>UFQX01000107.1:1998728-2180660 GCA_900497675.1 Arapaima gigas
TTTTGGGGGGGGGGGGGGGGGGGTATTGATTTGGACATAATCGGAGTCAAGCTGACACGGCCTCTTCAATATTTCAGAAAAAGGGTTAGAGAGTGATTCGTCTGGATTTGTTATAGGTGGTTTTTGGGAAGAAGTTTCTGCGGAACCTGGTTCTTATTTTGTGAAGTAATAATAGATGAATAAAAGCAAAACGCTGGTCAAGCACCATTATTAATGACCATAATATTGGGACAAAGTCCAACTCATAATGTAGACACACTGATATGTTAAAAAGATAAAGCAAATTGTTAGTGTTATCCTGAGGTTTGCTTAAATTTACAACTTTAACCCCATAGTCGCATTAATATGGTGCCGTTGTTAGGACAAAAGACATTCAAAATGTCATATATCTTTGGAAAAATAAGGTCCGCATTGTACGAGACTGTATGTCTTTTTCCTGTGAATGAGATTACACCACAAATTGCACAAATGTGCAATTCTAAAATACAAAAATCTAAAATTAATTTTAAAATAAACAATTTGTGCACTTTGCTCCTGTAACAGAGGTTGGACAGACAGACTTCTGCTGCAGAAATCTGTACCGACACAGACGCAACGCACGTTATTTCACATACACTGCATCTCACTATGTTTTTCATAGAAATATATTTTGTGCAGGAATATGGAGAAATGAAACTTTTCACGGCGTGCCTTTTTTTAAAATTAAATTTATTACAGCACATTTGAATTTGTTTGTCGGTCATTTGTGATTCGCTCACCAAAAAAAAAAAAAAAACCGTGAAATGGCTGTGAAAACTCGTACCATTCAAGCTGTGTTTCCACAAGAATTTCATGCACCGTGCAGCCTGTAACAGTTCTCTGTGTCTGCATGTTAGAATTCATTAGCGAAGCAGACTAAATAATGTCTTCATAAAGCTAAGCAGGCAAGATGCCCCAAGGACAAACAAAATTCCTCAAAAATATAGTATTTCATATATAAAGTTGCAGCACTGACCTTGCAGAGCTAAAAGGAAACATCAGGGCAGAATAGAATTGCACAGGGCATGAACATAAAAGTGATAATTGTATTTTGGATAGAGGCACGAAAAAAAACACAGATTAGACCTATCGGGAATGTTCCAAAGCAAATATCATGCACACTTTAAGCATGTATTGATTTCTTTTTCAGATACTACTGAGGAAAAAAGGCAACCATATATTAAAAAAATGTATTGCGTGCTGCCGGCATCAAGTCAAGAAGCCGTGTGGCTTGTATTGTCACAAGAAGCAGCTTATTTCACACCTAAATGTCAGAGCCGAGGGCTACGAGTGCTCTGAGAGGTGTTGGGAACAGGTCTACTTCAGTCACTGTAAACACACCTTTGTAACAGGAAACATGATGGCAGGTTCTGGTGTGTAGTTCAGTTTTACATGTTGCGGTTTAATATATCGAAGTACTTGCATGTGTACAATTTTGAACCACAAAAATGTGATCCTACAATAAATGAAAGTGTATAAGGGTTGATCAAAAGTACTGTGGATTTCTTCTTTTCTGAGAAGGGAGTCAAATTATTAGTATTTGTAATCACCCCCTCGTACGATTGCGGGACACATTCAGATGGCTTGCGGGATGCTGACATTTAAAAACCAACTGACAAAATCTTTTATGAAGACCTCCTGAGGGAATGGCAACATTGTACTGTAACTACAGCGTGTTGAGGAGTTACAGCACCGAGAGGGAAGTGTGTGTCTTGGTGGCTTTCATCTTGTGCTAACAGTCCAGAGGGTGAAACACTGAAGGGCTGCAGGCCACACAGACACCCTATTAGAAGTTAACTTACTTACTTATCCCATCACTTTCATACAGGCAGCACCATTTTGCAATAGGACTCCTAACATAGCTCTTTGAGTACTTGATCAGAACACTTTATTTTTTCATGTTTTTGAGTCAAAAAATTTTTTTGAAGTTTACATTTAGTTGTAAAACAGACCATTTGTCATGTTCATTTGCTTTTGGTAGACTTAAGACTAACTTATTTTGTGCTACAATGCATATAAACAGTTTCCAAACTGTCCAATATACTATATTTCTCAATATGACCTCTTACAATGCTGGTTTCATAAAGCGTTGCATTTCTCAAGAAGACACATGAGGCAGTAAACCCAGGTATTACTGTATTTAGTAGCATCTGGGTAACAGAACTGGACTTCTGACCTGACTAAGCAGCTTTCCTGGGTTACAAAGTCTCCTCCTTTTCCCATTTCACAAAGGTATCGACGTTATCTAACAAACTCCAGTCAAAGTTGCATCTAAAAAATTAGCAAAAACTTTACATTCCTTCAGCCTGAGTTGAATAAAATCATCTGCTGAGCAACAGCAACATCAACACTTATAATAACAACACTGACTCTCATGTATTTTCCTTAGAGGGATGTTCTAATGTACATGGAAACGCTTCACTGACAAAACTAAATTGATTCATCTCTAAAAGATGCAGAAAAAAAGGACAAAATCAAGAAACCCAAAAAAGCAGACAGGAGACAAGAAGTGGGAGGGTGAGTTACAATAATTCTATGTCTCAACTTTGATTTCGGCAGTAACAGTATTGAACACAGGAGCCAATGTCAGCTACCAGTTAAGCTAAAAGCAGTTATAGAGTAGAGCTGCTCACAGAAGCTCAGGCGGCAACCTGAGGTGTGTCATTTCTAAAGGGCCCCTCTCATGGAATATACTGGCTTCCTTCCACAGATGGAGGGTGGGAAATTGGCTGGGATTCACTTTCCGGCTGCCCACGGTGTGAGTATATTAAATACCTGCAACGCACTGGATGCCACTCAGGGGCTCACGTCGGCCTTCCTGTCAGTGGTTGGTCCTCCTACACTGGCCCACGTGAATTTCAACGAAAAAAAGAGGGTCAACATAGTCAGTAGAGGTGATCTAGGAGAGCTGCCCTCTGTCTCCTGGATGATGCATGAGGATAAATCAAAGGTGATAATAACTGGGCAGGAATTCACGGAAAACATTACAAAGTTGAAAAAGAAAGGAAATGTACACAATCAACCAGGCCCAACAGATTTCCAGATAGGTGACTTACTGATATAGCAGAAATGATAAGTACGTGACAGTGTTACTGTTTCTGGCTAGTTCCCTTCCAAAATCATTAATAGTGGAAGAGCTCAAAAGGTTTGTACCCCCCTCTATAGAAATGAGGCTTGCAATTATGAGTCGAGGATTAAAGTCAGGTGGTCAAGGTGCATTTAAAAATTATTTTTGACATGTTTTTTAAAGGAATTTCAAATCATTGGTTTCTGTCTCGTCGATGATCAAGCTAGAACCTGTGGTGTAACAGAGACCTTTTAAGGTTTAGAAGTTCACCTCAAACTGGATACGCGTTGGAGCAGCAGGAAATTCTAGCCCAATAGCATCAAACAGACAGACCTTCATAGGGAACCATGAACACTGAAAACTGAAATTATGTAGAAATCCAGCTTTTCTTGGTCCAGTTGCACCATGGATCTTATCACGCAAGAGAAGACATTCAGTCACATGAAGAGCACTGAGGACAATAAATTATGTATGGACCTTGGGGAATGGAATGGCAAGGACAGAATGACATTAACCCGCAGTGATTTCAAATCATGCACATTTATTGTGAACCACATTGTTCCTCAAGATGGTTCTGATGTAAAGACACCATGAAAAGTGTTAATGAAACAGCAAAGTTCAACAAAAAGCTGAAAATACACGCATTGGCTAATAAATGCCGGCATTTGAGACACAATTGGCTTGTTAGAATAAATGTTAAGGAGTTGTGTGTACAAAATGTAAGGACTGCAAAACTAGATGCTTTTGAGAACAAGGAGTTTGATTCTGAAGGAATATAAATGTGGGGAAAAAAAACTAGTTGAGGCGATGGTGCTTTTGTGAAGAACAGCCCTTTCATCAAAACTGTATTTCTGGTCCATCACTGTTCCTCCACACCTCTAAATTGATTTTATGTTGAGATCTTTATGTATTTTGTTTGTTATGCTATGTGCCTGTGAATTAAAACAATATGTGAGAGGCAGCAGATGGCATAGTGGTTACAGAATATCAAAAGACCCAGGTTCAACTCACTGCTCCTGGTTTGGTACCATCAAGGTACTTACCCCAAATTGATACAGTAAAAATTACTGTATAAAATGGTAAATCGTTGTAACTACCTTTGTATTCAAGATAAACTCTGCACATGGCTTTGGAGAAAAGCAAAATAAAGAGATAATAGAATAAACTGCAGAATAAGTTGCACTTTGTGTCTCCAAAATAATCACATTTCTTGCAATGAATATGGTGCTACATGTTATCAGGTATATTGTGTGATGTTCACCTCATAGGTTCATCTCACCCATACATTGCAAATTCTCCCCTGGGACCGTGGATCTCATCCAGCAAACAGAGAAAAGAAAAAGAGGAAAGATCTGCTGAACGCAAATCTGAAAATGGCTTCCGCTTGGCGATAAACGGCACCATCGGGTGACAGGGCTAAATCTGCACCAGTCCCAGCGTTGCCCTTGTCTCATTAAAGACGCATATTTAGCAGGAGGGCAAGGCTGCGTAAACCTGCATGTGGATTTGGAGTTTACCGCACCCGCAAAGCTGCTCGGCACTAATGCTGGCTGACCTTGACCTGGGCACTCGAGGTGAACCCCCTGTGTTGTTTCAGGAGGCTTCTGGCTTCCACTGTCTTCCCTTCTGCTCTACCACACCATAGGAAGGTAGGGTGGTGGTGGTGGTGGGGGGGGGTTGGCATTCCCTCCTTGACCCATCATGCGTGTCCCCCTCCATCATCTTAATGGCTCCGTGCTGCCTTTCTGGGTCAGTTCTGCCGCATCACTCATATACCGATCCATTATGCCCCCCCCCCCCTTTCTCCTGCATGCACTCTCGCTCATCCCTGTTTCGCATATACTCCTCTGAAAAATCTATACGTGTCAACCATCCAGTCAGAGGAAGACAAAGGCGCCGTGTTAATTACCCATCATTTAGAGCAGCGCAGAGCAGATGGCCGCTGATGATATGTAAATGGTCGTGCGTGCGTGTGCGTGCTCCAGCGTATGTTTGTGTTTGTGTTTCACTCTGTGTGTATGTGTGTGTGTGTGTGTGTGTGTGTGTGTGTGTGTGTGTGTGAGTGTGTGTTGGAGGAGGACCGCGAGCGCAGCATAAGGAGACCAAAAGAGGAGACACGGAGAGGGCTGAGGCCTGGGGGAGGTGGGCTTCTCCCAGTGAATAGAGATGTCGATTATTCGATTCTTCCTTGACAAATTGTTAATGGCAAAAGCCGTAATTACAGGGTTGTGAAATGGCGCAATTATTTGCAGTCTCCTTTGGGCCGAGTGTCTGAACATTTGATGCGAGATATATTATGTTATGTACTCCAGCTGAATGCTAAACTATTTGCATGCTAATATTTGCAATTTGCATTTTGCAATGCGGTACAAATGCTTTCAAACTTCTTAAAGTCTACAGGCTTTGTCAAAAAATTATATGTTTATTTAAGAACAAATTACCTCTCGCGGTTGCCAGAAATATATCAAATATGTGACAGTTTACGATAAAAAAAAAGTGGCAGCCTTTTTTGGAGAATTAACACATTCGATTTCCTTCACAACATTAGACCAATAGAGGTTCATTTCTACATATGAAATAACTCCCAGTGGCGCTATCTTAGCAACATTAACAAATGGGAACTCACAATAAGCACATCAAAAGCCATTAGTAATGTTACATAAACATACACTGTACAGCGCTGTGTGTGTCGTAACAACTGTCTGTGTCCACTTCCTACGTGTGGTTTATTTAACTGTTGAAGTGTTGCAAAAGACGATGTCCTTTACATAAGTTTTCGTTCTGGAAGCTACCAAAAGCCCCCCATTGTCTTCTGGCAGAAGGGGTCACGGAAAAGGTAACTCAAGACGCTTTTAAAACCTGGTATGAATGAAAGCATGGATCAATGAGCCTGGATGGAGTACAGCGCTCACACAATGTGATATATGTTACACGGAGCAGCACATCCCATGTACAGGAAGCAATGAAACCGCAGCGGTGGAGAAAGTGCCAGCGACGGGATCGATAGCACTACTGGAGTCACTCATCGGCCCTGCCAAGTCTCTATACATCAGCCTTTTCCAGGAGAGAATTTCTGCAGCCTGGCTCTTGAATGTGTGTGTCTGTGTATGTGTGTGTGGGTGCGTTTCACTCTCTGTGCATACGTGTGAGAGAGTGACTGCACATATATCAGCACACGTCTGTGTCCCTCTCTATGTGTGCGTTTATTCCAGGGTACTTTTGCACTTTTGACAGTATGCACGTACGTCGGAATTTGCGTGTGTGTATGTGTATGTGTGTATGCATTTTATACATCCAGAACTCCTCACTCGGGCTGCCTTCCCATGGCCTTGGGCATCTCTGGGGGGAGGCTCACCATTCACCCACCTCTCCCAAGACTCCCACCACAGGCCTGAGAAGCCTGGGACTCGGCAAAATTAGAGGCGAGGATGAGTTCCCCTTGCTGAGGTGAAGATGAGGCAGTCATGAAAAAAGCGAACATTGCAGCGACCTCTCTCCCCTGCAGCACTCGGCAATATTATGGCTCTTACAGAGATCCACCGGTCCAGATGAGAATGGAGAAAAGCCGGGCTCGGCCCTCGTGTGTCACGAACGTCAACGCTGGCTTTTGGTTCCTCCTACTGTGACTGAAAAGCCTCTTTGGCAATGCTTGGTTTCACAGGCCGCAGTGAAATGGCAGATATAGAAATAAAACGGAGAGAACGGTGCATGTTTTTCTCACCATAATAATTCCATTCTGAAACATTGCATAAACACAGAGAGCACTTCAGAGGGCGTCATCAATTTACAGCATATACACCCCACTGAGTGCTGAATTCCCACCTCTCTTCTGGTAACCTTTTTGAGATTTAGTTCCATATTTGAGGCTTAAATGCAAACTGAGACAATAATATGACACACAGGACACATTTGAACACAGGATCATTTTTGGATGGAGCCCAAATGCTTTTTCAGCGCAGTCCAAATGCACTAATACAGTCTGCAAAAGGTTCTGGAAGTAGGAATGTTTACATGCGAGTTAAATCATGACAGACTCAGGAAAAATAAAGACGATAATGCAATGTCAAGGGTTTCCTGCAGAAGACGCGCTACAGCAGTAACAGCGGGCCAGCGTCCCTCCCAGGCTGTCGGACATGTTATGCGTCTATGTGAGCCATACATATATAAGCGCTTAGCGAGACGGGTGCAGCGTGGAGTCCGTATGGAAGCACGACCGAGCGCCACGACCCTGGCGTGCTGCACAGATTCACACACTGTGGCGACACGAAGCTCTTAAATGCTTGCGCTACCCCCCACCCAAACGGTGACTCCATCAAAACACCCTCCCCATGCTATTTAAACCCCTGAGACTCTATGGGCCTAAATACCAAGGGACGAAAAGTGAAGATAAAATCATTTTCTTCCTTTTCCTGCGCCACAGCTTCGCGTTTTCATCTGACTGACGTGTTCAAATTGCACGGAGGTTATTAAAACAAAATACGCCCACATTTCAGATGCTGATTCCATAGATCTATAGATGAAATGTATAAAATATTTCGCTTGACCCTTCTTCTAACCCACAAATTGAGGATTAACTAATGAAACGCAGCACTTGCTGTTAAATAAATTGTGTCTGACTGTGCAGCCAGAAGTGTTTTCAGGTATATTGTGAGCAAATGCACGTGCACATTTCCAGTTATGTAGTCCATTTTCATGTGTTCAAAATGTGCATTAGCATGCAGACCGAGGCCGCAATTTTCACTAGTGTTAAACCAAGGATGCCCTCTGTTGATAATACTGGGGAACTTCAGTGAAATTAAATTAAATCTTGGGGTTCAGGACCAATGTCTTCAGACGCATTAATGTGTGTGCATAAGGGAGGCATGAAGGAACCGCTGTTCTCTGTCATCTTCTGCTGATCATGGGACTAATGCTTTTTTTTTTGAACCGGAGACATAAAACATCTCCTAAACGTGCATAAATGTACACGTAAATGGTGTTCAGAAACAAAAAAATGTACATAGGAACTGTCAGCCTGTTTTTTTGTTATCTAAACTATGACACAGGCTACAGTGGGATTTAGATGCCATTTAATTAGCAACGGTGTTTAATGAATTGCTGAATTCTTGTTTCTTTCGTGCTGTTTTTCACTTATTGGTATCAACTGCATTCCAGGATTGGAATGCATTCATTAAAAATATGGCAAAGGGTTATGCTGTCGTTCAATTAATTCGACTTTTAATCAGAAAAACAAGACGGGGCTATTGATTGTACTCAATCGAGAAAGATACTTGACACCGAACCGCATTTTTGTGAAAAGGATGGCTTCGGGAGCTTAAACTAATGAAAAATGGAAGGCATTAAAAGGCTTTGATCGGCTGCTCTAAACCCGCAGCAGATAAAAAGAGAATACAGTCTTCCGATTTTACAGGACTGCTCCGCATCCATTTCAGCCCTTTCCATGTCTTCTCTTTTCTTCCCAAATCAAAAGGAATTTAGGGATTTTCTTTTTTTTTTACCCAAATTCTGAACTGGTCCCCAGTGCCAGCATCCGTGTTGCCGTGTGTTCCCCATAGCGTGAGCTTTACTAGGGAAACAGTATATAAAACGTGCCAAAATTCCCAGTCCATTTTCTGTGTTTCTGATGTATATTTACTGACTGCACAGTGCCAGTGCTGCATCTCCAGACACAGGGTGGTGGTGGGGGGGTGTTCACAGGCTAGCACCGGCATCGAAGGGTGGGATCTGGAGGGCACGGGAGGTTATGCAAAACATTTTCTCAAGCATCGCGATTAGCAGGCCTCTTTCATCTTGTTCATGTACAGGATACATAGATGTAACGAAACACACAGACACATATACATGTCACAAAACAAATAACAGAGGAGCACACACACCACTCGGATCCACAAGGGCCATTATACACGCTTTGAGGTAGACTCAGATATCTCTGCTCTCTGTCTGCTGTCCGGGGGTCCGGGTTGCCTATAACCCCGAACATTTGTTTGTATAAAAACCAGCCGGTTCGTCTCGCCACTGCACCGTCATGTAATTGGTGACAGAGCAGTAGATGGAGGGTCACGTTCATCCTCACCCCCAAAATGCAGCATCAAAGGACCAGATGTAGACACATCCCTCTGTATAATTTATAAAGGACGGCGGTAGCCTGGTGCCTCAAAGCTGGAGTTGGGCTTTCTCATCTTGAATTCCGCAAAGTAAGCCTTAATGCTTTTGAATGGCATCTTTAAAAGAAGCAAGATTATTAACAGAATGGTACAGCATAACACTGAATAACACAGTATTCTGCATGTTTTTAACTATATATATAGAAATAGGTAATAATCGGTCTCACGTTTTGTCATTAAGACTGTCGATTTTGTCACGTAATGTATGTGATGCATACAGAGGCAATAAAACGGTTTTTTGAAAGGATGAGAGAGACGGAAGTCAGAACACATGGGATTTTTGGACAGTTTATTGCAAAATTTTAATTTGCGTTTGCCCTCATTTCTCCAAACGGTCCTCCATTAATGATGCTGCCATGACCCGTGTCCTGTGCAAGTGGGATGTTGAACTACGACACAAGGTTAGAGCCTTAGGTGGATCAGACTGAGGGACGTGCCTATTTATTTATTTCAGAAGCGAGGCGATCATTAGGATTCAGAGCATGACCTCCCCCCATCAAGGCAGATTTTTCACCTCGGACACGTGTCAAGGGGAGCCCATCCATTGGTCCGGGGACCACGCGTTGACGTGGCGACCATCTGCCTCTGCCATGCGAGGGTCCGACAGACCGAGGCCTCATTTCACACCCCTTTGTTGGTCCATAAATACATATTTGACAAGGGTAATGAGAGGCTGTCATTAACCTTACAGAGGAGCAGCCAGGCTGAGACAAAGGAAAAAAAGGAAAGACAGACCAACATCTCTGAACAGGTTTAATCCTTTTTTAATTTGCACACCATTTCTTTTCAGTTCAGTTTTTTGAGAATACGTTGCACAGCTATCACTTCTGAAAGTTTCCAAAGATCTGTTCTTCAGGAAAAGGTCTTCTTACCATCCAGGGTTCGTTTTCACTCAGACTCGAATTGACGCTGCAACAATAAAAAAAAAAAAAAAAAAACAAAAAAGGTTANGAAAAGGTCTTCTTACCATCCAGGGTTCGTTTTCACTCAGACTCGAATTGACGCTGCAACAATAAAAAAAAAAAAAAAAAATCAAAAAAGTTTATCAAAATTACTGTTTTTACGAGCATCACAATATACACTGACCCGGGGGAACGGGTGGAAATGCCAATGGCCCTCTACCGGAAATTTAATTTCGATAAATGATATATTGAAAGTGTTAAAATCAGGGTTAAATTTGGATTTTAAAAACAATAGACATCTTGTGTGCATTGCACAGCAACTTATTAAATAAATAGCAGACATGATATGAAAACTGGGTAAATGTGAATTCTTATATAAACCACTTTTAGCTGATTTATGTTACCCAGTGAATTGCTTATTGCTGCTCTATTAGCTTCCCAGCGTTGCCGCACAACTGTTGCCTCTTCTTCAGCTCTTCTCAGGAAAGTGATTGATAGAATCAGGACAGAACACTGTAATCTCTTCAGCTCAATGGGCGAGGAATTTCAATGGTGCCTGGCCTGTCAATGATGCTCAGATGTGCAAATCCAAACACAGAGTAACCTGCTGTGCTGGAAACTTTTTCTGATGTCGAAAGAGATCCAGCGAGAGTAAACAGCAGTAATCGGGACAAGCTGCAAATGAATAGAAAAACACACAAATAAATAAATAAATAAATGAAATAAAAGCGACAGAATATAAAGTACGATGTGAAATATCCGGCGCCAAGCACGCTCCGCGTGTTTTAGCGATTTACAAAGTTTACATGGGCATTCAGGGTCTCTGCTGTCATTCAGGTAGCAATTGCTGAACCTGCTGGAAAGAACCCAGAGAGAGAAGAGAACAGATGCCAGTTACAGTAGGTCTTTTTAAGATGTGGTGGCGACGAATGCCGTTGTCAGCCGTTCCATTTGGAGCCACTCTCACCCCAAAACAAACGCAAATGAACATAAGCATCAAATCTAAATTTTAATTTATTCGCTGAGTGACTCAACACGCGTTCCTTTAAGACAACCTTCGCATTAGACTAACAGCACTTTGCAGCAGACAGAACGAAACAAAACATAACGCCTGTAGCAAAAATGTATAATCAAACATACAAGAGCTAACTAAATATTTCCAAACCAGTGAGGAGCTGCTTAAAGGCCTCGTCTTTTCTGTGAAAACAGAAAGAATTGAAAGCATGACATTAACATTTTCGTCAAGAGCAGAGCAGTTGTTTTGCATATGGGCTCTAATGAATGAGAATAAACAGCTTTGACAAGCTGCCTTCTTATGGTCAGAGAGAACACTTTTATTAACCTAATGATGCTTTTATTTTTTCAGCACTCATCGGGGTGGTGTGAGAGCTACTGCCAAAACACGCAAACATGCCGCAGATGGAAACACGTTGGGCGTCACGTCAGATCGAAACAAAGAGAACGTGCCTGGGGGGGTGGGAATGGGTTTCCTTTACGTTTCCGGAAGCAAACGGGTTAAAATCTCCAGATTCACCAAAGTCAGCAGCTGGCAGAATTGTACCAACATGTAATTATTAAAAGCTTAGATTAGCAAGATGGCCTTAGAGAACTTTTTATTTGTAAAACATATTCTCTTATCTCTGTTTATTTAGATTAAAATATAATTATTTAGCTGACACTTCTCTCCAAAGGGACATACAGTCTTAAGCCACTTACCTTGATTTGCCCATTTAACCTTGGGTAGTTTTTTTCACTGTATCAGTTCAGGGTAAGTAGTTTGATTGAGTAATACAGCTATGCCAAGGATCTGAACCCACATCCTTTAAGAACAAAGCAGCAGCTGTCACCACTCTGCCACCATAAACACCTTCCACGACGTGGCTTCTTACACTCTGAAATAACCCCATTCTGTGACATGAAACCAACAGAAAAGGGGATTCTGGAATTCTGGGTCGTGCGCCTGGCAAGGGCAGGGTCTAGGGGCCAGCGGGAGAAGTATCCTGGCGTCCTGGGCGGCGACACTCATTACATTTACCAGGGTGCCCTCATTAACCCACCTTTCTGTTAAGCAGGCTTGACGGTAGCCCAACCCTGAGTTCCATGGTGGAACTGCCTACGTTGGCATGCTGGGTGCTCGGCATGCTACCAGAAGGAGGAGAGTATGGTGGGGAGGGTGAGTATGATGTGTGTGTGTGTGTGTGTGTGTGTGTGTGTGTGTGTGTGTGTGTGTGTGTGTGTGTGGAGGGGGTTGCCGGGGAAGGAGGGACGACACTTGTAATCGGATCATTGGCTAAAACGAGTTGAGTCGATGTGATCAATAGAAACTGCACACGCAGCAAAGAGCTCTTAATGGCTCTTAATCTCCATTAGGAGCCGAGAGGAGGAAGCCGAAGCGAGGGTGCGTAGCATCCCGGCCCACTTACAGCGCCGCCCTGGGACGACAGCCTCTTTCTGGAAATGCGGGGGCCCGGCCTGGGGCTACGCAGCCTGAAGACGCTAAGCTGGGGGGTGGCAGAATGCACCAGAGTTGCATCATTGGAGGAGGGGGTCCCTGGAGAGCCCCGGCTACCGACTCCCAGGGTAATCAAATATTCAAGGCGAGACACCCGTGGCGTGAATCCTCTGCCAGCCCCCGTGGAATTAAGAATTCATACCCAGCCAAATGAAAATTTTATGCCGCTCTTAAGAGTTTTACTGTGTTGGATAAACCCTGATGAGTAAATTTCACTTTGCATCTTGCTTCTTCTGCCGTTCAGGTGAACGAAGGTGCACTAAACAGGCGCATAAATCAGCCGACATTTAACACCTTGCATCTGTGACTCCACAGTCAACATGCAAGGTGCAAAAAAGAAGGAGATCAGAGATGCTCGAGTAATCTAAGCCTGAATTCGCGGATAAGGACCCCAGGGGACGCCAGCAACTGGCTACCGGCAATTCATACGCACTCTGGTGCAGAGTACATCCCACTGTGCCGCATCCACAGCGGCTCACTAGGCTGATTTTAGACTTCAAACCTCTATCTTTAGGCTCATTCTTTCTATACACAAATATATATTTGCACACACTCTTTCACATTATTGAACTTCAGCACTGAACGTGTCCTCTTCTTTAATTGGTTACTCTTTTACTGGTTGGCAGGGAGCACTAAAGGCCCTGAGCAGATGTGAACCAGCACCCTCCTTGCAGAACTTGACTGTAACTCATATGGGCTCCATTGAAACCTGAGCTAATTAAACAAATAAAAGAATCTGACAAACTGCACCTTTCTCCAGATATGTACTGTGTACTGCTATGGACTGGGCTCAGCAGGTGGCACAGTGGCTATAGTCTTGGAAACAAAGGGACAGGGTTCACATCCCTCTTCAAGCTGTAGTACCCCTGAGCAAGGTACTTACCCTGAATTCGTATAGTAAAATTTACCCAGCTGTATGAATGGGTAAATCACCGTAAGTGGCCTAAGAGCCCTTGTAACTCCGGAGAAACGAGTCAGCTAAATGAATTATTAATAATATGTTAATCTTACATTTAAAATGTTGGAAGACTGCAGACAAAAATATTGCAAACCTGAATTTTTCACTTCTTTTTCTCTACTCTCTGCTCATATATTCTTCGCCTTTGTGCATGTTTGCTGTCCGCTGAATTTAGTAGACTGCTGTTCAAGCAAAAGCTGTGCATTTTTTAATCATAATGTTCGCTTGGATCTCTTACGTAACTCCCCTTGGTCTCTAAGACAACGGCATAGGCAATAACCGACAGTACAGCGGGGCTCCTTCCACGGAAGCACAATCGCACGACTTCATCATTATTATTGCAGGAAGAAGTTAACTTTGATACCTGTCTTTTAATAGACACTGTCAAACACGATTAACCATCTACAGTAAGGGACCGGCCTCCTGCTGCGATGCTTTTATTGCCACTTGAAATGAAAAAAGTGAAGAGGCAAAAAATGTAACAGTGCGCTGTTTAGCCTGAAGACAAATACGCAGGAACATCAGAAGCCTCGATGCTGCTGACGCACAAAGGGGTTAATTGCAACACGTGCTGAGAGACTCTGGCCTCCTCCGCTCGGTGTCATTTCCTACACACAGTGCTGTGTCACCCAGAGTGTGTAAAGAAAGCCGTCCTCAGCAGGGGGTGCATCGGTTGAGTAGAGGCCCTCTGATTGAAAACAACAAAAAGTGAATAAATAAGGAAATCATTAGATACGCCAAAAGGGAATAAAGTTGGGGTACTTCCAACTGGGACAGGTTACAATTTGTCGGTTATCAGATAGAATAAACTAATGCTTCAACTAGCGCAGGGCTACCTCCTAAAGCGCTGTTTTGTGACAGCAAACTATATTTTAGCTATTTGTGCCATTTATAATAACATTTTAGCATGTTTTACAATAAATATTTTTAAACTTTTTGTCATTTCATGCGGTTTCCATAAAGCTGTGCTGCTGTGTGAACCGGTGTTTATTCGCTACTGTTAGAGGTATAACACCTATTTTGTATTGTGTTACACATGCAGTTTCCAAGCTCCATTTATGCAATATACCATATTAATAACCTCTTATAGCACTGTTTTATTAAGCTCCATGTAGGACGCTAATCCAGGTATTAATGCAACTGTTTTTGTTTGCGCTGTAGTTTAACGCAATTCCTACTAAAAGTGTTGACTGTCCTGTTTATAGCACCATTCATCAGGGCTGAAATGTATCCATTTTCATAGTCTCATTTCATATTGACTTCTAACAGTGAAAAACCCTTCTGCTGACCGTCTTTTGACACTTTTTATTGTGTTAGGCATGTCAGTGGATTGCATGTTCAGTCAGTGGAAAATCTGGATACAAATCCTCATAAAGGCAGTAAAGTTGCATAGATCTTGCACAAAGAACAAATAACAGTGTAAAGCGATCTGATTTGTGCTCGTGTGGAGCGTTGGCGTCCGGCCAAATTGGATGTAATTCAGCGTCAGACATCATGTGAAAAATGCCCGGGGAAATTAACAAGGCAGGCCACGAGAGAAGGAGGGACCGGGCCAGAGCGGAACGTACAGTGGCTCTGAAGGCTTAACCTTGAGAGGACGTGGGCAAGAAGCAGGCAGCTCTGCCTCTGGCCAGATGGTGGAACTGCACCTTGGGAAGGTGATCTTTAGCAAATCTGTGAAAATAGGGCTGCTAATTTTCACCTCCAAAGGCAACCTTTCAACCCAAGGAAGGTCATCATCACAGCCTACTAGAATCCTGCGTTTTCAGCTGCATTCATGATGCCTTTAGGAGAATCAAAACAAAGACAACAAGACTTCCACCTGGTGTCTTACTAGGAAACGGTCTGAGATGAGTTAAGGTTAGATGCTGATGAAACAGTATGTAAGAATAATAAAAAGAATTCCCATTTATGAATACAATAAGATTTTAAGATATCTTTCTGAAGATTATGATATTAACCACTGGCTATTTAAGATGACAAATACTCATTTATGACTCAGTACTGAAGATTTTTCCCTGTTAGTTTAAACCCATGTAACCACAAAACCTCTGCTTGTATGCTGCTAACATTAGAACCTTCTTTCATTTCAGCAGAGTTATGTGAACACAACTACAAAGAAGTAAGGAGGTATCAGGCGGCAACATGCACACAGAGCGCACGGCGGTGGCGGAGCGTCACTACAAAGGCCTGACCCAACTTTGCTCCAAGCAATGTCTCTTGCATCTGAGGGCAGTCCAGAGCTGCAGACCGATCAAACACCGCAGGAACCCGGGCAGCAGTCTCCCCTCTGCTTTTTGATCTGCCTCCCAGTCAGGTGGAAGCGGGAAGGTGTGGTGGGATGGGGGCCGTCATTGGGGAAAGCGTTCCGGGAGGATTATCCACCCCCTCCGGCTTGAGTGGAGAAGCACGACAGCTTTGGCAAGAACCTGGGTCTCTCCCTCTGGGAAGAGCTGTCATTAGTGCCCGGCACACCAAAGCCGAACGCACGTGGGAGAACACGTCAGGGCGACAATCATAATTTTACACTCCGTGATATACAAACTCTTCCTCCACTTCCACACAGTCCAACAAACACAGAAAGCTAACGGTACATTATATCGTTGCATTACACAGTTGAATAATCAGACGTTCACATCATAAACAGCAAAAAAATGCAGAAATATAGCATCCGCTCTGGTGAAGACATTCACAAGGAAATCTTGATACCACACAGGTGTTGCCAATGCTAATGCTAATATGTACGATGACATCACGTGCACTGCGGTGATACGAATTTAAAGTATAATGACCGAATCTGCTCCCCACCAAAATTATTAATCATGTTTCTCTGCAGATGCTTTTATTCAACATGACATACAGTTCTAGAAATTTATGCAGATGGGTATTTTAACGGACCAATTTAGTGTTAAGGACCTTGCTGAAGGGTGCTACACGTGAGCTCCTCTTGGGCCATGAAAGCAAGTCCTTAGAGTTGTAAGTCTGTGTCCTTAACTAACCAGTTGTGAAGCAACTGTGAAACAGTCTCTTCTCACAAGGGGTCCTCTGTTCCACTAGTCAAATTTCTCTACAGAAATGTTTTGAGAATGTGTTTATTTGTAATATATTTTAAAATTCGGTATTATAGATATGTTTAATTATTCATTATTTCATATTCATTTCACATTGTTAAGGAATTATTATTATTATTTGTTCAACAAAATTTGCAAGTGAAACATTTCTGAACGAGTACTGTCGACCAGTTTGGGGGGGTTAAGCGGCTACCCATTTTAAGGGCAGACTTTTTATAAGCTTACTCTCAAAAAAAGGCTGAAGTAGTCAATGTCTTGAATTCTGACGTTATTTTACAGAAGAATTAACTACTTTTCATTGTTACGTTGACAGTGACAATTTCTTTGGTAAATATTATACAACATACGTCAGTTTCAAAAGCACCAAATCTCCCCAAATAAACTTTGGCTTCAATATATGTAATAACTGTGGAAATAAGAATATTAACTTAATTGTCTGAAAATTTTGTTCTGAGATACAAACATCTCAGAACACATTTTGAAGGGGGCTTGACGTCTACTGGTAAGTTAATGAGGGGTAACAGGGAGAAGGAGGGAGGGTTCAAATCCCTGGCTCCTCTAAATAACCTCCTTTATTAGTAGGTACCAAAAATGTACATCATTCAGTTTATAGCTCATAAACAAGTAATGACAGGAATTGTGTTCAAATTTCAAAAAACAAAACTAGACCGAAAGATGTGATTCACCCTTTAAAAATATAAAAGGACAATACTGTACGAGAGCAGCTCCCATTGTAAAGAAGTTGCCGCAAATTCAACCTCTAAATGAAAAAGGTAAAAAGAAAAAAGATACCTAGAACACAAAAGAGGATGAAATTAAAATTCAATTTGCATATGTGGGCCTTTTCTTTGGATGCTGGCATCCGCAACTAGCAATTGAGAGTGAATTCTGCTATAGCTACTCATAATGGTTGCATGTATTGAAACAAAGCAATTCGATAGCAGTGGCGAGGAACACTTCTCAGAGAGCCATCGTGGGCTGTCTGGTGAGTGGGACAGATCCATAAATTAGCGTCCGGGAGAGGACGGCCGAAGCAGGTCTTCTCCTGCCATAATTACAACTCTTTGCACATCAAGAGATGTAAAGAGGGATGTCCTTTTTTACGGCTGTGGAGGATCTCATCTGGCAAGACCCCTATTAGTTATCCTCAAAAAGGTGCAGCTCGTTGAAAAAGTTCCAGGTTCAGGGCATCTGAAGAGGCTGCTGGACCAGAAAGGGACGTCCATTGAAACAATGTCTCTCCACCGCTCACAGGAAGACAAAAAAAAAACCCAGCATCACGAGCAGCAGGCGGAGGCATACAGAGCATGGTTCAATCCCCATCAAGGGATGTGATCTTGCCTCCTTCCACCCCAGAGGCCACTGAAGACTTTGCTTTGTTTCACTGGGGGTGCATCTGGAAGGGGCAACAGGAGCGCCTCTTTCCTCTGATGTTTCGACATTAAATATTGTTTAGGCACATTTTTTCATTCATTACCAAATGATTTACAAACAGACACTTATTTTTTCTTTTACAAGGACAGAGCTGTTCCAAAGGCAGGCAGCAGGTGTCGCAGTGGCTGAAGTTGTCTTACAAACAAAGGTTCCAGGTTCACATTTGACTCCTGTGAGCAAAGTACTTACCTTGAATTTATACCTTTAAAAATTGCATATTGAATCTGTTAAATCACTATGTATGAGTGTACAAAACTGACATTGCATGTTTTGTATGCTAAATGAATTGATTATGATAACAATAATAATAATAATAATAATACGGTGAACAGACGCAAAATGAGATCCACATCATCCCTATGAGATGAAATACACACCACAATAGTTTCATTCTAAACAGAATACTTTGTTTAAAATAACTTCTATTAAAGGCACTGACCTTTGCGGGACTCAACCATGAAACCTACTGGCCACCTGCATCTGCTCTTTAACCAGTACAATATGTTCTGTCCACATTCATGAATGGCAGCTAAATAATAAATCATTTTATTGTCAATTAAAGTATGACTATATTTCAGCTGGTCTTTAACCACAGTATCACAAACAATTCTTGCACTGAATGTAAAAGTTTAATTACATTTGCAAGGCAAAGAACCTTAAAAATTTAACAAAGTACTCAATATTCCAGTTATGTCCACATTAAAACCATAATTACAGGCATAGTTTAAGCTTTTGCAACGATGTCAAATTAAGGAAAATCATATGTGTTAATGCCTGATTCGGGAGGTCAGATGAGATTAATTGAGCTTGATATTATTCCATCTCAACAGGAATAATTACCACAATGTAATGTGTTCTGTGTGAGTCTGACAGGGAACCTGTTTATGATGCAGGAAATCAGGTTAGTCTTTAAAATAATGCAAATGCGCCCTCTAGTGTTTAATTGTCGAGTTGCATGAGGATATTTACAGTCAGGGGTCTGGACCTTCTGCTGTGGGGCTCCAACACCGGAGATCAGGATTGTGATCATTCTGCAACGGGTCACTGCGCTGACCACTTAATCCCACTCAGGGTCACAGTGATCCGGCCCCAAAACCATTGGGCGCCAGGCTGTGAAACTATAGCCTTATGGGAAGGCAGTCCGTCACAGGGTGGCCACACTCGCACACTATGGGCAATTTAGAGCGACCAGTGCACTTGAAACACGTCTTTGGACTGTGGAAGGAAACCCACCCAGACATGGGGAGAACATACAAACTCAACACGGACTGGGTCACACTCAACCAGCCCAGAGACTGGGAGCCATGACTCCATCCACAGACACGAAGAGTATGTTTTAAATGTAAAGACTAGGGTCACTGTGTGTGTGTGTGTGCGTGGGGGGGTGGTGGTGGTGGTGGTTCAGTTCTTCCTTTGCTCAGTTTTGTGATACATTTCTTTATTCGTCTCCTCCGTTTCTGAAGTTGGAAACCGTGCATTCTACCGTCCGGCAGGACAGTCACACTGCCTGGTTGAGACAGCAGGTGGCGCAGCAGTTAAGGTCCCCTTGTACTCAAAGTCCCACCTCCTGCTGGAGTATCTTAGGTATGTGCTCTCTGAATTACTCCAATAAAAATTACCCAGCTGTATAGAAAGAAAAGTCACTGTAAATAGCTTAACAGTGGGTAGCTTTGGAAAAAAGCATCAGCTAAATGAATTAATACAAATAAGTAAATGTGTTCAAGCTGCCCTGACTGTTCACACACGCCGAGTCGTATGTCAGACGCCAGGAAGCAACGTTCACCCCGGCCCTAGGAAGGACAGACCCCCTGTCAGAGCCTCCATTACATCTGTGGGGGGTTTACTTGTATGTGTATTTTGCCTTTTATTTTACCCCAGGTTCCCATCGCCTTATTTAAGTAATTATTTGTATACGAAGCCGTCAGACCAGCTGTTTCAGACGATAATTACAATATGTTTGTAGTCCGTGGGGACCAGACTTCACCACCAGGTCCACACCAGGACCCTCTGTGTTTTGTTTGGAAAGTGATTCTGGAATCTTAAGTAGGTCAATAACTATAATCAGTTTCCCAGGATTGTGTTCCAGCTGTTCAGACGGAACCATATCAATCCTATTTATAATTTAGCAATTAAACACAATTAGTGTTGATCCCGTGGTCCCAGTTCTCCATTTGGAAAGAGCTTAACCATCTACAGGACTGCGCGGCATTTAGTTAGCCTAGCGGAGTGGCTCACGTTCCCTTGTGAAAGATTGTCTTTGTAAACATATGAAGAAATATGTCTGATCTTGTCTTCATTATATTCTAAATTGCATTTCAATATCAAAACACTCTTAAAGTAAGTGTCTATTATTGACCATGACAGTTGTGATGGATTGGTATCCCTGCCTTAGCCTAGCGCCGTGGGCTTTCAGGAAAGGCTCTGGGCTGCCGTGACCCTGCCTTGAAATGACCACAGTCCATTTTGCAGACTGTGGCAAGAACAGCAACGCCATGTTTCCCTGAACTTTCCCGTAACATGGCTGTAAACACACAACTTGTGCTTTCAAATATAAACATTCACTGAGCTGAACTGCTCAGGAAGCAACTTAGTGTTAAGCCGCTGTACTTGCTGTGATTTACCTACGATATAGAGCTGGGTACATTTTACCATATTTGGACCACAGGTACTGCAGTAGGAGGTTGGATTCAAGGATCTTTCACATGGAGGGCAGCAACCCTGACCACTACGTCACCCGCTGCCATGTTAGATATGAACTAGCAAGCCCACTGCCAAGCTGTAAGTGTGTGCTGGGGGAATGCAGGGTGAACTACCAAGTTACCAACATCATTTACTCTTTTGTTTAAACGCTACGTTGACAACGAGGGCTGACGGGATGAAAATCTGTAGTGATGTTGATTCCTCTAATGGCAACAGCACTTTAGCTGAAGTGCTGGCCATCCTGAAAGGGGCACAGACTGACCTGCAGAGAAGGTCCGAGCAGCAGTACCAGTTTGCCCAAAGACTCCAGGTGCTGTGGTTGCTGGCAGACTAGACAATAGCGGAAAAACTGATCCAGAGCCTCAGCCCCAGCGGCTCCTCCCTTTTGTCCTTCAATGAGACACAACAAACAGGCTGTAGATCATATGATGTGGATCCACCTCACACCCAGTAGAAAAGGAAGCTGACCAAACATTAAAGGATACAAAAGTTAAATTAAATATTTACAAAGCATGCAATACCTCTCTACAAAGTGCATTAGGACTCAGAATAGTAACAAGTATAGTTAAGGAGATGCATTTGGAAACATTCTTTAGAGTTTGCGGATATTAACAAAGGCCTCAAGAGGATATGCATCATCTCCAATGAAGTATTTCTAAGACTGATATTTTCTCCTGTGAGACAAAAGGTGATACATGGTCTAAATTCACATTAAATGTGCTGTAAACCCTGCAAACAGTGCTGTGTCATTGCTAACATGCAGCTTGTATTACAGTATGTGGTGTGACCCCAATGATAGACTAAAATCTCTCACACACACACACACACACACACACACACACACACACACACACACACACACACACACACACACACACACACACACCCACCAAGCTCCTCCAGCAGGAACAAATTACTCCTACATTTCCAAAAACAGCCTATTGTTAGAAACAACTAACCAGATAGTGAGACTGAATGTTTCTTCTTCCTTGCACAAAGTTTACAGTGGTAATTTCATCAATTATTTTTTATTTTGATAAGTCTTAATCACATCAAACTGTAATGAGCATTGCATCAGCATTACATCAATATGCATTTATTTTTTTTCAGTAACCCATAGAAACATGGCCTCATCTGTAACCAAAAAAACAACAAAAACAAAAAATAAAAAATAAGAACGTTAAGTGGTGTTAGCAGACCCTGGCCTCTGTCTCTTCATGCTTAAACTTGATTGCTGTGTGTCGCAAACTGTAACATTTGGAATTAGAATGTGTTGTGATTTCACATTTTTTTGGGGTGATGGTACTTGTACCCAAACTCCTTCACCACAAAAAAAGCAGCAAGACCTACAGCATCTGTGAAGTACAGTTTATAGCCAACAGGAAATGCCATAGATCTCAATTATGGTGTATTACTTGCAGATGTTTTAAAGAGACATTCAGCAGGTAATTCCTGGTGTCTTACAGACGCTGCCAGGTAGACAAGTGAACAAGAGCAGCACCACGGGATGAGTGAAGGCGCAGTCATTTCAGGAGCACCATTTATGCCGAAGGCCATCACACCAAACTGTAAAACCTGGACAGTCAAGTTGTCATGTTCAAGATGCAAAAACACTGCATTGTAAGAAAACTTTCCCAAAAGTCTTTCACCTTTCTTAATCGCTTCCATGCAGACAGCAGCAAAAGGATGCAAATAAATTGAATGTTGACAAAACACACGGCCAAAATCGGACTAAATCAATGGGAAGTAAAAACTCAAAACGTGAGATCGCTAAACAAGTATCATGTTTATTTCGCTAGTGAATCACCTAGAGGAGAAAACTGTCACTTCCATGATAGTTATCCGCTTCGGGAAAAACCCCCCCAGAGGCAGGATGTTCTATCGCAAATAATACGGTTACAGAGGTCTTAATAATAAGTCTGGTTTAGACTGAGGTACGTTAACTTCATATTTCAGGATGGTTCAATAACTGGATAGCACTGAACAAATTTCTCCAAATTAGACAAATGCACTTCTGTATAACATTATTACAGTAAAAACAAAATGTGTGCATTAACTGGTGTCACCCAGCATGCTGCATATAATCATCTTTTGGTACACAAAACAGATGCTGAAACAAGTGGAACGCCAGTCTACAACAAATTACATGATTATTCCTGCTTCCGTTTGATCAGGCAAGACGTGTGCCCTGACTGCTAATAATAGGACTTCCATTTGAGAATCTGGCAGCTTCAGATACACAGATTCATGTTGAAGTTATTAATTTATATATATTTATAATTTTATATATAAATTAATCTCAGCTGAAAGTTCCAAAATTTGGAGGAATTAAAAAAAAAAAAAAAAAAAACAACAAACAAGTCTTGTGAAATCTTTACAACCAACTACACTGGTTAGTCAGTTAATAACAAATGAACAAAAAAGTCCAGAGAAAGTTAAGGGGTATTGGTAGAAGCTTTGAGAAGGACTGAAAGTGCTTAAAGATACAGTTCTGTGTTCATTTTCTCTTTTTTGTGAAACAGGAGTATGTGACCAGATGCACCAAAGAAAAAAAAAAAAAAAAATCCAAAAAGAGTCCATTGTCGTGTTAAGTTTTCTGAGACGTTGCCTTCAGCAGAAAACATTCTCGGAACCCTCTTTTCCTCCAAGTTAGGCAATTGTTTAAGGGTCTACATAATTAGTGTTGGAGTTCTAGCAGGAACATCTCCGAAAGGTTACTGTTTGTTTCTATTCCGCTCCTGAAAAGCAAGAGAAAACACATTATCAGGTCAATCACTACAACTGACACATGGAATTCAATCACTCAATTCAATGTATTTTTATTCTTAAGTCTCAATGGGTTTAAACACAAAACTATCACTAGGTTAGGAGGAACATGTGACAAGTAGCATTAGTATCAATAATGAAATAGTAGAAAATACAACTGTGTGTAGGGGTGGCAGCCAAAACCACAAGACAACACAACAGAGAAAGTGAAAAGATAGTTTAAAAAAAAAATCTCAAAGGTCAACTGGTTACCCAGTCCAACTGAGCATGCTAGCATTGCACAATTAGGAAAAATGTAAGTATTTTGTAAACTGTTTCAGCAGTCAGTTTTCAAAACTGCTAATGTGTATTGTTTTTAACTTCAAGATGCCTCCTGTAAAGTATTGCAAACTACCTTGAAAATCAATAGCCAGATAAGATGTAAATACTGTTTTATCATAAACAGCAGTTACTACAGCTCCATGGTGGGGGTGCATGACAAATTCCAGAGCTGATGCAATGTTCGACCAAATTAAGCACAATGTTTGTGCGACTGACAATTCCCATACAAACAGTGGCCACAAAAGGGCAAATTTGTAAACAGGTTGTGTGGAGGCCAGGGTGTGTGCCAGGATATTATGAGAAACAGTCCCTTTGGTCTACGAGCCCAAGGCAGCCACCTCCCTATACGTTTGTGGCAGGACCACAAAAACTATTGCACAATAAAGCCACTATATTCCTGTCCTACAAAAGAGACCACATGGTTAAAAACTCAGGTCTGTGAGTATGCCAGTGGTCTAAAGGTCAAGAGGATCTGGGCACCTGAGTAGAAATCTAATCCTGAGTCTCCCCCAGAAGACAAATTCCACTGATCCATTACCAACAGCCAGTTGGCCAATGCAAGGTTGTAGCAAGAGTACTCCAGAAGTACAGGACGTGAGGTGGGGTACACACTGGATCAAAAGGCAGTCCAAGAAAAAAAAAAATTCTAAACCGAATTCTTTAACTATAATTTAACAAACTGGAGCAAATTCCAGCAAAACAGCAAAATTCATGCTTTAACACACACACACAAAAAAAAACATCAGAACATACAATATGAGATAAGATTTGCTATTCATTGACACAGGAACACCCAGCAACACCACAATTCACAGGTTCTACCATCAGATCTTCTGACATTAACAAGCCAACTTGAAAAGTCAATCACAGCATATTATTAGTTCCATTATCATGCCAGACAATGATGGCACCATTTCACAGGCACAAGGATGGTCAAAACTAAGCCGGGGTCATAAATCCAGACTGGGACAGAAGCTTCTGTACTTCAGGACCTCGAAAGCAAGGCAGAGATTCTTTCACTCCAGTCTGGTGTTTGCTGCTGCCATACCTCAGTCCAACTAAAGACACATCCACCAATCTTCATTTAATGGAGGTGAGATGATGAGAGGAGTTCTTTCACTTGCAGCTACTTGGTTCATAAGAGTCTATCCTTCCTATACAGCGTTATTTGTATTTTAGAATCCGTACAATGTCATCTAAAGGCAGAAAGAAACTAATCAGGACGTTAAAAAACAAAGAACCAATGCATGTAAGTGCAGAGCAACAACACAAGGTTAAAAAGCTTTCTGTATAGAGACGTCAAAATTTAAGTCCATAAACCAAGCTACCTTTTTAGATTCATTTCATTGTATCAAAGTTTCCAGATCACTCTCTAGGTAAAACATTTATAAGAAACAAGGCAAGCGGAGGGGGAAGGTGTAAAAAGAATTGCCCTACAGAATAGCAGCTTTAGATGGATATTTTTTATCCATCACAGTAGGTTCATAACAGAAACCACTCAAATCAAAGCTGTTGAAAGTATTTTCAAAATCTGAAGCAGCTACTGTTTTAATTTTCAGTGTTTAGTCTGAAGGTGTTTAATCATACCCTTCAAGACTTGCATGTTTTCTTGCTTCCCGGCTTAATTCATTTATTTAGCTAAAAACATATCAGCTGCTTCCTTCAGGCCTGTATCAGGTGCTAACTGTGCAAAAAAAAAAAAAAAAAAAAAAAAAAAAAAAAAAAAAAAAAAAAAAAAAAATANNAAAAAAAAAAAAAAAAAAAAAAAAAAAAAAAAAAAAAAAAAGACATGCAAAAAACCAAATGCCACCTGCTATACAAATAATGTTAATATATGGACTGCTGAGACAATCTGCAGAACCCAAATAATCCTCACGACTGCACGACTCCAATTTTCTCCAGCAAAATTCTCACTATTTATACTGCAGTCCAATTTAAACTGTTTTGAGGAATAATTTATCACATTAGCACAATTCAACAATCTCACGGAAAGCTGTCAAAGGATAATGCTTAATAGTATGCAAATACTTCTGAAGGGTGAAAGATCCTCTCCAATTAAATGCCAAAAACCTGTTGTCAAAGTTCTGGAAGCGTGTGCTGCCTTGTATGTTGTGTTAACCCAGATTTGGCATATCCCTCTAATGTGTAACCATCAAATGTTGTTCATAAAGTGCATGGATGTTTGAGTGGTCATGGTTACAGGTCAAAGGGTTGCAAAATGCAGCTGTGTGCGCATGTTGAGAAAATGCGTTTGGGAAATTCTCTAGAGCTACCGTAGCACAGAAAAACAGCAAGAATAAGGCCGATTTATTATGTTAAAAACCATGGTGCATCTGTGTTGCTGTTCTACTGAAAGAATCAAACTTATCTCCAATATTAAAGATCCGCACACTCATACTGAAAATGACTTTCAGCCAAAATAACTCAAAAGAACATGACAACTTGGTGTGGACACCTGTCAACTCACTGCAAATCCATCTGTGCTCAGTATAGTCCACCAAGTCTTGTTAACAGAGCTCAGAAGTGAAGGTCAGACTTTGGAGCAGTTAAGACTGGTGATTCACCGTGTGTCTCTGCCTTCCATTAGTAAGGATAATTCAGTGAAGACTGCTAAGATATTAAACAGTATTGACAGTCATCAAATTAGGAGGAAGAATATTTTCCCCACCAGCAGGTCTAGCCTTAGATTAACTTCTGTATGAAGCAAAAATTCATTTCCATTAACAAATTCAATAACTTTTATATTGTGCAGGTTCATTTCAAAGCATATTTGTATTCGCTTTTGCCATATTAATAATGTGGACGATTTTCACTCCTAGTAAAAATCTGGTATCCCTCAAGGCTCCACACTACACCCTTAGCTTTTCAATGTGCATGTTACCACTCGGCCACATACTAAAAATCACACAACTTGAGTTATATTTATGCTGATGATGCTCAAATCTACACTCATAGTAAAACGACTACTTACGTAGCTCCCTCAGCAACCCTTAAGTGCATTTACAAAAATTGTATTTTTGTAAATCCTGAGTGGCTCAATAACTTTTTACATCTGACTCATTGGCAGCTCCCATAATTTACGCAAAGCAAGTGCTGGAAACATTGTTAAATACTTAAAGCCTTTTTATTACTCAAGAAACACTGCCAGACCATGTTACTTTTTTTCGGTTGCTGAACAGCCAGTTTCCACGTGTCATCTCCAGAAATGACTACTTTGTACCTTTCTTCACTGCTGCTTTGAAACCTACCTCAGATAAGTTCCAGTATGTTCCGAAATCTGCAGCTAGAATCCTGACCAAGCGCCAGGCAACACCACATACCACCTGTGCTAGAATCCCAGTAACAGCTTCCAATAAGGGTCGGAGTTGACTTCAAAACCCTCATGTTTACCTATAAAGAGCTACATGGCTCATACCTTCTATCAGTCAATTCCCCACCTCACAAACTTTGTTCAGCTGACTCTTGTTCTTTAAAAAAAAAAAAAAAAAAAAAAAAAACTTCCCTTACGCTTGCAGACTTTCCACTGCTATTCCCTTAAACTGAAGAATTCTCCCTCCAGGAATTTCAGTGACTCTCTCTCTCAGGGCACCTGTAAAGGCTTAAGATCTACATTCAAACAGCACATTCAGATGGGATACCTGTTTGCTCTTTTTTCATGATCTAAATTATATTACTATTATTTTCTTACAAAATATATTTTGTTTTCTTTCATCAAAGCCTTAATTGTTATTACAAAGATACTTGTTTTATTATGTCCATCATCTTTCTGCAAAGACCTTTGAGAAACCTGCTTTTATATGCACTATACAAAAGAAAGTTTAATTGTGTTAAATATTTTTTAGCTTATCAGGAAATGGCCATTCAAAATTAAAACAAGTACCATGCATAGCATAATCTGACACCATAAACGAAAACAAAAACAAAAAAACTAAAATGGTATAACAAAAGACTTGTCATCATACAGTGAATGTTTTGTAAAGACAAGCAAGAGTTATATACTTTCAAACATAAAAAAACACCTTAACGTACAAATGATTATTTTTAACCTTTATTTTTATCCTAAGTTGTATCAATTCACCAGGAGTTCCACTCTAAACAACACTATGTACAGCCAAATTCTAGAGAACCAATGCAATATTACTCTTTTACTTCATCCTAACCGCCTGAAAATGTAAACATATAACTGGCATATCAAAAAACAAAACGAATAATGGAATAATTTTTTTTTTTTTTTTAAATAAACAATGTTTTCTGTGGCTAGAAATTTCTACAGATATTACAGAAAACTGCATTTAAAATGAAGGAATCATCCATCCCAGAGGTTTTTTACACTCCTGCCAAAGTGATAAAAGAAGCAATGCAAATTAACAGAAAGGGGGGAATATTGACAGGCCAAGAAAGAGGCAGGGGTATGGAGCCAAGACAGCCAAGGTGATTCAAGGTCAAAGGCTTAAGTGCTTTTGTCAGACACCTGAGTCAGAGATCCTGACCACTTGAAGACCCCATATACAGTGCTACACAGGCCCCCTGTTCTGACTGAGAACTTTCAAACATGGAGGACCCATAAAACACCATTAAATCCCCCCATAAAGCTTCCTTTTACGTTCTTGCATTGCTTTGATTAAAGCACATACAGGACTGCAAAAGTGCTCCAGACAGTTGCAACTTGCAATATCACAATATCAATATAGAAATAAAAAACATTTATTTTGGAGTGTTAAGGCTTAAGTCTTAAGGCTTAAGTCTTAAGGCTTTCTTTTGCCTGGAAGTTCTTTAAGAAGTTGAGATGAAATTCCATAATATTAATATCAGAACAATTCCTTGGTACCACCAGAAATACATGGTGGCTGAAACAAAATTCAGATGAAATAGGGAGAATCTTTTGTTCAGTAAGTGAGTTATGAGCATACTGACAATGTTAGGCATACTAGGATACTTACCACGTTTTACCCATTAATACAGAATGTTTACTACAGCAGTTTAGAGTGGGTACCTCCACCAAGGGGATTAAACAAGTGGTATTCAAACCAAGGTCCATTAAGTGGAAGGGGATGCTCATTACCACTATACTGCCTACTGGAAAATGCTAAAATATTTCATAAGGATTTAATTTCTCTCCTGCACACTTGCAGGAGGACTCAAAAGTAGATTCTGCAAATGGGCGCCTTCAGGGAATGACATCTTTGCAAACAGTAACCAGCTTTAACTTGCTGTGCAGTTCAGGGCAGGCTCTCTTCCTACTAGAAGGATTGACCGTGTCACTGGAGAGATGCCATAACACATAGACAGAAACAACAAACATATCATCTGTAACATCAGTTACAGCCTGCAAACCTGAGAGAATGGTGTTATAACTTAATATCGTACATGCCCCTAATATGCCATAAAGAATGATTGAAAAGATGCTCAAATTTAAACAGATCTCTGCATCTGAGCTAAACACAGCTGTCAGGGGAAAATAAGGCTATAAGGCTATATAAGATATAGAAAATGTGCCTAGTATTTAAGAGAAAATTAGTCACAGTTCAAATTAAAGGAGGGAAATGAAGATGTGAACAAAGGAAAGTGCCAAAGCCTAAAGGCTTGAAAACACATGCAAACTGCCTGGCTGTGCAGGATTTTGCTCTGCTTTGTGCGAGACTGAGCAAAGGAGACGAGTTTGCATCCCCAAGCAGGTGCTTCAGGCTATGTTTATACTCACATCTGACCATTTATTTTGTGACTTTCAGCTGACACACCATATTCAAAGCAACCCAGATAACTGTGCTGTAACCTGAAAAAAAAATTGCTCAAAAATACAAGGGCAGAGCCTGTACTTCAACTTGCAACCTCTTTGTCACATGTCCATTTCCTTAAGCTACGTAAACTTACAGAACTACAGAAGTTAGGGAAATAAGTGAATACGCAGGCAGAAAATGTCTGATTACACAAATATGAGGTATGCTTTGAAAGCCAAGACCTTTTCAACAATAACAGCCGTGTCAGCACGTTCAGAACTGTCCAGGAACATATTTGTTAAAAATAAACAATTTGTGATCCAAAATGTTTTACTAACTATTCAATCGATATGGGCAAATGAACATTTTTGGTAGGATGCTATCAACATTTTAGACAATTTTAGTCACCTTCTGGATATTCACCATTCTTTTCTGCAACTTTCCAACACCACTAACTTATAAATACATCCTCTCTGTATTTTATCAGTATTTAACCTCTAGTTCTGGACATTTAAATTCAGGAAGAAGGTTATTTGTTAGTTGTCAGTAAAAAGTTGCTGTTAGTTAATTACTGCATAACTGATCATCCCACAATGCCAAACCTACACATCCAAGCTGTATTAAATGCCTGACTGGTTCAGTCTTCCTAGACAAAAACGTCACTAATTTAAACATAAATCCAAAGGAAACTGGTAAACCACACTGAACGGCCATTCACACCACTACTGACGAAGGAGAGAAAAGACCTTCATTTGAACAGCTCTGACTTAGCTAAAATTTTTTAATGATTACTGCAATCCTGTCAAGCTATTTATCTCAGTAAGTGATTGAATCACAGTGCATTTCAGGCCCATTCCTTGGGAAAATGCTGACAGTACATTTAACCAACTTTCCCCATCACTAAATATTTGTGTATTTAGCTTATTCATCCATCCATCCATCCATCCATCATCCAACAATCGCTTGTGCAATTCAGGGACGGGGTAGTTGGAACCTGTCCCAGAAGCACAGGGTGTTGGACTGGGTACCCCCTGGATGGGATGCCAGGGCAAGCACACACATTCATTCACTTACTTAATCTTTCTCTCTCTCTCTTTCACTCTCTCACACACACTACAATAAATTTCAAGTCATCAATTCACACAAAACATATGACTTTGAACTACTGGAGGAAATGCAAGCACCTGGAGGAAAATCACATTAGAATAATTCCACACAAACTGAGCCAGATTTAAACCAACATTCAAACCCACTGCCCAGGAACTGAGAGACACCAGTGCTACTGTGCCGTCCGTATACCTAGTTTATTTAATAGAAAAACGAGGCAACTTTTAAAAACGTCATGTGGGATGGCTTGGACTGAGTTAGTGCTCTGACACAACACATTACCTAAAGAGTAAATCATATTTAAATTATATGAACTGGAGTCCATAATTAGATTACATTTAACTCAGTTTGAAATCAAACCAAAAGCATAAATTCCCAGCTCAACTTGAGCTTTCCAGCCACTTAAGGACCCACCTTTCAGCACACTGAGTTTATTGGACTTTTTCACACATACATTTAAATCCTTCACAGCTTACTGACAAAAGAGGTGGGCAGCAATGTGTGGGGGCACTAGAGCAGTAAGGCAATTACAAGCAAGTGTTTGCAATCTAAAGACCACACAAAGGTGAGGGCAGGTGCTTGAACAACAAAGAGGCTGCTAAAAGCATCGGAAAGCACCACAAGGTGCACAATCAAGCTGACGTGGGTGGAGAGGTGTCTGTCAGCACTACAGGGGATCCCCTGTCCCAGCATCGGCAGAGGTGCATTAGAGCTCCGCTTACCCGACGCATGGCTTCCTCCTCTTCCTGGCGCTTCTCGTAATGTGCAAAGTCATCAAAGATTGAGGTGGTGTGCTTGAACGTGGCGATAATTTTAAGCACTTGCTTTGCCTTTTCTAGGGGCACCTCCTGAGTGTCCCGGGAGTTGGTTACTGGCTTGTTGTCATTGTTCTCCAGGCGGATGTGCCGCAGCTGGTTGTTGGGCACATCCTTCACGAAGACCCACTTGACCTCAAACTTGCCCTTCCACTTGTCCTGTGACCACACGCCCGCATAGGCATTGTAGTCCACCGGCGACTTCATCTCGGCCACACCACAGAAATGGCCGCTACCGTTGACGCTGAAGAGCAAGTAAAGGGGGCCCTTGGAACCCAGTGAGCGGTAGGCTGCATCCAGCCGCTTGTTACCGTGCTCCGTGCTGCACCAGATGGAGTACTTGATGGAGCGGTGGATGTCATCCTCCGAGTAGCTCTTGATGATGAATACACGGCCGTTTTTCAGGCCCCAGTCGAAGTCTTTGGGGTTGTAGTTGTTAATGGCCTTCAGCTTCTCCAGCACTGGATGAATCTCAGCCGAGGAGGGCACAGCACCCACAGGAATGCCTGTACTCATACCAAAGTTCTCTGCCCCACCACCCTGGTTGAAACTTGTGCCCCGGTTGCGAGGAGCCACCCACCGACTCTGAGGAGGCACAGGTTGCTGCTGCTGGGGCTGGGGAAGGGGCTGTGGTGGACCAGGTGGGCCAGGGTGCTGCTGATGGGGGTGAGCAGGACCTGGGGGCAACTGCGGAGGTGGCTGAGCAGACTGCAGCTGCATCTGTTGATGTGGTGGCTGCGGGGGTAAGGGACTTGGCATCAGGGGCGGGGCTTGGGCCAGGAGCTGCTGTTGCACCAGCGGCTGGTGAGACAGCATGTGCTGTGCCAGCGGAGGTTTCGCAATGGACCCCTTATCATCCCAGGTGCCAATGTTCATGTTGTGCTTGATGGGAGGCGGGGGCACAGCAGCACCGGTTACCCCAACACTCATGTTGGCCTTGGGTTTCAGCTTGGGCTGGGGCTTCGCAGGTTTCCGAGCAATAGCAGCCCACGAGGTGGGTTTTGGGGCGGAGGAGGTGACAGTCGGCCCACTGTTTGGAGCCATGCTATTCATGCCTGCTGCCCCTCCAAGTGGTGAGCCCACCGTCTTGGTTGCCGCCGCCATGTCAGAACCAAGCTTGAGACCGGCCATGCCCTGCTCCAAGCTGCTGAGTCCTGGCACTTTGCTGAGCGTGGTGTCACTGCCAAAGCCTGCCTGGCCATCAGCGATGGCCCGACCCAGGGAGCTGGGAGCATAACCGTAGCTACTGCTATAGGCAGAGCTCTGTGTTGACTGACCCTGTGAGCCACTTGTACCCCAGGTGGAGAAGTCCGCGTTGCCAGGAAAGAAGTTGAAGCCGTGCTGGCTGAGGAAGGGCGGAGTGTTGCCCAGTGCCCCTGGCTGGCCAAACACACCGTCTGCAATGAAGTGGTGCTCACCATTGCTCATCTGTCCATAGGTCGTTAGGTAGGGTATCGGGGGATCACCCCCAGTGGACCACGCAGCTTCACCCAATGAGTATGGAAACCCAATGGATGGAGCATAGTAACCAGGCATGTAGGGGTCCGACATTGGTGGGTAGCTGTTACTCTGTTGGGAATGAAGGGAGGGGAGATCTGTGTGTTACTGAAAATGACTCAGTGTCTTAATGCTGAGGAAATCAGCCATCGCAGAAGAGCAGATATTTGTCAGCAACATTTCAGATCTCTATTTATAGGAAGAATGGAACTCCTGGCACCAAATTCTAATGTTAAATCGTTAGAAACGGGATTAACGGCACTATAATACAGATTATGGTTCCTCTTAAATTATTGGGTCAAACAGAAGAACTGATGAACACTCCATAGAACAGATTTCTTTAACCTGGAGGGAAAAAAAAACAAAAAACTTTTGCTGCTAACAAAAAATATGCCCACATGCATCGCAATGTACAATATTATAAGAAAAAGTTAAGAGGCACATAATACAGTATAAACGGGTACAAAATAACATACAATTAACTCACCTGATTTGTCTGGCTGCTTAGATAAGGCTCAAAATCATCATCATTTACAGCATCTTTCTGATGCATTGAACCGTTCTGAACTGAAATAAAAGCAAAAGACAAAACACAAGATAAAAACTAATTGAAAACAAATGCTAGAGACCAACACCAAACACTTAATTGCAAATTTGACTAAACAGAAGCAGTAAGCCTTGCCCTACTAACTTCCAGGCATGTGATTTGTTTCCTTCTGCAGCCTCCAAAAATGTAAAACTGATGATTCACATTCACAACCTACACACAGCTATTTGCTGATTGGACACAGAGCAATGCTACTATTAAACCAGATAATTAAATGGTAAACACCAAAACACTACTCTGTTCAAATAGGTGAACTAATTTCATGGGTTCTGGTAATCCATCTATGAAAGATTGACCAATACAAGGTGGTGGCGGTCTAGACCCCTAATGGAGGTATACGGCTTGAGACATAGAACACACATTCACTCACACATACACACACTATGATTCATCTGTTCATCAGCTTTGAATAAACATGTAAAGCTGGCCTCAACCTTCAGTGAACCCTGAATAGTGCAATGAGCCTGCTGCATCAGTAGGCAGCATAGTGGATAAGCAGTTGGACATGTGAACTGAGGATCCCAGGTTCTAGACCCAAAGAAAAGGTACCTAAACTATGACTGCTGTTGCAAATTCCCACCAGAATTGGTTCTGAACAAAAGTAACATGCAATTAAATAAATAATAAAATCAACAAAGTTCTTTGATATCAGTTACTTCTGGCAGATTAACTTTGAACTAGGATCTGTTTTTCTCTTTATTAAAAAAAAAGAAAATTAAGTTAGAACTTACAACATTGCTAAAGGACAGCAGTTGCAAACACTGGATATTAATAGCTATTTGAACTGTTTTTTAATGTAAAAAAACTTACCCCATTCTCTTGAATGAACATTAAAACACAAACACGCTCACAGTATTTTAATGACTTAGCTTGTATTTTGCTAGATTTATTTTTGATAAACTCTATAGGGATGGAAAAAATATTGTTCATGCATGAATTGTAGTAACTGCAAAGCTGAAATTCAGGGGACTGTCATTGCTGCTCTGTGCTTCTGAAGACACTTACTGTATACATCACAAACACTCAGACAAGCCTTTGACTTCAGCTTATTTTTCAGGACACATCAGGGGGATGTTTTCAAGTTATTCTGATTGACCTCTATTTTCCAAATCTATAACTTTATTATTAATCAACATTGATAAGTATATATTAAAGCAGAGTAGTAACTTGATGATATTGAGAACCTCAAAGTTGATCAATCTTGTATACCAGCTAAAAAAACATTTAAAAAGAGAAAAGTGCACAGTGGGACTAAATACTTTTAAATTTCCCCAAGGCCACTACATAAATGTCCCCAGCAGTATCACCACACTGATCACCAATTTAAGAGATAATATTTAAAGAAATACTTAAAGAAAAACCACTCACCAAAAATATTGTAACATTTGAATGTATAACTTCATCTAGTATATGACTTGTGTGCAAATATTAAGGCACACCAACATAGTACAGAAAAGCTTTAAATGCTGAGTGATGCAAGGCAACAACCACAGAAAAATCAAAATGATATGCACAAATGGTGGCAGCAGTTGGCATAATAGTTAGAGGTTTTGCCTTATACTCAAAGGACCTGAATTAAAATCCCTGTTCTTGCTATGGTACCCTTGATCAAGGTAGTTACCCTAATTTGATGCCGTAAAAATAATACATCTGTATAAATGGGTAAATCACTGTGTACAGAAGTGTTGGCGAAGTGTGACTAAGTGGCATCGGGGGCCATGGCCTTCTGTCATAAGCCATACCCGAGGGTAAATAAACCGCAGAAACCTGGGGTGGTGTCTCCACATCGAACACATGGTGACTCACCTTTGTTTCCTTGTCCTTTGGGTCTCTGGTGTCAGAAGACATGTGGACAGAGGGACATGGGGGAGGGGAGAGAGAAGAGAGTCATCAGCAGTCATCATGGGTATGATCATCAGATACAAGCTAGATGTGCTGACGTTTCTTAAATGTACTTCTGCAATGAAAGCACCGTTTTTTGAATTTAAGCCTGCACCTTTTTAACGCAACTATGAGCTGTTTATCACAAATGTGACCACGGCAGAGCCATGTGAGCTGCAGGCCCACGCTGAGCCTTCGCCAGATCAATAAGCACATCTTCATTTTTAACCAGCATTTCCGAGAATCTCTCTCGCTGTTTACGAGCGATCTCACCGCCACCGGCAGGTGGGCACTGAGGCCCGGCCTGAGGAGGGCACGGAGGGCCGGGGAGCCGCGCGGTGTTCGGCCTAGCGCCATGCAGCCCGGCTAAGCGGCTAGCGGACGCGCTCGCACTCGGGCTCTGACCTGGTCGACAGTGGTGGCAGACATCGTCCGGGAGCAGCACGGCTGACAAGTTCCTAACCGTCCGCGGGGTCTCTCTCCTCTCTCGGTCCTCTGTGGGTCCTCAGTTCGTGCGCCTCTCGCCGCTCGTTTTCCCCCCCTCACACTCCGACTCGGCTTATTCAATCTCACTATTTACAGCCGAAGGGTTTTTTTTCCTTCCTGCTTTTCCAGAAGATTTAAAGAAGTATCAGTTTCCTCCACAGACTGACACGGTTACCGACTCCTCGACGCGCCACTCTGCCGTTTTTCTTCCTGCTGCTCGGTCGCCCTCGCGCTCTCCGGAAAAGTGTTTCCTCGGGGGGGGGGGGTTTCCCCCTAAAACACCACTGTGACTCCGACCCGTTTCCACAATGGCGGACAGGCTCGCGCTGCCACTTCCGCTGCGCGGCGCCGTGACCTTCCGCCCGTGACGCGGCGAGCTGCGTCGTGGCTCGCGCTCGACGCGCAAGTTAAAGATACAGTATGACATAAATAAAAAAATGAAGTGTATAAATACACTGAATAAAAACTATGAATGAAGAGTTATTAATAAACATTATCAATATAATGTTTTACATAAGCTTCATAAATTAAGTGCATAATAAGCAAAATATAGTTGTATATACGAACAGTAAAAGCTGTATGATCAAAAAAATTCCAAGAATTCCTTCCTCACGCAGTTTTCCCCTTTTCCTCAGACCCGGCTCCCTGGGAGTTTGAGGGTACGGTACAGTGTTTTTGCTGTTCTGAGGATTGTTATCATACCTGGGATCTGATGGAGCCACTCTTCCAGCTTAGTGGTCATGGTCTCAAGTATCTAATACTGTCTATATAAATTAAATGTATAAATGATTTTCAATAAAAATTTACAAGTCAGCTAGTCTAATAAACTGCAAAATGGATCACACAAATAGATTGTATAAATTGAAAACCACAAACAAAAAGTGATATAAATATTCATGCTAGTAGAATGGGATAGAAGAACTTTTATCACTGTGTATTTAATGTCCTTAATAAAAATGTTTGTGAAGGGTGAAAGTCATAGTTAACTTTTGAATCAGACTGAAGTGAGTCTATGCATACTCATGGTAAAAAAAAAAAAAGGCAGTTACAGGTTAAAAGAAGATCAGACATAAGCAAATATCGGCTTCCGTCAAATAACATTAAGGACAGCATACAACAATACTGTCAAAATGCCCTGTATTCAAAATACACTACATTCCCTCTAGGTCTTGAAAGATGAGCTTTCTGGACAATAAACTTTCTACTACGTTGTTCAGATTTGTGCTTTATAGTTTCTGTCATAGCAACCCAGGAGGTGGTGTGCTGTTAAATAGCCTCTAGTGTTCAGCAGTGTGTGTCTTTTTAAATTGGATTTAGCATACAGAAGGCCTACACTCTACTTTTAAATTGTTTTTCGTTTGTAGCAGTGTATGTGTGCTGTTTTTTGCAGGAAACTATAACCCAAATAAGTTGCTCTTTAGAATGGTCATGTTTGTTACTGATCACCTATTAACTGCTGCAATTTTCATACCCAGTAGACATCATATTGTTTGTTTCATGTATAGTTGCACAAATGAGGACAAATTGAGATAGGTAGCAGGTCATAAACAGACATTTTTGTTATATGTTGTGTCATATACAAACACTGTTATGTCTGATCATATTCCTTCACTGAGGATGTCAATACTGTCATTTATATCCAATTAAAAAACACTTAAGGTGACTCAGGAATCTGTCTTTAAAAATACAACCTGTAACTACCCATACAACTCATAACATAATACAAGTAAGATTGGGAGACTTGCACTACAAGGTCTTTTTTTTCCTTCCATTGGAAACTAACCAATAAATACAACAGGATCCAGTGGTGACTTATATAAAAATGGACACAAAACAATTATGAATTCAGTTCTGTTTTTTTCATGATATTACTTACACGTATCATTTGCTTTTGCTTTGTAGCTTTCGATAAAAACTTGCTGTGTTCTGTTTATGTTGTACTGTAGGAAAATGTCCAGCAGAGGGAAATGAATTCAAATACTTTACAGTACAGTGCTGAGTAACAGACCTTCCCAACCTGCTCTTCAGCATGGAACTGTTTGCTATTGGTTACCTTTTAACTGCTTCAATTCTCATACCAAATAATCAACACACTGTTTGTCTTATGAATAGTAACACTAATGAAGACAAATTGAGGTAAGTAGCCTTTTAAGGATGGTCTGTAAAGCCTCATGGAGATACATGTGAAGGCCTGGAGAACAAAAAAGTGATATACTCAATAGCAGTGGCTACGATCAGTCAGCCAGTGAACTTTGAAACCCTCTGTCTCTTTATCATTGCAAAACTACTATTTTGTTCTGGATTTCCTTGTTTTGATATTCTGCATTTCCATGTACATAGTGCTGTTGCACCCTGAAAAAATAAATAAATGAAACAAGCAAATGTATTTAGTGTGTTTGGGTTTCTGTGTGGGTGGGTCTAAGTATTACAGACCTCTACCAGTCAGGCAGCAGATGGTCTGTCTTGGAGGAGAAAGACAGGAACGATGCTCAGGAAGAAAGCAGATCATCTGTCAGTGTGACAGGAAGCTGTGCTTGTCACTAACAAGGGCAATCTGAGGACAGGTGGTTATACACAAGTCACAGTGGGATAGACTGACTATTTTAACAGTGGATGAGAACTGATGACTCTGAATTCTCAATGATCTCAGTGCATCCTTATGGTTTTCCTAACCATCCCTCCATAACCTTGCGATAGAATGGCTTAAAAAATCCTCCTGAGACTCACACTCTCATTTCTGTCCACTATGGAGGATATATACAGTATAGTGTATCTCTCCAACTCCACATGCTGCAATTCTGAGACTTGGTGCGTCTTATAAAAGACATCCTATGCTTTTAAATGACTGTAGACTTACATAAAAACTTCACCATGGCACAGTGAGCATCACTTTACACCTCACAGCAGCTGAATCTGCTTAGGTATGGGTCTGAATCCAGTTCAGTCTTTATGTAGTTTGTATGTTCCACATGTGTGGGTTTCTCCTAAGGACATGCATTTTAGGTTAGTTAATGGCTTTAATTTGCTTATAGCGTGTGTCTGTGATTGTGTGTATATGTAGCCAGCCTGCAATGGACTGGTGTCCCATTCAGGGTGTAGTTCCCGAGCATAGTGCCCAGTAATTCTGAGATAGGCTCTAGGCCAAACAGACTCTGACCAGGATAAAGAGGTGAATGATAATTGATGAATGAATAAAATCCTAGCAAATTATCCAAAAGGCTTTTTTTTTCCCCCTAGGTCTCAGAAGACTATAACATCTTACAAAGACCTTTTACAGGTATGTGATGACTGAGACCCATGATATAAAGGCGAAGGTTAAGGCCCTCTTTAACTTTGTGAGCGAATGTCACCTGCACTGCATCCCCATCCTACAGGGAGAAGTTTACTCAGTGAACTGACAGTCTTGTTTTCTCTGCTGTCATCAGAACAGCTCCACACAATGCCTCCTTTACAGTAACAGAATTTCAGATACAGTGTCTCTTTTTCCTGTCCATTTTCAGTCAGACTGCCCACACCAAAACCAATCTTAAAAGAGCAATTGTCAAAAAAGCATTTCACGTGTTCCCCATTTCCTTTTTTATGCAAAATCTGCTACAGTTCTGCAGATCCTTAAATGCACATCCCTATAAAAGCAGACCCACTCATATCTCACGTTAAGCCATTTAGTTTTATATATAATATTAATTTTATTATAACTCCACTGAGACTAACTGCAATTCATGTTGTCAGAGTTGTAACCTAAAAGCCTTAGTCAATAGATTGATCATTGACCTGTGAGGGAGGAGTAGGTGTTTGAACATCAATACAGCTCCAATATGTGTCACATAAGCTGTTTAGAGGATTCTGACACCATAGCAACAGCAGTGCAGCATTTATATAAATAAAAACGCATGCTAGCGATTAATTTAGCAAAAAAGTATATTTTTTAATTTTAATTTAGTGCGTATTTAATCATTGGTTTTCAGCTTTTATGAAACCAGTGATGAAAAAAAACGAGTTATGAGTATGCATGAACCTGAAACTTGAATTTGTATTAAAGTGTACTGCATGTTTAAATAAATAACTCACATTGTAACCAATCGGATTTCCGCACTTTATGACGTAACCGAGAGACGACCAATAGGATCGCGCGCTTTGTACCCCCTCGAAACTATTTGAAGGTCTTTGTGTGACGTCACTGTCACGTGCGTCGCGGTTGACATGAAGCCCAAGACGACCAGTTTTCCTTTCGTACTTGTGGGTTGTGATCGCTGCGGTGACAGTCGCCTGATCGACCCGTGCAGGAACCCCTGAAGCGACAGCCACCCTTCCTAAGTCCCCGAAAGCAAGCGCTGTTTCAGGAAGTACTTACAGACATGAAGCTTTTAACCGTCTTGATCTTCTTCAGCTGCGCTTTGCCCGCTGTGCTAATCTCCAATAAGAGGAACGACGAGCCAATAATTGGTAAGTTAGAGGAACAGGGGTTGTTCTGAAAGTTTTCGAACTTTTTGGCAGCAGGTATTTTAGCAGTGCAGAACTTTCACTTGTAATCTGAAGCTTATTGGCTCGAGCCCCACTCTGTGCACCTGCTGTTGTGCCCTTGATCAAAGTTTTCCAGTAACCTTTCAAATGATATTGTCTTTGAACATCAGTGCAGAATACAACACACATATAAAGTATTGTAACATCTTTTAGTATCGCTACTGAAGGAAGCTTCAGGAATCCGTTCTTTATCAGGTGCTTACGTCATTCGCACCTTGTCTTGACGATCACCGGTAACGTTCTTCAAACCACACAGAATTGGCAAGCACACCTGCGTAGAACCGATGAGAATGGGATTCGAATCCATGTGTGCAGAGCACAATGGATTAGCAGTCCATCGTCGTAACCACTGGGCCGACAATTGCACTCAGGTAGTACGACTAACAGAACACTCCTTCTACTACCAAGTGTACAGCGCCTTACAGAGGGCACCCCACTACCCCCTTTCCCTTCCTATGATGGGACCCTCCGTCCCACATTTCCCAGTCTATTTTATTGATCCTATGCCTAAGTAGGTGGAACAACCAATTAAACATCAACATCCCAACCGGGGGTAACTCAACTATGCACACAAGAGGACTATTTACACCAACTTGACAGGACCGTTTACAGTATAACAGACATACAGTAAGGGACTATATAGTAGCGTCTCCACATATTGCTACTGGATGAGGGTTCAGGATTGAGGAAGTCGAGCCCAACTCGACAGCTGTAATATCTCCATTCATCATGTACATTTTTATTTTAAAAACACTGCTATATATATTTAAAACTGCCAAGAAAGCAATAAAATTAATTCATAAAATCTAAGTTAAAACCAGCAAATATATACGCTGCACGAAGGATAAAACTAAGACAATAACAACATACCCCAAGGCTCTAACTAAAAAAAGTTTAAGGCAACTTACCAACTACTCCCCTGCAGAAGAGGGCAGTCTGCTGGCCTGTTCCCAGGGTGCTGCCATACATCTAACCTACCTTTTTAGGTGTATAAGAATGTCCTCCCCTTTTAAATTAAACTTATTACAAACAAGATAACACAAGACAAGAATCAAAAATTAAATCAGCAATAAACATAAGGTAAATAATTAGAACAAAAAAAATGCAAGTTATATAAGCACTCACATTACCACAAAAATAACCACACAACAATAACTAAAGAACACATTAAAACAATAATCAGAATAGATATAGCAGCCAGATTATATGTTTTTACAAAGATAATTAGCAATAGAGAAACACATAAAATCATAGACTATTCATTGTGCAAAACTCTACAGAGGATACCCCGCTCCCCTTGTCTCACTGTGGGCCCTCACCGCATTTCCCAGAACCTGCTTAGCTTCACTCTTGCTTAAGTGGGTGGAACAACCTATTAAACAGAAACATGCGAACCAGGGTAACCAAACTGTGTACACAACAGGACTATTTACAACAGTTTGGCAGCACCGTTACAATATAAAAACAATTTATAAAAAAAATGTTAAACAAAGCTGGCGTTCACATCCCTTTTATGTTTTTGTAATTATTTCATTTTAGTTTGGAAGTAAGTTTCACATCAATTTTAAAGACTCGTCCTAGACCAGACCCTCTTTATTTTTGTATGTAATAAATTGCCAATATAGTAATTAAATCACTTACCAATGATATATTTGCATTGTTTTTAATGGTACTGAAGTTTATCATGACATCCATTTCTTTAAAACTAATAACAATATTGGTGTTTCTCTTTTTGTATATAAGCCTGCAATTCAATCCCAAAAGTTTCTACCTTGGGACATAGAATAAATTTAGATTATGAAGGGCCAATTATGATCTATAATAATTTTGAATAGCTGCATATTAAGGGTACATAACTAAAATCAGTTAATTATTTTATCTGAAACTTGTTTACCTGTTATACTAACCTTATTAGTTACTACAGTGTTCATGGGGTATAATCCGTTTTTTTTCCCCAATCAATTTGTTTCTTAAAAAAATGAATTCCAGAATACCCTACCTCCCTTATACTCTTGATCAAAGTGTTTCGGAGTTTAATTTGACCATAGCTGCAGGTGCCCTAGTTGGTGATGATATGAACTCTATCTGGAAGGTTATTGGTTCAAATCTCACAGCGTACTTTTCACAGGGCTCAGAATTTATTAAGGAGATATATTTCTGAAACTTATTTTATGTTCTTATTGTTTTTTTGGTAGTTATTCACTCTTGCAAGTAGAAGTGCTTTAAGAGTTAGTATGTTTAGCTTTTCAGGTTAGTATATAAACAATTTCCTGAACCTTCCTGCTGGGTTTACGTGTTTATCGTGTCTCCAAACAACTGCATTTACAAATGAAAACCCGTTCAAGGATAAATTAACAGACCTTGAGAAAATGTTGACGTGCATTGGGAATCAACCTTAATAAGGCTGATTATGTTAATGTTAAATATTATTCATTTTACATTGCTTTCCTCTAAAAATGACATCTTTGTATTAAGCTTAATAGCCTACTTAAGAAATCCATCCATTATTATTAACTGCTTATCCTGAGGAGGGTTGCAGTGGTCCGTGGCCTATCCCAGAAGCAGAGAGTGCTAGGCTATGAAACTGTCCCTGGATGGGATATCAGTCTATTACAAGGTGACCACAAACACACATGCCCATTTGCACACTATAGGCAGTTTAGAACAATCATCCTGAATTGCATGTCTTTGGACTGTGGGAGGAAGCCCATTTAGAGACAGGGAAAACAAGCGAACTCCACACAGACTGAGCTGGATTTGAATTCACCTCCAACAAGTCCAAGCACCGTGAGGCTACTTGCTGAGCCACCATGACACCCTCCTTAAGACATTTCAAGCAGTTATGCCATTTTTATATACATATATGATTAATTTAAGCCCACTTTTATTTCATTATTACAGAGAAAAAAGAGTTACTTTTTAATCTCATTTTGTCTTTGAAATGTAACTCTAAAATCTGTAACATTTCAGAAAGCAGTCAGCAGTATCCATATTGACACAGAATTTAAGCATGAAATGAATGCCTACATATATACAATAGATAATCGGTGATTAGAATGTGAGAAAAAGCAAAGGTTGAACAGCTGATGTGGTCCCCAAAACCAGCACTTGGTGACCTTGGTTTACAGTAATTGCACACTGTTCTTTGTACTTTGCCCAGGTGTCCTGGCTCAGGAGCTGAGATCAGCCAGCAGCCCCGGTACCTCGTACATTGCTGCCTCTTACATAAAGTTTCTGGAGTCGGCTGGAGCCAGAGTCGTCCCCGTGAAGTAAGAGTCATGGCTTCACATCCTAAGACACACATTATCCTATGTGTCAAATAAAAAGGACAGTTAGTTTGAACACTGAGAGATCAAGTGGGGAAAAAATGGGTTGTGTAGTTGTTAGAGCTACAACCTTGCACATGCAGAAACTAAGTTCACATCCCACCTGCTGCTGTAATACCCTTGACTGACATATATTAATGTGTAAATCATCTGTTTATAATCATAGTACGCAAAACTGTCGCTGCTTTGAAGAACACTTTCGGCTGAAAGAATAAATAATGATAAAACTGTTTTGTGTACTTTTATCTTAGTCAAGAAAAAACAGAGGCAAATTACAGATTTGAAGCTATCAGTGATGATATATTGATGTTTACTAATTTTACTAAAGATATAAGAATGATCCAAAAATTATATTAAAGAGATATTAAATCTGGGCTTTATTAAAGGCCTACAGGTGCTTTGGATACAGGCAAGGTTAACCCATTAGAGGTCAGGGAGAAACCTACGCACACAGTACACATCTAGGTCATGGTCTCTCAGGCAGCAGAATGATTTTAGGACAACAAGTGATGAAACCGTTTTAAAGTTACTGATCCTTGGACACAGTCCTTGTAAACCTGTTTTTTTTTATTACAGTCAATGCTGATTATGTCTATACTTCATGCTCCTTAAATATTTAATCGATAAATCCGTGTATCGGTATTTTGTTTGCTGCCCTACTCATCCTTTGTTATCTTTAGCAAAGTAACTGTGGTTGTGTACTTTTTGTGTTTTTAGGCCATGTGACATCCCTGGCTTTATGCTGTTGACACTCCAGAGTAAAGAAAAAGTCATGTGAGTAGCATGAAACAGAGGGTTCGATGTTTATACTTTGTTCCATTTTTTTCAGGATAAATCAGACCCAAGAGGAATATGAATCGCTGTTCAGCTCCATCAATGGGTAGGAGTCCTGGTTTCCTGTGGCTGCTTAGGGTTCCCTTTGGAATCAAATTATCTACGGCTGTTTTTCAGTCTAAATTGGGTTTGATGATGATTTATTTAATTTGGCTTAAGTTTTAGTAAAGAACAAATTAATTATTTTAATGACAAATCACTAATAAGGAAGTATATAGGACCCAACTTTAACACATTTGTTAGCTCAGTCAAGCTGATGAATAAGAAATGATCATGCTTAGAGCTGAAAGCTAATTTTTGCCATCAGCAGTTGGAGTTTTAAAAAGTACAGCCTGCTGGTGATGCGATTAGCTTTTGGGAGTCAGGTGTGATAAAACTTATAAATATTTTATAGCCCATATAACTCCTATTAATATATAAACTTCCCAAGCGCATGTTATGTAGTGTAGTCAGTACTGGCAGTCTGAATACAAACTTTGTTGTGACCAGTGATGATTTTTTAAAAAATTTGTTTGTTTATTTGTATTTTATAGAATATTGTTTCCTGGTGGTGGCGCTAACTTAATATCTTCAGGTTATGCAAAAGCTGCAAAGATCTTATACGATCTTGCTCTAAAGGTTAGTTTCTTTTCTGCTTAATTCATCCCTCATTTTCAGTTGCATCTTCTTACAGAATTAAAATAAAGACTCACGTGGTTGCCATTTGTCTTTTTCTTAGGCCAATTCCCAAGGAGATTATTTCCCACTTTGGGGTACATGTTTGGGGTTTGAGGAGCTCACATATTTGACAAGTGGGAAGCTTCTTCTGAGTAAAACTAATACCACTGAAGTAGCGCTTCCACTGATCTTCGCTAGCGGTAAGGTCATGCTAAGCAGTTCTGTAGTCAGTATTAAAATTTTAAATATATGTTTGTTAAAGGAAAGAATTGTGTGTCCTGAAAGGTGGCTACTGTTACAGGATCCAGAGAGAGCAAGATGTTCAGACACTTCCCCAAAGATGTCCTTGATTCTCTTGCCTCCGAGCCCATAACAGAAAATTCCCATAAGTGGAGTCTTACTGTTGAGGTATAATAATAAATGCTGTATGGTCATGTTTCATAGTTTTATAGAGGAGAAAATGTTGTCAGGTCAGACATACTGGTATGCAAAACTTTGAAGGATGACTTTGAAATTTCATATTGTGCAAGAGTTCACTCACAAGGAGTCTAAAACTGAAAGGTTGTTGGTCCAAGTCTTGGTCCTGAAGTAGTGGAATGAACACCGTCTGTCCCACAGACTTGATGAACCCCTTCTAGCATTCAATATGCACCTCAAAACATATTTCATTTGGAGTCATTTCTCTCCAGATCTTCTAACAGCTACATAAACTTACACCACACATCTGCCATGGTGATCTTTGTATTTCCGATTAGTCTCTCATGTTTGTAGTCATTTAAATAAGTAGTTCTTACCAACAGGTTGTGTTTTGACAATCATGTGTCTAAAGGTCATCGTTGAATACACTATTGTATGCATCTGGTCCTCAACTTATGATTTGTTTCTGTTCCAATAACCTTTTCATAAGCTGACTTTGTGCCAAGTTGCATATAAACAATAAGGATATTCGTATAAACAGTTGACATGCACGAATGCTGTGTTGTGTAATTCAGTGTCATAATTTTTCATATTCTCCACCGTATTCATGTTAAAATAATACAAATATAGAATAATAATATAAATATAGTTCAGGGTTATAATTTTATTGTCATGCTGTTACCTTTGTTGGTTGTTTGTCCAGGTTGTAAGTTGCATATGTTGCAAGTCAAGAAATACCTGTGTCCTGAATCAGTTTGCAGAAAAGTGTCTGTAAAATGAGTAAATTTAAATAAGGTTTCTCTCTACTAAATCACTTAGCACTGACTTAGGATCTGTTACGTGACGTGGGTGCTGAGAAACAGGTGTTATCATGATTGTTTATTGATCACTAGTTCATAATTTTGCCACAACCTGTTTCAGAGTTTCAACAACAACGAGGAGCTGCGAAACTTCTACAAGATACTGACCACCAACAGTGACGGCAAAACAGAATTTGTATCAACCATGGAAGGCGAGTGCATTTCTCTGTCTTTGAGACCTACGAAGACTTTAAACTGTTTTTCGTGTTGAGTTCCTTCGCATTAAAACCGCCTCTTTGACAGCGGTGAGTAACAAAATGTTTTCAAATAAAGCAGAATGTAAACAAATGGAGGGAGACCTCAGTAAGACATTGATAAACTTGACTGACTGCACCAGAGCCAGACAGATAGACCACATTATTACGTTGTTTTTCCTAAAATCACAGTGTGAAAGTGTGAAATGTTCAGCAGAGCTGTGTTAAAGGACCTTCTGATTATATAACCTTGTGTGTTATGCTCATTTTCTCAACCTCTAATAAGGCTGAGACTACCTGTGGGAATGGATTAAGTCATTGCTTTTGTGGTATACAGATATTAAGATGCCTCATGTCTTCTATGATGTGTAAGGGGATCGGCGCTGGAAAATCATGCTTTAAGTAAAAATAACCCTTCAAACCAGAGCCAACTAATGAGCCTTGCTTGCTCCACAGCAAAGGACTTCCCAATTTATGCATCACAGTGGCACCCAGAGAAGAACCCCTTCGAATGGACTAAGCCTTACATCCCACACACGCCATCCGCCATTAAGATGACGTTTTATGTGGCCAATTTCTTCGTCAATGAAGGTAATTCCACTATGGTAAAAGAAGTGAGAGCACCACACAGGCAATGGGTTAAAGAGAAACAGGGCCTAAATCTATATATCTAAGGTGTGCATGTATGCAAAACATATGGCTACTATTAACGTGGGCCTGACTTCTCATTAAAAAAATGATACCCATATATCCTGTATCTGCATATGAATTGTACAGCTCTATGTGATGCAAAATTTGTGTAGAGTCACAGGATTTACTGTGAATCATCATTCTAGTTAATTTCAGTAAACCTGCCACGGTACACAGCCCCTGCTGTGTGATATCAGGAAAGACCCTGGTTTGGTTCACGTTACAGATAACAGCCCCTGAAATCAATCCCAGCACCCAGCTGTTGCAGAGCTGTTTTTTTTTTTTTTTTAATTTTTAAACCTCAAAAGTAGTTTTTACTTATACTTCACGCTTACATGTTGTACCTTGCGTCATGCTGTGTACTTCCAGAGTTTGTCCTAGGCCTTGACTAATGTTGTGAAAGCCCAGTTTATCATTAACTTGTTCCCTTTGTAAAATTTCATCATTACTAGAAGAAGCTCTTTCCACACCGTGAATATTCAGGCAGGTGAGATGGTACAGGAGAGTTGGCTGTTGCACAGAAGGCATCGTTGTGTCTTACTGGGGCAGTGGACAGTGCAAATGTTGCTCCGTCTCCATTGCTTTGCTAAGTTCCCTAATCGCTCCTGTTAAGTGTAAGGTTTGATCACCAGTGATTTTCCGTGGAATGCCAAACCTGCACAGAAAGTTGTTTGGCAAGATTTTGACTACTGTAGTGCTATCTGCTTTCCTGCATACATAGGCTTCAACCCATTTTGAAAACATATCAGCTATGACCAAACCATAAGCATACCTGTTTACAGCTGACATTTCAATCAAGTCCATCTGCAGATGTGTGAAAGGACCTGCAGGTATTGATTGTAGCATAGTTACGGACTTCTCAGCCTTGGCGAATGTTGTGAAGTTGAAACGTGATGTTTTGCAGAACTCTTCAGATACTTTGGTAATGCCAGGGGCACCATTCTTTTGCTTGCGCACATCCCCTTCTAGCCAAATGTGACACACCCTGCACTACACAGGCAAGGCAGGAACCATAAAAAACACAACTAGCAGTTACCCACATATCCCACTCTGATGGGTCAGCCACAGCTTGCGAGGCAACATCATCATCAGGAGAGGGCTCCATGGGAGCAAAGAATGCTGGAGAACCTAGAGTCTCCATGGAAGTGGCCGCAGCTTGCAGCTGAATCTGCTTGTAGCATTTCCACGGGTCACATCACAGGAGAGATTAGTATGTGCTTCAGTCTTAACAATGGCAAGCGAGGATGAAAAAAGAATAGCAGACAACAAATTCTCGATCAAAACATAATACTTAGTTGGAGGGCCAGAGGAGGTCAGTAAACTTTTCCACTTCCAGAGGGCACCAAAGTCATGTACAACACTAAAAACATGAGTCTGTGTAGATAGTTTCAGGTTGACCCTCAGCCAGGCAACAAGTACATTTCAGTACAAACAATTCAGATGAAGTTATACCTGGGAGATGCCCATTTTCAAGGAGACCCCAGTCAAAACATAACCTACCCTGCCTGTAACAAACCGTTAGCAGAATGAGAAGGAGAACCATTAACAAATAAAACAAGAGCACGGTTTCTACAGGGAACATCATGAAGATCCACAAGAATCCTCAAATCAGTTGAGACAGCTAACTCATAATCCTGAGGTTCACCATCATCTGGACAAGGCAGCAGCTTAGCTAGATTGAGAGGAGAACATATTCTGAGCAGACATTAGGGGCAGTTCAAGCAACAGGCTTTTCAGAAGAACCATGTTTCAGAGTCAGGACTGCTTACACATTCCCTCGAGTTTCATGTGAGAAAAGAATCTGAGGGTTTGGAATATTTTGGAAGTGATAATGCAGGAGCGGAACAAAGTCCCTGTTTCAGAACTGTAAAATAAGACAAAGTGTCATCAGTCCATTTGAGGGGTCTCAATAACTGAGGGTTTGCTGATGTCCAAGAGAGGCCTAGCAAGAAGAGCATAATCCAAAATCCACTGATGACAGTAACCACACTTACTAAGAAATGTTATTTGTTTCACAGTAGAAGGACGGGGCAAGGAAATAACTGGCGCATTGAGACATGCTACACAACATGTCATAAATATTTAACCTGTTGTTATCACAGCTGCTTGTCTTTCAAGGCCTTATGGCCCTCGTGAGCCAAAGCCTTCAGTAGCACTAGATTGTCTGCCTTACACAGCTCCAGAGAGAGAGAAGAAACAAGAAGGTTATCATACTGCACCAGTGTGGATCTGCCAGGCAGGCAGAACAGACTCTGTGCAACCTTGAAGCAACACAGTCCCGGTGTACTGCTGTCCATGATAAGTGAAAGCAAACAAAAACTCAGATGTTATTGGAACCCAGAAAAAAGCAGAATGTAGATCAACAACAGTATAATGAGCAGCTGAAGCAGGACTACATAATAAAGTAATAGCAGGGAAAGCTAGGAATGACATGTATTCATGGCCCTGATGTCCTACAGAAGTGTCTTTGCCAGGCTTTTTTACCAGGATTGGTGTGATGCAAGGGCTATGACATGCCTTGCTTCCAAAAGGGAATTGATGACAGGCGCAATGCCTTTTTCAGCTTCAGGACTCAGGGGGTATTGTGGTTTGTGAGGGAGTGGCTTTGAAGGATCAATAGCAACGTGTATGGGTTCAGCAGGTTTAATGTGGCCCACGTCAGTTGCACTTGTCATCTAGAGGCATGCTGGGATGTCCCGGAGCTCCTCTCCTGTCCTTTGCTTACAGGCTGTCACGTTCAACCAGTCAGCCACTGAAGGGGCACTGTCAGGGACAGCATAACCCAGCTTTTTACGTGCATCTTTCTGTAGTTCAGCAGGCCGAGGTTAGCCACAACGCTTTCTCCATGAGCTGCCTCTTCAAACCTTTATGGAAAAGAACTTCTAACAACTTGTTAGAGTCATCCTATTTGGGTCTCTGATCTTTTTTAAGATCACCGCATTATACAATGATGTCTCGCAAAACATAAGTGGTCTGTGGATGGTACACATATACTGGTTGTCTGTCATGATTTGGGAACTTGCACTGTGTGAACTGACCTTCATGGTCACCAGTAGAACTCACCATTGAATTATCTGACTGGTGTCGGGCTGTAGCTCGCGTTGTCATCCGAGACATGGTAGGGACAGCAGATGCCTGCTGTGCTAATGATTCCGCCTCAGAGGAGTTGCTACCTACAATAGCCAAGGCTGCTGGACAGTATGGGGGAAGTCTGGGTCTCACAGCAATAGCAAGGAGATGTTCTTTCTCGGTTTCTCTCAGAACATGTTCCTCATTCCTAGGTTTCCCTAACTGAGGATATAAACCACCTTTCTGTTTCTTTTTCAGCATTATATTTTCTGCTTGCTTCAACAAACTTCTGTCTGCACTTTTCATTTTCCTCTCTCCACACATCAAAGGCTCTGCCATCACTTTTTCTGCCTTAACACCTCTCTCAGGAAGTTTATTCTGTCCTCATTAAAACTCACGTCAACTGGCCAGGCTCTGTTGGAAGCTTTAGTGAAAGCAATCCACCTTGTCACGTACTTCACCGATTCTGCTCCATAGTTAACATACATACAGCTTGCTGGAGTCCTTAGCAGAAATTTAGCTATTTTTACGATTAGTGACACCCCTTTTACACTCTCAGCACAGAGTGGGCAAAAAAAGTCATACACTATTCACAAAAAAAAAAAAACCCAAATGCATAGGCTAATATCACACTCACTTCCATTTACACAGAGATGATGGCTTCTGTGGAACCCAGTTTGAAATATGTTCATATACATAGAGATCCCTGACCTCTGTCACCAGTGCATGGGGAGATCCGTTCTCAACCCTCTCGACCAGGACCTGAGCCTAGTAACTTACAACTCATGGGAAAATCCCAGATGTCAACTCAACTGGGACTTGAATTCAGTTGGCTCTCCAGAGTTTTGCACACTTAATCCACAAGACCCACAGAACTCACACAACATACACAGCAAACAGAATATGCCATAGATTTCATACACAGTTGGATTGCATCACTGACCCAGCAAGGGGACGTACCATCGAAGCCCATGTTCCAACAGCCTATTGGGAATGTTAGAAAAAGCACCGCTTAACTATCTGCTATGTGGCCTCACCACCAGGCCCTCAGTGTTACCCAGAGCAGGTCCCAATCCTGGTCAGGTATTTGTGATCTGGTCTGTGGCACCAGCTAAACTGTGGAAAAATCAAGCAATGTGTCTTAAAAAGTTAAACAGGTAATCAGAGGTTTATTGAGGAATCGAGACACAGCCTTGCACACAGGGGAAGACTTCTCCTACTGGCCCCAACAGAGTTGATTATAAACCTTAAAACCAATGTATCATATCATGTAGAAGACAAAAAAAGTATTTGCAATCAACCAATAGGAGAACAGAAAACTTAATGAATCATATAACAAAGTCTAGTGCAGGGCTGAGATGACCTAAGAAAGCACATATCTTTGGTTATTCAGGTCAAAGCAGTAATAAAAATGCAAAGCAGAAGATGTTACATCTACTCTAAGCTATATGAATAACAACAACGGTAAAACCTTCCTATGAGAGAACCTGTGGAAAAAAGTCTAAAGTCAAACACCTAACCGTGGGCATCAAAACACAGGATGTTAGGTCTGTTATCTCTATGGGAAAGAATAGTTAATTATGACAAAAGATCGAATGGTACCAGGTCATAGCCTCAGACAGGGAAGGCAAGCTTTGGAAAAAGGAGGAGGCCATAAGCCAGAAAACCAAAGGCCTGAGAAAGAACTAAATAGAGATCTGTTAAATTCCCCCATTGCATCCTACCCACCTGCTTGGTTTACTTGAGGATGGTGCAAAACAGAATCACACAACACCTGCAGTCAAAGTAAAACTGGACTGTGTAGCTGTTGTTAAAATAACCTCCTTATTAGAAGCATCCAGTCAAATTTTTCATATGGCACTTTCTTATAGGCAGGGTCTCGCGATATTGTGAACTAAGAAGCAGGGAAACAAAGCAGGTGAGGATCAGACTGGACTTGGCTCTCCTCTCTGGTGTCTGAGCAGCAGAGATAATCGATGAGCAGAGATTGAGAAGGGAAGCGAGAAAAATATTTATAATTAGTCTGCAATATGAGATGAGTCCAAATGGACTAAGGTACAACCCTATAGTAACAAAGTGTAAAGCAGAGGGTGTAATCAGCCAGAAGCAAGAAAGCCGACAGTCATCATCAAACCTTCACAGATGATCACATGCAACACTAAGCAGTTTTGAGCGCTGGGGGCCGGAGTTGCTTCATATAAGAGACTTAAATATAGTCTATACCAGAATTCGGAGTTAAGCGTGCCAACATGAGTTTGTATGATATTTCGCATTTTAGGAAGACATGAATGGGAACAATCTAGAGCCTTGGACCTTCTTCCACTTTTAAGTACAACGTGTTGGTCAGCATCCTGTGCGCAAAGTCATCAAGGAAGAGAGCGAGTGGAAAAAATCTCTGCGATGGGTCGTGGCGCTCCATTAAGAGCTCCGAAAGTGAGGAGCAGTATTTTATTCCAAAGTCCAAATCTGACAGGAAGTCAATGTAATGAGAACGCTTGCCGCTGCATGCTGAACCACATTTAGATACTTCAAGGAAACAGTATAACCACCAGAAAGCAGAGTTACAAGAATATTGAAGTGTGAGTGCATGATCCATCTCTTCCTCTTGCCATATTTTACTTTGGCTGTGTTGCCCAGGTTTGGCACTCTGGACTTTACTCTGAGTAACAGGAAAACTGGCCGTTTTCTCAATCAAGGGCAATAGGAGGTGTAGTGGCTAGAGAAGCACCCCTAGTCCCAGGTTCAAATACTCACTCTTGCTACAGTACTCTTCAAATCAAATTGCGAAGTACCTGAATTGATACAGTAAGAATGACATCTCAAGCACCTTTGTATGGTCTGCCACGCTCCTTCACTTTTGATCACTTGCTGGTCCTACTCTTGAGGATTAAAAGCCCTATGGTTCTCAATTATGGTCCCAATGTGATAGAACAAGCACCCTCTGTCCTTCTAAATTGCTGAATCCCTTTCAGCATTTAAGAAGAGTCTCAAAACTCATCTTTTTCAAGCTCTTGACAGCTTTTTAAGTCATTTTTTAGTCATATCTTTGTCATGCTGTTCATATATCACTTCTACAGGTATCTCCTTGAATATAAGCAGCTGTGTTTTAATAATTGTATGTGTTTGTATCAGAAGTTCTTGGTTCTGAAATGTAAGTTGTGTTTACTCTCAGCTGTACATTACTTTCGAGAAATGCTTCTCTTGAATGAGTACATTTGAATGTGTAGCGTCATTCTATGGGTCTTGATTCTTCCTAATTTGGCCATAGTAGAAACGTTGTCAGTGATACATTAATTCCTTGATTTACGCAGCCTTTTGAGGAACCAGTTAGATGCATAAATTGAGTCATGACTGTATATATTTTTTATTTGATATGACTGTCAGTAGAGTAGCTTCACTGAAGAGAAATTGAGTCGGCTTGTCCCCAGTTACTGCACTTTCTACGTTGGTCTGTAGTATCATCAAGGGTGTTTTGCATGAGATTCGATGCTTACACAGAGAAGACTCTTAGGGGTTTGTGTTAGGATAGGAATTCTTCAGACGCGAGTCTCCCGTCACAGGTATGCCAAGCATTCGCTGTTGTGATGCCAACATCTTCTGCAGTGTGTCTGAGGCACTAAAATAGCTTCTGCTTCAGGAAGCAGGAACATCGCGTGCATCATTACAAGGAACAGGGAAACAGAGAAGGACTTTGGTGCCGTGTACCCTAGAGCAGGCTTACTCAAATATAAATCTTACAGGTTTGCTTACCAAGTTGTCAGAGGTTCACAGAATGGCAGGTCAAATGTGGGAACAACTGTAGTATGGAACTGTGCAAAACTAAGTCCCAAAAATTCCAGACAACATCTCAGCTGGGACAAGTGTAGCTCTCACATCACATCAAAAACAGGAGAGAACTTTTTTAAACCTGTCCTTGTCTTTCCCGCATTTAGCGGCACAAATGGAAGGTATTAATTTTTGTTGAAAAACCGAACCTATCGCTGCCAGTCAGATTCGCGCCTGTTTATCCTTAAGAGGAAGTAAGTGTAAATCGTGTTGAAATCGAATTTATTTCATAGTCAAAGCTTTGCAGCTTCAGTGATTGGATCAGATATTAAATGAAATGAGAGCATGCAGGTGAAAGGTGCTTTGAAGACTGATAAGTAGCACCAGAACCCCCCCCCCCCCCCCCCCCCCCCCCCCCCCCCCCCCCCCCCCCCCCCCCCCCCCCCCCCCCCCCCCCCCCCCCCCCCCCNAACCCCCCCCCCCCCCCCGCCATGTGCTGATTGAAAATAACCCAAATAATATATAAATTACCATATATACAAGTTTTGTTCTCTGTCCAAATCGATATGCGTATGGGTCCCTGTCCGGATCGGAGTCCGCCTGTTGAGTATGAGTGCTCTAGAGTAGCTAGACATTGGGGCAGCAAGTGACATAGTGGCTAGAGCTGAACTTTATATTCACAGGGTGCAGGTTCAAATCCCAGCTTCTGCTTTTGTACCTTTGCACAAGGTAATTGCCCTGAATTGCCCCTTTAAAAGATATATATCCAGCTGTATAAATGGGTAAATTACTGTAAGCAAGATGCTTTGGATAAAGGCATCAGAAAAATGAATAAGTAAATAACTAGATGGCTGTTAAAATAAGTAACACTCCTCACAGTAGTTAGTGAGTATATGTACCAGTGTAGTAGGTTCAGTATTTGATTTATTTATCGTTTAGCAATATTCCAGACGGACTAGTCTGGAAAATAACCTACCATTTTTCGGTTCATAGCAGATTTTTTTCTTTTTTTTTGTCGTCTGAAATGCTTGTTCTCAAGTTGTAAGACACTGCTGAGGAAAATGAATAGCGGGTTCTTTGAAATTAAAGAGGGTGAAGGGATTGTCTATGGGAGACTAATCTACCCAGCAGGTGGCATAGTGGTTGGAGCTGCCACCTTGCATTCAAAGACCCCATGTTTAATTTCCACCTCTGTCCATAGCACCCTCGATCAAGGTACTTCATTAAAACTGCTCTGGTAAAAACTACCCCGTTGTATAAATGGGTGGATCATTGTAACTAGCTTAATGCTATGAGACCCTTTGCAAAGCTTTGGAAACTTTCAGCTAAATAAACCAGAGCAGCACAACATTCCTGCGGCCAAATTCAGACCCCTGTCACCTCCCTGTAGTCGCACCTTAACGGAGCTCCAAAGTGTCACCCAGTGACATCATGTTTTCCAAACTTCTGTATGAGCTGTACTACTGTACTGTTTCATAAAGCAGTGTGTTCTTCCTTGAACTCTAACTTGATCGTGTTTTTCATATTTTGACAGCAAGAAAAAACTTCCATCGTTTCCCAAGTGACAAAGAAAAGACCGACAGCCTCATTTACAACTATAAGCTGGTCTATACAGGGAAAAAGCCTGATGCTACATTTGAGCAAATGTATATCTTTAAATAAGGTGATACAATTAAAAAAAACCTATATGTGTAATTTACCTTAATTTCAGGGCAGCAGGTGACATATTGGTCAGCGTCATCATCTTGCCCCCTGTAGGTTCGCAGTTTGAATCCCACTGGTGTGATGGAACCCTTGATCAAGGTACTTTCCCTGAATTGATACGTTATGAATACCGGCTGTATAAATTAGTAAATAACTGCAAAGTCGATTATCTAACACTGTAAACTGTGCTTGACAGATGAGTAAGCTAAATGAAGAATAATGATTGTATCTATTATTGTATTGGGTTTAGCATTACATTAAAATTTTTAAATTAAGAAAAATGTATCTGTTTTTCATGTTAAGTAGTGTCCGAGTGTCACGGTGCTTGCTGTACTCACACACTGACAGTTTGTTTCACGGCAGTTTTCACATATCTCTCCGGTTTAAAACAGGGCGTATTTTGTAGATTGGGAATCTTACTTTTTTCTCAAAGGAGTGAAGCTTTTGTGATGTTTTTTGCACACTTTATAAGTAAAGTACCCTGTGGATTCTAAACCAGACATGATGCTTATTTGTGAATATAAAATTCTTCATGCGTGTTTTAACACTGGCACTTTTTTGTATGAATTTTAGACAGATGAAGAATTAGTGTTAAGACATAATGCATCAGTGTAGTGTTATCATCTAAACTTTAAAAGAATGTTTCTGTTTGCGTTTTGAGCGCATGTGTCGGTATTTGACAATGTGTTGCATTTTCAGTGAAGTTTAATTTTACAATTTTTTCAATGATGGAATAAAATGTAACAAAACAAAGACCTGTGGACCACATTGAGCCTTTTCACCTTTCACCAAGTTTCCTGTCTTCTTTCTAAGTAGAGAAACATTATACAACTGAAGAAGCAAAAGTCTGAAAGCCACTGCGGACTATTTACCTCAGCCTAAAAAATAGAAGTGTTGTCATTGTAAAAGTGTGGTTTCTGTGCCGAGCTCCATGTGGTTACAGATCTGACAACCACTAGCATTCATCTAGATCAGGCTACAAACTTTGCCATGGTTGAACAGTGTCCAGTTCCTCTGGGTGTCGCCGTCAAGGTCATGTCTGACAAATTTGACCAAAGCCACAATGCTATTAGAGAGTGAACTTCCATCTTTGTTCTGGCTCACTGCATACTGTCAAACAAAAATAGGGTTTCTTAATTTTTCTTTAACCCTGTGATGGGCTGGTATCCAGTCCACGCTGTACACTGCTTCACACCGATGCTTCTCAGCTAGACAATGGACCACCTCAACCCTGCACCTGACAAGTGGTTATGGATGGATGGATGGATGGATGGATTGGTGGGTTGATGGATGGGTGAATCGATCGATTTTTCTTTTGCCAATTAAATTCTGATTTACTGTCCACCTTTTGACAGCTTAGAAGTCCAAAACTCATAAGCTCATACATCAAGTCTCATCTCAAGACGCTTGTCCATCCACTTCAAACTCAAAAACAACACTTTGTGGGCCAATTCTATCTACCACAGTAATGTTCTCAAGAGCTGCACGTACAGCCTCTGCTGCCTACCATTTCTACACACAGGTTCTGCCATTGAAATCTGCAGTGGTCAGTTGAGTTACTTTGACACGGCTGAACTGTGTCTTCTTGAAAGTGGATTTTTTTAATGCTGGAGCAGCAGGTGGCATAGTTGTTAGAATCGTCGCCTGAGTCCCTGCTCCTGTTCTCATAATCTCGACCAAGGTACTTACCCTGAATTTATACTGAATAAGATGTTCATTAACTCTAGTCACTCCAGCAATGACACAAGTACCCAGCTGTATAAATGGGTAAATCAGTGTAAGTGGACAAACCTAAGATTGTAAGTCACTTTGGAGATAAGTGTCAACCAAATGAATAAATAATAGGGATGCTCTTCTAAGCCTTCAACTTTGCCGCCTTCTGTTAGGCGCTGCCGTCCTCCGTGCTTCATGTTGCAACATGCCCCCCCAACAACCCCGTGGTGTTGTCTTACAGCAGGTCTTGCGTGAAATACTGCTCCTCTGGCCTTATCCATTTACGAGGTAGAATATATTGGGTTAGCGTAGCCTTGGTTCCCTGGGTGGGGAGTTTTATGGCTGTGCTCTCAGGCTGCTTTGATGGATGCACATGCTGCCAAAGTGTTTTATAGGAATCTTCCCCCACCTCATGCATTGTGCTCCGGCTTGCTGGGTCTCTCTCACTTCATTTTCCCCCTGCAGATCCTTTTACAGGATCCCTGATATTTTTTCCCTGTTGCAGTATTTGCTCTGATAAGTGAGCCGTCAAAATTATTTAAGAGCAGTATCTGCGTGTTGCAAAGAAGACAGTTAGCTGAGTGTCCGTCCGTAGAGGAGGACTCTCACTTGTACATCTGAAGTGTTTCAGGCCATTTGCACTTAGTATTGGTGAGATAGGTCTGCTTGGGCTTCGGACTGTAAGTCCCGTGGTGTGAGAAAAAGTGCCTGGCCATAATTTGGAACAGTTCCCTTCAGTGTCTGGTCTCCTTGACAATAACAAGCACATTATGCACTTTTGTAATAAAAGCTGATTTTAAGTTATTGTATGTGGTACTATCTATCCATCCCTTCCACTTGTCCAGTTACCAGCCTATCCATTGATCCATCTGTCCGTCCATTCATCCGTCCAAAGGTCACATAAAATGCTAAGACTAGTACGATACATACGCACTTTTAAGAGTAGAAGGCAGCATTCACGCGATAAAAATACTGGATGATGTATAGTATTACAGTTAACACACGATCGTTCTGTAAAAGTGACAATGTGATCAACAAATTGAAACTGGCAAGGTCACAAAGAACAGGATCAAAATTACTGATCAGAGCCCTGTGAAACATACATGAAGTGGAGTGTGTATAGCAGCCCCAGATGTACAACTGCAGCATTCCAGATTAGATGGACAGGGCAGACAGCAGATGCAAGAAGTCTCGCCGACCAGGGAGCTGTTGTGGTTCAATCCAAACAGAGCAGGAGACTTTATAAGAAGCCGAGTGTCTTTCACAAGGACGTGGTGGACTCTGTTCTGTAGATGAAGAAGTGGCAGTGTTCAGTGTGTGAAGACTGTCTGTGACAGTGTCCTCGAGGCACCTGGACCTATGTGAGGATAAGTGGGTGACTTTGTTGAGAACAGTTTCTACAGGCATGTCTGTGGAAGGGGAAACAAGAAGGTGTGAGAGATGTTGAAAGATTGATTTTAAAGGTTATGGACACGCATCCACGAGGAGATGGCTGAGAAGCATTTAGACAGCTGATCTGACACCTCTGTTTTTGTAAGGGTTTTAATTCACAAGTCGTGTTTGCTGGACGTAGTGTGCATATGTAGTAATACCTCGATTGCTATAGAGCACTAGCTCCTACAATGCTGTTTCATGACAGCCCTAGTTTAGCCCCTTGACTATCATAATAATTAACCACACTTTGAAAAAATATTTTAAAAACAGTTTTTTGGGGATTTTGTTATCCATGTGTTCCCTGTGTTTGTTTGGTATTAATAAAAGTATAACTGATCTAGTTTGTATAATCCTGTATATTCTGATTTCAAGTTCCATTTATATAATATACTATTTCAAAAAACTCTTATGGTGCTGTTTCATTCAGCTCCATTTCACAAGAACACAACTAGAGCACAAATCAGGCTATTAGTCCATATTGTACTTCGATTAGACCTGAGAGGAAACTAAAAACTTAAATAAAAACTATTTTTTTCCAGTCTTCACTTATAATCAATACTACACAACATGCAGAGTCAGGGTCTGTATCAGTGTTTCACCTCCACCCAAGCCATGTCCACAGCTGTTGTACTTCACACCAATGTTCTCATTCCCCTTATCTCAACCTTTTGCTGTGCAATATAATCTGATAAATTGGAGTTTTTTAAAGTGGGAGCCTATTTTAGACTCCTTGCAGGTGAGATGCACTTTCAAAAATGGGGCAGAAGGAAGAAAGAACAAAAATGATGTTACAAGAACAAATCAAATTGCAAAATTGGCCTAGAGAAGCATACAGACAAACTCTATTTCCTTGCCTAACATCAGGAATGTCTTTTTTTACTGATCTGCCATAAACTGATAATAATCCCAGATAGTGACTGAAAATGAAAACTCTGGACTCACGACAGCTACTTCAATGTACAGTTTATTAATAACCGACAAGCTATTTCCTGTTATCGACAAATTTGTACACGTTACAACAAGAAAGGAATAGGCTCCATTTGTTGTTTTTACATCCCATTCCTAAGAATAATGCTTGTCAGGTAACATCAGAATGTGAATATTTTACACAAGGTAAAAATGAAAATGTGCAAAAAAGGTCTACATTTGAATTCTACATGAAAAAAGACACATCCACAGACTAAAACATTCACACTTACAATGCCTCAACTGGAATTGCTTCATTTGTCTGAGACAAAAAAATAATAATTACAATAATAAAAAGAAAGAAATTGTTTATTGCAGTTTGTTTTTAGTTGGCCGCTGTCATGGTATGGACAACAGCACATAAAGAGAGAGACTGTCCTCATTTCAGGCCTGGCAACTAAAAAAGGAACGTAAAAGGACATAGTCCACTGTTAATCGGCCTTCCTTCAGAGATGCGGTGAAAGATCCACCGGCTCTATAATGCAAGGATGTTTTTCTCTATACAGAGTTTTATCTGTTTTGGTGGGGGGGGGGGGCTTCATGCGATAGATGTGAAACCAGTGCAGCTTGAGCCTGTACAATCTGGCTGTGTGCACAGTCCTGTGCTGGTTTACAGGGTGGGCTTCATGTTAACTGTTTATAAAAAGAGAGTGATTACACAATCACAAAAACCAATCCATGCATGTACCTGATAGCAAGTTTACTTACATCAAAAACGTTTTGTACAAAGGCTATTACTAAAACAAATGTTTCATTTTTCTGTAACTAGGCTCCGTCTGTCAGCTATGTTTTCACGAAGAATGAAAAGATATACTTGGAAAATGTAATACCTATACTCCCCTCCCTCTTCATTTCCCCTGTTCTTGTGAGTCTTCCCCCAGAAATTAAAAAAAATCAACAATCTAATATTAGAAAATATACTCATCTATCGATTATGGTTAATGAACCTATCGGTCAGCAGGGGGCGGTACACTCCTATATGTCACCATGAAACTGGCTCCTAATGAACACTCAACACTAGCCTGATATTATTGTTTCATCTGAACAATTAGTTTACGCTTATCTGTGATCTTTTCCGAAGGCAGAGCATATCACAGACCCATCTTGTTTTCTTCTGTTCATCCATCAGATATATATCACGCATCATATCAACATACAGACATTAACATCCTTTGGGTTCAAAATCATTTAATGAAAACTTACGTTATGTTTACACTTCAAACATAAAATTAAACAATATATTTTAACTCCCTCTGAACAGTGAAAAATAAGATCAAATTATTGCCAATTCAGTACAACTTTTAAATGCGACTGAAAATTGCTTTGAATTTGGTATTAAAAAATAGGACCTTATACCACCCACATATCATATATACACACACCCATCTGGAAGTCCATTTAAGACACTTTTCTCTGTGTAACAGGTGCTCCCATCAGCACCCATCTGTATTCCATCTCTCATGTACCAGTGGTCAGAAAGGAAGAGCACAAAACGTATTTTGGAATTTCAGGAAGCATCACGGCTGGGGTCCACACTTTTCTATATGTGCCAATAAAACATTCAGAAAATGAGATCTGCCTGTAACAGTAGCAAGACAACCCGACGTGGTGGCTTTACATGTGAGCAAGGGGAAAAAAATGTATAAAATCATTCATAATTGCCATTGACAATACTCAGTTATTTTCAACAAAGTGTTTAATGCAGAGGCACCTAGATCTACTTTTGACAGACACAGTCAGTGAGTCCTCTGTGCACATTTTTTTCTACACCCCAACTTTTGGAATATATTGGCAGTCCCACGTTATTTGGATATATTAAACAAAAACTTTACACTCTTTCTACACAATCACCCTCAGAATTTACTGCTAATGACCATTGTTTTATGCTCAAAATGCACTCTATTCTGTTTGTGAATAAAGGACTAAAATGTGACTTGTAGAGACATCCAACTTAAGTTTGTTGTCTGCCGAAGAGTTTTCATTAAATGTAACGTCATGTAGAATTTAAAATGCACACTGCAGAAGTGTCAAGTCTGCTTTTGGGAATAGTACAAAAAAGACAAACCAAAAAAAAATAAAGCTTTTTTTTTACAGCATATTACCAACAAACTCCTCTTGAATAGGCAATGGTTTACATGCTTTCAAATATGTTTCATACACAAATCAAACAAAAAAGAAATGCAATATGTAATTGAGTGTTTTCTAATGATCAATTTGGTCAAAGGTCAGTGGCGCAGGAGCGCCCGAACACACACACACACACACACACAAATAAAGACACACCCTAACAACTCTCGCACTCGCTGGCACACGTGTCCTGCCATGTCACGCGCAGCACCATGCAACACAGAGGGGCGCCTCCTCTTCCGTTTGGCATCTCTGGTCGCGCCCATGAACCGCCCCTCATTTACGTCGATCTGTAAAAGGACAACAAAATTTATCATTGTTTTCACTTTGTTTTCCATTGTACTTGTTTAAGCATCTCGCTTGGAAGCTGGAAAACAACTTTCTAAGCCAAAGAACACTTATATAACTGTACATATGAACATGTGTTTCCCAATGTTACAGTTTTTCATGAAGAATGGTCCAGAAAGTATATTGCTGATTGACTGACAGATGAAAACTATTGGGACCACTCTCTTTGTGTTCTTTTCTTTGGTACAACGGAAATAATGCCAAGTCAGACCTTTCGCCTCAGAGCAATAGGGGTGAAGGAAACGTAACTCGAAGAAAAGACGACTATTGACGAAGAGTTTTGCTACATGTGAAAAGGAGGAAAGCAGTGAAAAACAAGGTTCAGCGCCAAAGACCAAGTTTGGGGTCACGTGTTTGTCTGGTGAACACTGGAGTGTTTTTATCGACGTCGGCCTCTCCGACCACGGCAGACCTTTGCGCTGAAAGGATGTTCTGCGTCGTGGTGGCCACAGCAACCTTAGCTGTTTTCTTTGGGCGGAATAAAGCATCTTATATCCTGGAAAATGTCACAGCCATCAATCAGAAAAGGCCCTGATATTTTATGGCCAGCGGCTCTGTGAAAAAGTGCAGGCCTGTTGTACATGCATTTCATGAAATGCAGGCATCTGTACAGCAAAGCCAGTTTGAAACTGTTGATTAGTTCAGTGGTAATACAAAAATGGAATTCAGTGAAATAAGCTTGGAAAAAAAAGATGAAAAATGACTGTGGCTTGCCTGCATGAAACTTCACTCAACTGTACAGGAAGAGAATTGTATGACAAACAATTCATACATAAATAATGTTATAGAAAACAACTGTTACCTCTTGGTTACCTCATAGTAATAGTCAGGAATCTACAACTCAAGTCTAGTTTTGTTTAATTTAAGCATCTCACAGTTCAGGTCACAAAGTAACATAAAGCCTTTTTTGCAACACAAAAAACACTTTTTACTTATAATTCTAAAAAAAAAAAAGGTCCCGTGTGACTTCTCTAACATGCTAGCCACTTGAGTTCCTTTCTATGATTTTGACAAAACGCCATTAAAAACAAGATTGTAAACTACACTTTCAGGGTTTATACACTTATACACTTCACTTTCAGCTGTGCAGAGAAAAAACTGAGTTTGAAAAATAATAAAATAATCAATGAGAGATGAGAAAGCTGGGTAAATGGCCAGAATAAGACTCTGACTTGGTTTAATCTCGGTTACACTCCAAGGAAAAGCAGGGCAAAATCGGGATTGAATAAACTACCTTTTCAATTGCTGCTTTGTGGAAGAGGCCACTGTCTTTGTTCTCTTCGATGAGCGTAAAAGCGACGACACGAACGCCACGAAAAATCTTACAAAGAACAAAGGGACATGTTCAGACCCAGAAAACTGTTACAACTATATTGTTCATTGTCCCTTTTTTTATAAAGGGAGATAGAGGAGCTCTATATGTCCCTCTCCTTACTGTGTGGAGAAGCAAGTAAGGTAAGGAGGTGAATGTCAGACACCTTCGAATCAACTCTAAAACACCAGTTTGAGCAGAAGACAGGAAATTGTGTATATATGTTGGCTTCTCACTCTCAAAGTGTTACACTGTGATTAGAACGGGATTACAGGATTATTTTCAGCATCTTCACATCTTCACAGCATCTTAGTGTGGTTCAGAAGGTTGGCATTTAGCGACGTTAGCACCAGAGCAGAATATTTTTTGCATTCTTGTAATATTCAGAACTGCTGCTCTGTACAACGTGATGGTATGTGGATCTTCTTGTACCTGATGCTAACAACACATCGTTCTGTTTGCTCTGAACATAGAGTGCATCTTGTGACACGCACCACGTTGCAAACATCCACACAAGTTGCATCGCAGGCATACTCCAGATACTTCCTCCAACCCAGCTGCGAATCAGAACAAAATTAATCTCCACAGTATGTGTTCATGTTCTTCCAAAGTGCTAGTGAGTTAGTGGTGACTCTTGGTGACTACACAGAGTTCTGCAGAATGTTCTGTCCTCCAGTAGTGTTGAAAGGGTTATGTCCATTCTCACTTTGATCGAGTCTTTTCATCTAGTGGCTGATCATCCTATTCTTTTTCAGCCAAATTGTCCAAGCATTGCAATCTTCTGCTGATGTGTCCATAGTACGACATCCTTAATCTCAATATTTGTGCTTCCAATGAGAGTTGTGGCCAAATTTTACCCAGAATTCTTCTGTTTGTTTTCATGCTTGTCCAAAGTGTTCGTAAAAGTCTTCCCCAGCATCACAGTTAAAATAAGTCTATATCTCCTGCCCTGCTTTTTCAGGGTCCATCTTGCACAGTTAGAATTATTGAAAATACCACTGAGTGAAAAAGTCGGATCTTTGTTCTTGTACACGACCACATGTAAGATCATAATACAAACTGCAGCACACTTCCTACTGTAGATTGCAACCATTTTTGATTTTGCAATCAATGTCTCATCCCAAATGTGGGCAAACATACATGTGCACCTCCTACAATACCACAGAAGCAGGTGACAGGTAAGTCTCACAGAACCAGCACAAGCAATCGCCAGTTAGTAGATGGTTAGGTTAGTTAGTTGTGATCATTATGGTTGCCTCACCACCACCCTCAATGACACATTAGTGATAAGTCCAGTTAGAGAGGAGGCAGGTGTAGAGTGACAGGGACTTCATTTGGACATGGGAGCTTTTCTGTGGACAGTGGTGTTAGGTGCATGAGTCAAATCCACCTATAAAGTTAACTGAAATCACAACACAACCAGAAATAATGAGGACTGAAGACCAGCAGTAAAACACCAACATATAACTGTGAATGTAGGAAATCTATAGTACAGTGCATAAAACTGATCATTATTATTGTAGTTGACACTTTGCCAAGACAACTTACAAAATTAGGTTTATATATTAAGTGTGATTTACCCATTTATATAGCAGGGTAATTTTAACTGTAAGAAGTCACAGAAAGGATATTGATCATGGGTACTGCAAAAGGAGCGGGAATTCAAACCCAGGTTTTGTGGAAAGTGATGCTCTGACCACTGTTCAATCTACTGTCATCTGTACAAATCTATACATAAATATTGTGTTTTCATTTTTCTATGAAGTAACTCAAGCCATCTAGTAAAGTAAAACTTGTGGGAAAACCCTGATGGAATACAATGCCTGTGAAGCACGTTATAAGGGTCTTCATGGATGAGATTGTCATGTACTTGGTAAACCATACTTCCCTGGTAAAGATCACCAGCTGTGTGACCAGCAAAGTAGCCCCACACATCATGCTGCCACTTCCATGCTGGACATGGAGAACCACACAGGCACAGCTCACATGCTCACCTTCTCTGTCTTACACATACTCAATGGCTGGTCTATAAGACTGACTTTCACCCCTTTCACACATCCAGTTTTGGCCCAGGCAAGTCTGGTTTCCACAACACGCACTATTGCTTCTCTGCTGAAAGAGCATTTCTTGCACAGTTCCAATATGAATGAATGAATCAGCGACCATTAATGGATGACCACATCATTTTCACTTGTGGTCATGATCCAAGACCCAGATCTATGTTTCCTAGCTCATTCTGCCAGAAAGAAAAAAATCAAAATGCCAGATTAACAGATTAACCTCATACACCTCTGTTTGGAGTTCCCTTTTGCCGAAAGGCATCCCTATTTTCCTGGTAACCACCTTGTTCAAACAGGAACTTGTGATGTTGCTGTCACAGTCTGTCCTGCCAACACCAAACCACGACACCGGCCGCAGGTTACTGCAAAAAAGCAGCCAGAGTGTTCCTCCGCCTTGCCGTTCAAATGCTCAGTTAACATCTCACTTTCCAGAGGCCCTGGTTCTTGTCGTATTTTATTAAAACATTGCAGAAAAGCTCAGTCTTTGCCTTTGATTGCCCCTCCACCTCTTCCCGTGCAAAAGCCGTCACATTCCGAACCCAGCAGTTGCTCACTTCTGTTTTTTGGCAGATACGCTGGACAGCAGGTCAGTATCATCGCTTTTATTAAACAGACAGCTATACAGAAACTCACCATCTACAGCTAAGCATCTCAAGCAAGGCCCTTGCATCCTATATGAAATGTTTATAAACATCAGTTTCCATTCATGATGTAGTTCAGATTTGGCTTGCATGTTTAAACACCATGTAAGAGATAGCAGGATGAATTCCTGCTTATTTTTTTTTTAGGTAAATAAAAATGACATCATACAAATGCATCATTTCGGTTCAGGTTTTTTTTTTGGAAGAATTACCACCTAGAGCATCCAAATAACTAAATCCCAAGCTGGCAGCAACAAGCCCTGCTTTGTTTTTTTAATGGCAAAGCCTGTTCTGCTCAGATAAGTTAATCCGCAGCTGGGTGTTTAAATTGCTTTGATGCCATCGCACAACACAGATGCCATCGCATAAAAAATCAAGAAGCACCATGAACTGTCTCTGATACGGTAGCCTCTGAATGCCAGCATTTGATCTATTTATTTTCTTAAATTGGCTAGCAGATCCTTTTATCTAGTAACAATAATACTAACAACAACAGCATTACACTTCATCCATGCATATTTTGTCTAAATCTGTTTAGTTTCACTGTCTTCCTCAAGAGTATAACACCAGGGAACCTCTCAAATGTTTGCTTGCAGACCCAGTCCCTGACTGCCCAGCACTTTGTGCGTTGAGGTATAAAGTAGGAGCCCAGATCCGCAAAACGGTGACCATACTTAACGGGTAATTCCTGCACACAGAGGCAGTATCTAGGAGGCCTATAAACATATCTCCTGAAGCCAGCGATGCAAAGGGATGCAGCCATTTGTCTCACTTTGAGGCCACTGTGCTATGTTTGGTTAAAAAAAAAACACGATTATCTGTCGTTCTGTCATCGTCAATGCCAAAACGCAACGTAACCTCACCCTACAGACAATATGACAAATTCTTAAAAATATTTAATGCAGACAGCATATAATTGCCCATTTTAAATATGCCGCCATTATAAAAGGCTTAAATCACATTAAGTCATGTAAATTCATGTAAAGAAGATTAGTTTAGATCTAAAATTACTCAAATGATTTTTTCATTTGGCTTTAATTTAGTGTTTCTTGTAGTTTTCTCTGTGTTTTGGCCCTAATCTGGTACAGTGAGCATGCATATTATTTGCTTGGTATGTATACATGGAAGCCGATTTTCTCATGTATAGTTTATCTGCGTCAGTGAACGTGGCTGAAACAAATCAAAAGTCACATATTGAATGGTACTCAGGGCGCAAAGATAGGGGCCCTCTGAGGTCTTGACCCTATAAACCTCAGGCGTCCATAATCAATTCATGTCATGTCACCATTCGTGTCATGATGTGACACAAATTCATGTCTGCAGGCAACACCAGATTATGCAAATAACTTCAAAATATACAGTTTATATCATACTCACCTAGTTTATACTGTATGTTTTGCAAGTGAGAGTAAACACACACCATATAAACCAAAACAAATGTTTACAGTAAAAAAAGCTATACTTATGCTCACATTTTTGGCACCATTTATATAGAAAAGGTACTAAAACTCCAGTGTTAGAATCTTAAATATTTACAGGTGAACGTTTTGGATTCAACTCACTGTTTCTGTCAAATAAAAAGATTTGAATTCAAAGAGAGAGGCTGGAAGTATACTAATATGTGTTGCACAAAAATCATTTTATAATGAGTTTGCTGAAGCTGTCAATTATAAATACATTAAAATCCATTTAAAATAGAGCACATTTTCATGCCAGAAGAAAGAAACTCACTTTTAATTTTAATGTGGATCCTCTTTAATGACCTAGATGCAGTTTGCAGAAGCAGAAACAAGTCTAGACGTTCACGACTGCTCGTCCCCAACGGATGTGGAGAGTTTGATTAAAGGACACAGAAGGAGTGCCGTTTCTGTCTGTGTCACCATTTCGTTCACGAAGGTTACTTGTCTTTCCTTGGCTGGATTATTGCTATTTTTATCTCTCTGCCAATATGGTGCCAATATTCTACCAGCCAATATGGTCTGGATGTTTAATGCTCATATGCTTCACCGAGCAACAACATCTGCACAGGCGAAAAACTGGTCCTTCACCCTCCTGACTGGAATAGTATTTTTTTAATGCGGTAATTATCCATTTTTGAGATCCTAAATGAGGCGCATCGAGTCTGGCTCACGCCTGTGTTGGAGCCGTCAGGACAACAACCATGCACGCCCACTTCTTCTTGCCTCATCCAGGACATCGAAGGGAAGCCTGCATCGGGCCCACCTTTGGCCCACAGGAATCGCTCTGGCACAAACAGACTGAGCGAGTAGCCCTCATAATCCCAGACGTGTAAATATACACGTCAGTTATCTCTCAGCACACTGCTGGCCAACACGTGTAATTTATGCAACAACTGTGCAATGTACTTCAAGTGAGCCAGCATGATGAGCAAATAACCAACAAAATATGGAACACGGTGTATTTTTTCAGCTGCCTTCCATTTCAGCTACAAAGATGTTTAATTTTTCCAATACCAAACTCAATTATTTATCTCCATTAAGCCAGGGCTATACATCTAACTCCAAGTGGTACAATAACATTAGTTATGCAGCTTACACTAGCAAACAAGGAGTCCGTCTGTGTTGTAATGTGTTTAAAATGCAGAGGAGACCACTAGCAATTCTAGTTTGCTTTTTTAAATTCATTATTGAAGAAATAATTCAAATTCAAAATAGCTGGTTAACCGCCTCAGCACATATCTACCTGATTAGTTTTTCATACAATATATTCACGTTCTTCTTTCTCTACAGAAAATGTTGATGCTCTTAATGTTGAAAAATGAAGCAGTATGGATTATAAGCAACAACGGGGAATATTTTGAGTATATGTATTTGCAACCAAACTGGATGTTTGAAGAATGGAAAGTGAGATATATGGACCGGCTACAGAGAAGGTGAGCACATGAGCTGTGGCTGTGTGGTTCTCATTGTCCAGCATGGAAGCGGCAGCATGGGGTGTGGGGCTATTGTGCTGGTCACACAATTGGTGATCTTTACCAGGCAAGTCTGGTTTAACAAGTACATAAGAGTCTCAACCAGCATGGCCATCATAGCATATTTCACAGGCATTGCATTCAATCAGGGTTACAGATAGTTGGCCAGGTCTTCATTCTCTAGCATGATACCACCCCAAAACACACCTCATGACTGGTTGAAAACCAGTTTCCAGCAAGGGTACTCCAACTTTTCACTGGTACTGTATGTTAAATTCTTAGTAATACATAATTTTCAGCACATGCTGGATCCCCCAAAAGCAATTACGGTAGAAAATGATGACACTAATGGCCATAAAAAGGTTATTTTTATTGATCGATACACAAGTACATTTCAGCAGCAAGTCCTCAGCAGTGTGTGCAGAAACTGAATTCAACACAAATAGACTGAAACCACCTTGTCGTATAACTCAGCGTAGAGCCATGAAAAATTCAACAAGGCTGAACAATTAAAGTCAAAAGGTTAGTGGCACTCCACTGTGGGCAGTACTCTGGGAGGAGGACCAGACCTCTGCACATGATTTGACAGGGTGAAAATCTTATTTGAAAAAAACAGGTGAATGATCTAATTCTTTTCCATTTCATGGGTATAATATATGTAATAACTTATTCATGTAGTACAGTCACTAATTTCTCAGACTGCTGCTGTGGTGATGGTAGAGGAACCACACAGCATCCACTCTCCAAATTTACTGACTGCGCCATGCATTTGTTTGTTATTTAGTGTATAACGTCTATAATGCAAATGGGACAGTTTGTCTTTTTTTAATCCTGTGGACACTTTCTGTATCTGTTTTTTGGAACAAAGTGCTATTTTTCACTGTATCCATTCAATCAGGGGAAAAACACAGCAATCCCTTGGTATCTAAATTTTTTATATATGAATTTTCAATATAATGGTTCCTGAAAACTAAGACTTAAATATCAGTATCCAAATGGAACTTGCCGTAACGAATTTTTACACTTATTGTAATAAACTATACTGTATGTTGTTAAAAATTGATCTTGACTGGAATGCGCATATGTGCCTGCGCCCTGGCTGGTGTCTTATCAGCTGTTTCCGCTAGTTTTGCTTTGTCTGAACGCATATGCACTGCACATTTCATTTTTTAAATAGACCTATTTTTTAAATTTAGGTTGTCGGGTCAAACAAAGGAGCGGATGCAGCAGGTTACTTTGACAGAGATCTTTAGTCACTTTATTTAACGTCTCATAACGCCGAGCTCCCACTGTGAACCCCGTGCATGCGCCCTCTCATCTCGCGTGTGTAATGCAGTGACTACCATGTGAAATGTGTCGTATTGTACATACTCCACGACACGGTATAAACATACAAATTAATGAGAGCAGTAACTTGTGCTTACAGTGTCTGCCATGTTGAAGTCATGGGATAATAATTATGTAGGTGCTTTCTGATGGTCTGGGAGTACATTATTTATTTATTGTTCCTCGTTTAAAATGATTTAAAATGAACACTTGGTGTCCAAAAACTTTTGTGCGAAATGTGTTCTCAGGGACGAATTAGATTCAGATACCGAGGGATTACTGTATTTGTAGATGGTATGTACTGTACTTGAGGTCGGAGACATCCACCTGTCCTATATTTCATCGTGGAATAGTCACAACCTGAACCAGTGATTAAGACTTCTCACTAGGGGACATTTAATCTTTGTTTTTGATGGGACATTCATGTTGTCTTGTTTGTGTCTAGCTGGTAGCTTGTTTTCTCCACCTAACACAAGCCACAAGGGCAAAGCAATAGGTAAACCACTAGCAGTTAAACACATAATCCTTGCCTTAACTTTCAGCAGTTAATTGCAATGGGGATGTCTGTGAGCATCTCCAGAGATCAGTGTAATGTGGCAGATGTAATTATTTGCAATTACTATGAGGGATACGAAAAGCAAAAGTATCTGGTGTCTTAACAATATCTGCCAGTACTTAGTGGCTCTGCACATTGGAGGCCCTTTTATGTGCAAATTTGAAAAGCTTGCCCAATAATCAGGTCACTGCTTAAAATATGCTAGTGCCAATTTAACAACATCTTTTATGGTTGTGGAAATAAGACTGTAGGTGTTGTTAGAAGAGATTTGAGGAGAAGAAGTCGGACGACTGACAGCCTGTAATGGTTTCGGCAGGACAAGCTGTGTGCAGTCATCTCATAAGCACTCGCTCTAGCTCTAACCTCAAACTGCTGCTCAAACTCCAGCGTGACGAACTGCATTGAATTCTCAAGATCTGACTATAAGGGACACCATGTTCTAAGGACGGCTAGAGAAAGCAGCTACAATTAATGTGTTTCTGGCCTTCTTTTTTGAAGAATTTGGTGTGAATGGCATTGCCCTACTTCGACGTAAACATCCAGCAAAAAGAAACAGTCACATCAAATGATAAAAGAAATTTATCCTCAAGAGACCTGCGATTCAGGTGTTCAATTTTTCATGCCACAGTATCGTGAAATCTGTGTTTAAATGTATGAATTCGGTGTCTAACAGATGATAAAAGACTCATATTTGAAGTCACAACACGAGGTAGGAATGGAGTCAGCCCACTTGGCTCAAATTTGATGCCATGTCTCCATCTGATACCACAAACCCATCAATACAAAGTCCCAAGATACTGGAAAATCTGGCAGAAATCGGCTCATCGGATGATGACGTTGGAGAGAGAACATCAGCAATGACTCTGTGCCCCTCAGGTCAGTAATACACACAAACTTACAGTATTTAACTGCTGCACAGGTGTTCTGTTAATAAAAAATGAGAGAACACATATGGCTGCAGGTCAGCACTACACACACAGTTTAGCTGACCCAGAATATGGTTGCAAACACTGCTACAGGTCAGTCACAAAGACATTCAACTGACCCAGAACAGCCAAGTTATTGCAGCAGATCAACTGGGCCTGTGTGTGTGCAGCTGGAGAACATGAGTATCCCCCACTGCACCCTCACCCCACCTCAGAAAGCCACTGCAGCCCAGAAATCAGTTTCTGTCTCAACCACCATTATTAATCCGACAGCAGCAAGTCACTGCCGGGGGTCATGACAGACGTAGAAAGAGCAGCATTTTGAGTGAAACTCTAGTTTTATTACATGGCGAAGAGCTCATTTTGCTCTCCTCCTCAGCTCAGCATGTCTGATCGTCTTATGTGCAATAAAGCAAGATTTGTATGAACTGGAGTTTTGTAAAAAACAAAGTATCTTGAGGGAAGTATTAGATAAAACCCCCTGGCCACATCCACTTGTCAACCACATATATGTATATAAACATGGACTAACCATGCACTGTTTTCCACAATCCCAATACCACCACTCACCCACTGCTCATCTTTCCAACTGCGTCACACACAGAGCGCTAAACAACATCACATGGTAGCAAGTTTAAGCCCTCAGAGGGCACTAAGCCAAGATGGAAAATGCACTGAACCATGCACCTAAACACATGACCACAGGCTAGTACTTTCCACTTGTGAAATATTTTTGTCACTATTTCATTACCTCCAGACAACTGTATTATAAAAGCTACTTTTGCCTATTTTGCCAGCGATGTCATAAATTTGAACGTTCTAAGGAACATGACACGAGCCAGTTATTATGAATGTTGAAATGTAACAGCTTCATAACTTGACGATGGTGGAAATCACAATGGATAAAACCAGAATTAAATGTAACATATGAAATATGTTTATAAGCAGACAATGATAACCGCACGAGGGGCTTTAGAACGGTTTACCAAAAGATCGAAACGCTGGGTTGATTTCAGCAAAGATGGTGTACTTGTAGAAGAGCGAACGCAGTGTCTCGGAGTTTTGAAAAGTTAAAAAAGAAAATAATCGGTGATTATTAGCTATCAGTCATGTATTCAGTTTTGCACTTCATCAACAATAACTGGCTATTAACATGCTCTTCTGCTGACATTATTTTAAAAAGCATAACATTTGCTGTATGGTAATAACAACATTGATTTTGTGCAGCAATGACATTGTTCATTACTTGTAATGTATTTCCATCAGATTCCAATAAGACCTCTTATGAGAGAAAATCATCAGAGAAAACCTTTGCCAAACTAACACGCCCCGTTGTGAAATTTGAAGCAAAACAGAGCTGAAGCCTTCATGAGATATTATAACGTCTCACGTGCTTTCTATCATTAACTTAAAGCTTTGTCAAATAAAGCCATTTCTGGAGAAAAGTCAGTTTAGTCATTTGCTGTCTACAATGGCAGGGAGTTAGTTTTATATATTTATTTATTTCATTATTCACCTTTCGTCACCTGTTATGTTCACGTTTTAGTACTATTAAACTTATAAAGAAATAGATACAAAAAACAAACTAATAAAAAAGCTAACAAACAAAACTAAAAGAGTAGGATTTCAAGAGGGGTCAAATATCATGAAGGCCTACAAGCCAGACCAAGGTGAACTCTGTAAAGGCCATCACATCACGACCAAGAGGCAGCAAAACTAATAATACAAAGCAGAACAAAATGCTAGCAATACAACTAAATGGCTTGGTTTGTTTTTACTGGCCTCCTGACCTTTAACAATGTCAAGTGATCTGGTCTCCATGACGGCAGTTGTATCAGGTCCAGAGTAAGCGAGCACCTCAGAATCCTTAAAGAGCAGGGGGAATGAGGGTTACTGGCATTGCTGCTCTGTACCCACCATTCTACATAAGAAAGGACAAAGCAGGCTGTACTTTCTTACAATCCTAAGGTCTTTTAACACATACAGCACTATCCTCCAAATGTTCTACCAGACCATAGCCACCAGTGTGATCTTTTTATATGGTGGCGCTGGGAGGGTCATCACATTTGACAAGAACTGCAGACACTCCAAGCTCATCAAGAAAGCAGGTCCTGTGATGGGTCAGAGGCCTGATTCGGCAGAGGCCGTAGCAAAGGCTAGGATGAGGTGGAAGGTACAGTCCACCATGGACATTGGCTCATATTCGCTAAATGAAGTGATCACCATGAACTGTTTCAGCCACCGGGTTATTCAACTACAAAGTGTTTCTGTGGGGTCTTTCTGACCAACAACCACCCACCTCCAGAAGGCCACCCAAGAACCCCTCAACAATTAGATTGTATTTATTATTGTTATTTATTGGTTAGTTATTTATTTTGTAATTTTGCTTTTGTTATATATGTCCAGTTGACGGCCCACAAATTTCCCTGTAGGGATCAAAAAGTCCTATCCTATCTTACGCTGTTTGTCCTAGAAACTGTACCCGGTTGTCACTTCAACTAACATGCCTGAGTGAACCATTGCAGAAGACAGGAAAAACTCGTCCGTCCATCCATCCATCCATCCATCCATCCATCCATCCATCCATCCATCCATCCATCCATCCATCCGTCAATCTATCAGTAATTTTCTGTCCAGTGCAAGATTTCAGTGGTGCAGAGTCTATCCAGGACCACAGGGTGTGATGCAGGGAACACTGCACAGGACACCAGTCCTTCAGAGGAGAATCACATATACAATCATTCACTCACAAACACACTATGGCCCACTCAGACTGCAGCCCATATATAGTATATTGTGACAACAAAGGAGAGGCTCATGGGTACTTATTCTGTATAAAGCTCCCCATCCACCTACACATATGACCCACCCGACTATCCAGGATTGAACCTACATGCACCACTTTATTGCAAGGATGAGCCCCTTTCAGAAGGGGGAACAAATGATGTTAATGGAGAAAATGTAGAAAATTCTGCCATGGCCTAAGCAAGGGACAAGATGAAGGGAGATGGCAGTAGTGGTGGGGGTGGGGATTAGGGGTTACCGGTTAGTCAAAGAGGAGGCCTCACCCTGGAGAGCTCCAGAGACGTGGGTGCAGGAGGGCCAGGGTCAGTACTTACAGCTGTCCTCCTCCTCTGTGAAGACACTGATCACGTAGCAGGCGTACACGAAGCCGACCAGCTGTGGGTGGAGGGAAACGCCGGTTATTTCAGCAACACAGTTCCACATTCCCAAGATTGCTCCTGCTACAAATGATCCAGGCCAAATAACAATGGCTAAACCTGAACATGTATAAATCAAACCTCCTGCTTAGAGTATTATTTATTTTGTGTGTCTTTTGGCAACTTAGTCAACACTTTTGTTCAAAGCAGCTTACAATTCTACTCATTTTTAGACCAATTTTAAAGGAATTCTGGTTCAGTTTTGTCTCAAAGGTATAACAGCAGAACCCGTCTCTGTGTTTATGCCCACACGTTCAGACTTCTTAGCTCCAAAGGACCATGGAAGCGTTTGTTCGGTGATGTGCTTATTTTCAAACACGTATATGAGCAGCAAACATAACTTGTCAAGTAAAACTCCAGTGTGTATCACAGATGCCGCACAGCGCTGGCATTGCAGAGGCTGCCATGGGAATCACAAATCACAAAGCCGGCAATGAAACCAAGGGGAACATGTTTATCTCCTCCGCTGCCACCCATGGAAATCTGCATGCTAGATGTGTGAAGTGAACTGAGCCTCAGTGCAGCTCGTCTCCTACAACAAATGATGTCGACACTTGTGGAGACTGTGGGAGTCTGTGTGTGTGTGTGTGTGTGTGTGTGTGTGTGTGTGTGTGTGCAGGGTAAGGGGTGAAACCCTGGAGAGGCAATGGGGATTCCTAGACTGCCCTAGCCTGACAGTAGCAAGCATCAGACTCATGGGACTCTTTACAAACTAGAGGGTGGAATAATGTGAACGATTTTTGTCTGGGAGGGGAAAAAATCTACAAAGGAAAAAACATTTATTGTACCATCAGAAGCCCCTAAATTCAACCGTGCCGGTGTCCCAGTCAATTCTCCCTTTGCACACACAGTCAAAAAACCCATTAAATTGGATTGTTCCTGCAACCCAGGGTTTTACCAAAAGCATGACTGACCACCAGCAGGGGAATAGTGGGTCAGTCCACTGACAACTTCTGAGACTCAAGTAAAACCTTCAGAGTTGGACCTCCCCAGCTTAGTAGTTCTTTGTGGATCTCCATATAATCCAGCAGGGATGATCCAAATGCCTCCAGGCTGGTGGTGATCATTTAGCTGCATGATGATACGAGACCAGCAAGATTCCCTCCCCCAGGCCTCTGTCACTTTCGAACCCTGTGAATGTCAGAGATCCCATTGATGCATGAGGGTTTTTAACTCTTTATATACTTGAAAATATATGCAATCAATATGGTTAAGAGCATCTTTCTTAGCAGGACGCTTTCCTACGACATCTATCTTCAAGTGTCTATGGTCTTAACCTTCTTCTTGCTTTTGATCCACCTAACATCACTTATTTATTTAGCTGAAGCTTTTCTGGGTGGCATGGTGGCTCAGAAACAGCAATGCTGCCTCACAGTGCCTCTGCTGGTGGGGCGTGAGTTTGAATCCAGCTCAGTCTGCATGTTCCCCCGGCGTTTGCCTGGGGTTCCTCCCACAGTCCAAAAATATGCAATTTAAATTAATTGGTCAATATTGCCCGTTGCGTATGTGTGGCCACCCTGCAATGGACTGGCCTCCTATCTGGGCATTGTTTCATAGCCTAGTGCTTCATGATTCTAGGATAGGGAACAGACCACCCTGACTAAGCAGTTAACAATTATGGATGGATGGATTAAGCTTTTCTCCAAAATCCTTACACAGGGCTACACCATTTACAATGATTTACCCATTTATACAGCTTGGTATTTTTTACCTTATTAATTCAGGCTATGGACCTTGCTTAAGGCTACTACAGCAGTAGGTGAGATTCAAACCTGGGCTCTCTGAGTTGAAAGCAGCACATCTAACAGTCTTTAAGGGGGTGTTTACGGGGTTGCATGCTGGGCTTAGTAGGACTAAGAACCTGCATGATTGGTAAGGAAGACTCACCCCATTCACTTCATGTTAGCTTTCCCATGCTAACACATAGAGCACAGATGGGGATTGAACACGTTCATGTACCCTGACCTCCTCTCTCCACCTTTTTTCACACCATCCACTGGTGTTCTACTGAACCGGATCAGGTCGGGCCAAGAATGTAATGGCCAGGACCTAGCTTGGACTTGAAAGCAACTTCTGGGTTATAAGTGCAGGTGCTTAACCACACTGCAACCTGGGATCCAACTTCACGTAACTACCAACTGTTACAAAGCAGCATTTCTGAAATGCATGGTAATCTTCTGAAACCCCACTATGAATAATGTGTGAATATATATATATATATAGTTTCGACAGACTGATTTTGCCGTTTGTCTGCTAGGACGGCTGTTTGGGATTCTAATGATGTCAGAACAAGTTACGGCGACGATTACGCTGGTAAGGCTCCGTAAAATGTAATCAAATTATATAATGCCTGTATGATTATTGCGAGCGCGATCTCCAACAGCCCGGCTTTCAAATTCTGTTTGCCTGAACAATCTAACTAGCCTTCTGCGACATGAATGAGTAATTAGCCTTCGACGTGAAAATCACTCATGAGTTTTATAACATTTTCTGCTGCTCACAACATATTGTTATTACTGCTGCTGTTATTGCTGTTGTTAGCTTGTTCACAGGCGAGCAGGTAGCACAGTGGTGAGAGCTGTCACCTTGCGCCAAGGACCTGGGTTTGAATCCTGCTCTAGTACATCTGGTCAAGGTACTTACCCGGAACTGATAGAGTAAAAGTACTGTGTTGTGTAACTGGTTAAATTACTGTAAGCGACTTGTGCAGGTGTCAGATAAATACTGGTATTTAGCTGCATGATTGTTTTTTTTACTGACCCAAACAGTATTATTAATAATTAAACACAAAGCAATAACTACAAAATAAATATGTTGTGGCAAATTGTAACATTAAGCATTTAATATAATTTATTCTAATATTATAATATTTATTATATCAGTGTAAACAGAGACATATAATGTTTGTACATCACAAGTATAAACCACATACTAATACTGCATCCCAGAAAACTGTCCCCATATAGAATGTAAATTTGTTTGTGGGTGTCAAAGTAAATATATTTTGACTTACTTACTAAACTAAAAACAGTATCAATTAGTATGATTTGGAATTTACGCAAATTTTTCCATCTTAGTTGCTTTTACTGCTTGAGATTTCAAACATTTTTCGTTGATTTATGACATTGCTGCAAAACATGACATTACTAGTGGTTATGTGCAAGGTTGTGTGGTCCATATTTTAAATGTATAACTGACAATCTAAAATTATCGTTATTGCTTATTCCCCGAATGCCCTGGGACCCCTGCCTGGGGTAATTACATCTGAACACATAAAAGGAATTCCTTAAATACCCTACCTGCCCCACTGAAAAGGAAAAAAAGACCCCTGAATATTATTTTCTGAAGTACAACACACACATAAGGAAGACTGACAAAATGCGTTTCTACTATACTCATAAATGTGACCACAGGCAGTGAACAGCATACGAACATAATCACATGACATGGGCTATTTTTTTAATATCTTAAGTGCCGGGTACATGCAGTGTTGCTACACCAGTTATATATTAAAGCAGATTATCATCCACACACTGACAACACCCTTTTCATCACATTGCAGCCACCCCACCAGTCTTCGCCCCCAGCCCCTGCACTCGCCTACCCAGTGGCCCTGCACCCTTGTCGCACTTTAAAAAAGCGCCAGATTATCTGCAGCGCTCCACATTTCTGGCTCACTTAGCTGCTGTCCACGCTGCAGGAAGCAGGCAGACACAGGCCGTGTGACCGCTGGACATAAAAAGCTTCACGCAGGGGATCCTGCTGAATTCATCTTCAGGGAATGGCATGAAGCGCCACTGCCGTTACTGGCCAGTTTATTTGCACAGATCTTACAAAGATAGCCAATGTACGACCAAGTGACTTCACAATTTATACCGTTAAAGATTTTTTTTCTTTGAGTGGGAATAGATGGATGAAGGCGCAACCCTTCATGTACAATGCTTATCAACATTCCAACAGATTATTTCTTATCAGTAGCAGCGGCAGATTATTTTGATATTTCTGTAAATACTCATTTTACAGGCTAAAAATAATGGATTAATGGAAAAAACACAACTGGATAAAATAGAATCAATTGCTTTCCATGTATGTTTTCAGTTCTGGAGAAGGGTTAATATAAATGTATATTAAATTGAGGTGAAGTGGTTGCCTCCACCACCTCATCTGAATGGTGTGTGTGTGTGTGTGTGTGTGCTTGCGTGCGTGCGTGCGTGCGTGTGTGATCCGCTTCTGCCAGCTGTGAGTGATGCTTGTTTTTGGTCACCTTGCTCACTGGCCAAATGAAAAACGCATCTCACACTCTCAGTACATATAAATTATGCATGAGCCAAAGACGCAGCCAAGCCAGAAGACTGACTCGTTGGACCCAAGTTGGTTGATGGTAAAACCTGTTGTTTATCGGCAGCAACTCAAAACATTCTGGGCTTGTCAAGGTCAAATAACTTAGTTTCCGAATCAAAAAAGGATGGTTTTATCGTGAATTATTCGTTTTTTGACGTAATAAGGGTTATTCTGCCTATATCCATAATGATGACAATTTAGGATGACCATTTCCTCCCTTAAAAGTTGCTGTTTCTGCTACCATGGCAAAATTCAGACGAAATGTGCGACTGTGTTTCGGGTTTGAAATTGCACCTAAAAAATATCACTTGATATTAAACTCTGCACTTGAGTGCACCACTTTTCACGCCTCTGCACTATCATGATAAATTGTGAATGTCTGTCAAGAGCACTGTGCTTCAGCAAGAAACAGAGAAAAGTTGTGGTCCACAAAGTGCAGGCCAGCTACACACATACAAATAGGGAGAGTTAATAAATATCCCTCCATTCACTATCCTAAACCACTTTATCCTGGTCACAGTCACAGCAGCCCAGAGTCTATCACTAAATTACTGGGCATCAGCTATGAAACTACACCCTGGATGGGAAGCAAGTCCATCACGGGGTGGCAATGCATGAACACAGTACAGGAAATTTAAAATGACCGATTAACCCAAAACATTTATCTTTTCACTGTTGGAGGGATCCAGACCACTTGGAGGAAACCCTCTCAAACACAGGCAGAACATATAAAACTACATCGAGAGTGAGCTGAATTGAACCCAAACAACCAAACAGCCCAGGTGCTGTCAGGTGGCAGCGCTCCTGAGCCACCAAGGCACCCATTAATAAATATCACTGTTCCTGTTTCACACATTAGCCACTCAAATGCATTTTTTGCGTAGTTTTTCCGTTTGACATTGATGCACCACTTAATTTGGAAATCGTTGACATTTGAAGAGCCATCAAAGGTTTGTGTGTTTTCTCACTTCATGAAAACGCAGCGCTAATGAACCATCGGACAGTTTAAAAATGCTCACAATATGTATTTTTCCCCCAAAATATGGAAAAAAAAATCCTGGATAATACATGGAATTATATACAAAATGGCCAATAAACAAAAATACACCCAACATAAATATTACCCAAGTGAAAAATGCTGCTTAATATTTGAAGCGGAATAATCAAAGTATTGTGTACAAGCTCTTATTCTGTTTACTGTTAATATGTTGTATTTTCACAAGAATATCAGGGTTGAAGCAGTACCTTTTGACATTTTTTTTACAAATGTTGCCCTCCAACAGATGAATATTTGAGACACAAACACTACAGACACACCATGCATATACCCAGCATAGAATTTGTCCACAAATCACCGCACTGCAATAATGCGTGACTTCACCTTCATCCACTCCACGGTACACAGCTAATTACAAATTCCCCGGGAAAATTACGATCTTTGTTCCTCCACATTGCTCCACTACATTCACAGTGTGTAATCACTCCATGACCTTACAAAAAAGTGGCAGGGATGGGAAAAAAAGGGTTTAATTTTTCAGCACTTCAGATCCTTGTTTTCCACTACATTAGACATCTCTGAGGGCTTTTTTTTAGATCATTTGTAATCATATTTAAGGAATCCATATCAATTATGTATAACATCCCAGTTAACTTAATGGAATGGGTATTCCTGGCTGTGCTTACCAAATATAAACTATTAATTATTTAAGTTCTTTTAATTAACTAACCCTATGAAGCAATTACCTTTGGTTCATGGGATAAACTTTTTGAACTTGTTCTGTTTCGATGCTTTCAGTACAATTACTTTGAGCATAAATACATATGGATCAGCGTGGTTCACCAAGAAGGGGCGGCCATGGCAATTTCTCTGATTATTATTCCTCTGCTCCCCAAAGCTTGGCTGCACTTTGTATCTACAAAAGATTACAGACTAGACCCACCCTGAGTCCAAATCGTCTGCCCTTGGAGTCTCTTGCATTGCTATGCAGCATCTTGCCATTCCATCAGATAAATTGGGATTACTGTACAAACCCATTTTTTTTGACTGATGCCTTCATTACCTTCCTAATTGTGCGAATCCATCTGACCAGCATACCCCGATCCAAGGAACATGTTAATGGATTATCTGAAACAGCTGAGCACAGATGCCATTAGCAATAATAACCGAAGGTGCTACATATTGCGGATGTCCTCCCTGGCTGCTCTTCTCTGCTTCTGCACCACTTCGGTGCTCAGTTTAAAACCATTCCTCTCATATTCAAAGTGCTGCCAATCATAGCCCAACATCCTCGTAAATGAAAGGTGATGCTCAGTCTATTAGAGGAAGGAGTTATAAAAAAAAAGGTATGAGGGTCAAGGGTCGGGGCAGCCAAAACAATAAAAGTCCTTAAAAAAAAAAAATCCAGTTTGGACGACTTGTCACAGTGGTGAGGGGGGGTGCAGACACTTGAGAGAGGAAGGTTCGAGAAGTCGTGCGGATTAAAGGCTGCTGCGTCTGATTAACTCGAGAATGAGGAGGAAAACCCCCCGGCTCACAGATTCAATCTGACACCCAATCTAGCGTTCGTGAAGGGGAACGGCTGGGGGTCTAATCAGGGCGTTCCTCACCAGCGGCGCAGCCACATGCCGTGTCCACAGGAGTCGGGGAAGAGCGGGAAGAGCTAAAGGAAAACGCGTTCGATGGCAAAGGCCCAGCAGGTGGAACCCAGGTTTGAGAGCCGCTGTCATGCTGGGAAATAGCGCTGCGCTCTTCTAACCCAGCATTTCATCACTTCCTGCCTGGCCATCCTCATCCCATTCATACATTAAAGAAACAGACAGACAACATCATCTACTGCAGGTGCACCATGCAGATCCGTGCAGTCTAGTGGTGTCATCTGTGTCAGAGTCACTCTGTTGAAAATAAACTCATATAATGCTGTTGTATTCCGTTACATTTCATACAGTTGTCATCAAGTGGTGGCACCAATTTTCCAAAGGGAGTCAAAACAGGGGTGTAAAAAAAATGTGATCCATGTCAACAAAATTATGGTCCATGTCATTCTTTAGAAGCATGAAAAAACTGGTAGACTCTTCTTAGTGGAAGAAGTGAGCAATTACTTTAGTTCATTTGGGAAACTCACAAATGTGTATCTAATAAAGCAAATAATGACGCCTTAGCTGCCATGTCCTTCATGTCAGGGGCAGCTGCCTTCACTTGGAGGACTCAGCATCAAATCCCACCTCCTGCTGTAAAACACCTACTCATGCTGAAATGCAGCAGTAAAAAACACCCCGCTGTGTAAATTGGTAAATCATTGTAAGTAGCTTAACACTGTAAGTCACTAAATGAACGGTATTCCGCTCTCACTTTATCCACAGGCTACTAACAATGCAGAATGCATTTCAAGAGTGACTTTCATTTTTTTGCATATTAAGTGACAGCCTCTTTTTTATCCCTACTCACGACCTCAAGGCACACAATGTATTAATGTACTGTACTATCATTAACATTCAAATAGAATAACTGTCTTTAGCTCCATTTCACTGCCCTGAAGACTGATTGCAAGAGGGGGGTCGGCACCACAGCTCAAATCTCAGCCTGATGACATCTACAGTTATTATCATTATGAATTAAGTCATAGCACGGAGTAGAACTTCAACTAGCAACCTTCATAGCACAACCCATGAACTTAACTGCTATTCTAACTAGCTGTTTAAAAACTGTTTCCTATTTGCCTCTCATACTGTGTTCTGTTAAAGATTTTCATCCCGGGTTCCCCCAGCGTGGCCTGTTGGAAATGGGGCGTGGTTCCGGAAATGAGTGCCGGCGCTGCGGTTGGACTTCATACCACCAAGAGCCCCCCGCCTCTCGGCAGTATTAATAATACACACTGATGGATAAACAGAAGAGCAGTAACATCAAACATTTACACTCCTACAGTTTCTGTTCGCCCATCGGGGACAAAGACACGCTGAGTAATTCACTCCTCTGGGGAGAAATACACCCTTCACTGCTGCCAGAGTGAAACTGTTTCACACACCATCTTCCACTAATAGGCTCCTGCTTTAAGTTTGGGAAGAGATAGATGAATGAGATGGATGCTGGATATAATGAGGTGTCACAAATATTGTAAATCCAGCGGTTTTATTGGTACACTTGTTTTTGTCAAGGGGACGAGTTTGCAGCAAAGACTCAATTGCTGTTCTGTTGTTTGTTCTTGGTTCTCCACAGAGAGAACAGGTTTAACAGTTGCACAACATATGTGTGTAACAGGGTTGTCTGATCATGACCTTTAAGAGCCACAGGCAGGACACAGCACTCCACACATTAAATAAATACATCTCCAGACAGTTATTAACATCAGCCGGGATCACTGTAAAAAGCCAGCCGGCAGCCTGGTACAAGCGTAGTGTCCCAATTATCAATTATATCAATTAGGAAAAAAACAACAACAAAAAAAACATAAACTGACTTTATGAAATCAGCTTTGCTGTGCCTGTCTGCTGTAAAAACTAATCCATGCTGTGTATTTTTCTTTACAAAAACTCATCTTCTATTACTTTTTTATTGCTGTCTTTCCTGTTCATCCTGGATTCCTTATCATCAAAACAGTTTGAATACATTGTATTATTTTTACTTTTTAGGTGTGAATTTTTTTTTCGTTTCATGTGTAATGTATAATCAGTACTGTTACTTTGTTAAGGTGCACTGAACGTTCAGCATGTGATGGATCATAATTGTTAGTTTAAACATTTACAGTAAAGACCTGCCTGTTTGACTCACTCGGGAGAGCTCCAAAGTCCAAAGTCCACTGGTTCTCATTCTTGAACCCATTGTGGTGGAGTGAGATCCCTCTCTTCCTCACGTCTGCTGAATCGCTCCCCGCATTCAGGAAGGATTCCAGAACTCATCTCTTTCAAACCTGCAGGTGAATCCTTCACCACAACTTTCATCCTATGTGTTTTTCTCCCTGTGTGTCACTTCTACAGGCAGCGACCTGAGTGGTGAAGCTTTCCATCTGTTGTGAAGTGTTTTAGATGCATGCATGTAAATGCAAGTCTCTTTTTCTCAGCTAGTTTAAACGAAGTAGAAAATGCTCATTACAATACATAAATATGTAGAAATTATCCTCAAATCTTTTTGTAAATAAATGATTAACTCTCCAAGCAAAGGTAAAAAAGCTAATATGCTAGTCTGCCCACGAGCCCATTTTTACTGCGGTTTGAATTAAAGAGGTTCCACTCCAGTTAGAAAAGATTCCTCCCTGCTGTCACGCTCGCTGTTCACTGCCTGTCTTCTTTCGTTATTAGTAAATTAACGAAAAATTCACGTCAATTCTAAACTGCTTCTGTTCCTGGGGGGGATTCATCCGAAAGGCTACCTGCTTACAGTACTGCACCGCCGTCAAATAATACAGCTGTAGATTTCACAATTTTCCATCTATATTTCATGTATTTCATTTCATATACTTCAAACAATTCAAGTTTCTCTTGGACCATTTCACAACAAAAGTCCTTCAAAAACTTTGAACCTACAACCTGCCAGTTACAAGGTCACCTTACTCAGCAGAGCCTACGAGTTTTAAGCTGGATAATGATAAAGGTTAGTCTTTTACACAAATCATTTCCATCCTTGCTTTTACATTCGCTCTCTGTTAACACATGGACACTCTCACCTCAGTGTACCTGGGGATGTTCAACCCAAAAGAACTCACACATGCTGAGAAGATAAAGAGATCTTCCATAATGTTTGCCATGAGCTGCCTAAACAGACCAATCTGCTAACCTTGCCCATGAAACACGTGGATGATAAAGAGATTTTCACATTATTTTTTTTCAGCACTGTCATCTCCTGCTTGTCTAGGGCAAGGGTCATGGTTGTCCATAATCTACATCAGAAACCTAGGGTGTAAGACAGGGTACACAGTAGGTGGAATGCCAGTCCATCAAAGGGCAAATCACTCATCTACCCACACATAGGGCTGTTTAGGGTCACCTAAACAAAAACATCTAGAACTGAAGGAGGAAAACCACATGAACCTGGGGAGAGCATGCAAATTCAGCCAGATTTGAACACATGTCCAAAAGCAAAACCCAGGCACCGTGAGGGACTGTCTGATTTTCACTCTATGTACAGTAAAATGAACAATGTTTGTTTTTACTTGTATAAAACTGGCATCTAGGAGACAATTAATACATCAGCTGAACATTTTGTATTGTACATCACATATAAAACGATGGTGCAACTTTTACTCGGACAAATAAACACCCCGTCGGGTCTAAATTATTTAAGTTTCTTTAATTTTCCATCTCCCTCGGTGTCCTTTAAAGGGACACTGCGTCCTCCTTCGTCTTTGTCTGTCCAAAGAGAAGCGAGTCACCTGCCCTGCCACAATGAATTATTTACGGCCTCCTGTGTTCTCCTTATTCTACAGCTTATTCCTAACTACATATGGCTTCCCTTTGATGGAATAGAACTCAGTCTGGGCCCCTCCCCCAAAACGACATCCTACATTTTCCCCTTGAATAATTAATGGTATGCAGATTTTTAAGGCATTAGTGATGGCCCAATAATTTATGAAGGGGAGGAATTCAGGGAAGAGTACGTTGGCAAGGATACTGGCGTGGACAGAAATCACTTCCCCTTTTATCTCGACTTTCTCGTGCAAGACAACATGCTTCACAAAGACAGCAAACGGGAAACACTTGACTGGGTGTGTGAAGATGATTAATCTGAGCTCCGAGGAGTGGAAAGCGCCTTTGTCTGTGGCTGCTGATGGGTTCCTCAGCAGAGGTTGATTTCAGTTGCTTTTTTCAATTCTTGTACAGATTTGTTCGCAGGAGTTTTGCATAAAGGATGGTTCCATGTTCCAGGCTGTAGGGGGGCATGGCCTCCTCAGTGCACCCTCTTTCCCCCAAGGAATGACCTTGATCAATATCTCAGATGAAATGCACAAATGTGCCAGCACTTCCCGAAGAACAGCAAACAGATAAACAGCAATTTGTGCATTTATAAAATAGGTGCTGGGACCCTGACAGTTAAAAATTTGGAGAGCACGTACTGTGGTGACCTAGAAACGTGACCTCCAAGAAGGTCCAGTCCTGGTCAGCAGGTGCAGTTTGCTTTTCTAGAACAACTCAGGTGGACTGGGAATGCAAAGACACAACTGGTGCAAAAATGTTTATTTTTTCAGAAGATCCACTTGGCAGACATTTTGCTCCAACGTGACCCACAGCTCCAAGTGAAAAAGTGAATATGCTACATGTAGGGAGATCACAGTACCTATATTTCTGTCTCTCATGTAAAATCTGAATTCCAGGGTCAAATGGAAAGTTTAAAACGATTCTACAAGGAGCTGGGCTGGACTGCTGCAGTGAAGACAGCAGTATAACTACAGACTGGTCTAAATCACTGCAGAGCACTGCATGCTGCATTCCCCAGCTACTTTTTACAACATGCAGGGTTTCAGAAGACATGAGCAATATAACTGGCCATAAAATGCATAACAAATTTATGGAAAATTTTTTTCCACACCTGTGTTTCAATAGATGGCACTTTGAAGTGTAAACGAACGGCAGCTGTCATGCATCATTGTTTTAAACAAACCCTGATTTCTATTAAAAGCCAAAGAGCAAAGGGACGGGGGAGGGTGTGGTTAGGTCGAGTCTGTAATGACTATTGATGTTGCTGACTCTTAATCATTTTTGTCAGGTCCAATGCGACGCAGTGGCATGCAGGCGCTCAAAATGGGGTGGGGTGGGATGGCGCGGCATGTCGAATTTAGTCGTACGATCTCACAAAGACAGCCTGGAACGGTCCACGTGGGACGTGTGCTGGCATCGTTGCCATCTCATCCATTTTTAATGGGACACACTTGGCTGAGCAGGAAGCGCGGGTGCAAAACAGAGGACAGGGACACGCCACCCAAAGGTTCTGATCCCTCGGGTGGAACTGATGTTGCATCCTTAAGAAAGACATTAAGCTGCAAGTATGCAGCTGTATAAATGCAAGTGATCGTCTGCAATGTCACTGTAAACAAACAACTGTGCATCGCTGAGATGTCTTTAAATAAATACTGCACCATATATCACGGGCAAACTTGTTTTTGTGTGGTGTCTCTTAAGCACACATCTGTGTATTGTATTTGTGTAAGGCCTAAGTGCAGTAATGGGAAACTTATTTAAAAGTGTATGTCTAATGTGCTTGAAATTCCCTCTTTTGTTTAAAAAAAGTCTCTGCTGTCTCCCTTAATGCTTATCCACTTGTTTCGCACTCATCCAAACATCCATCGCAACAATGACTATTTGAAAAGGGAAAAAAAAAAAAAAAAAAAAAAAACTACTTCAGCACCCTGGCACCCCCAACCACTTCCACTTAGCGTGCGACACAATCGGATAGTTATTTGCTCTGGCCAATTAGGTGAGATGTAACTATTTCCAGGGCTCTGAAGTCAAAGGCATTTAGCCATGCAAAAAGAATCAATTACCCTGAGGCTCGAGAAAAAGATTTGAATTTCCAACTACTTATCGATTCACGCCTTTCATTCAATTAGCTTTGCGGAGTGTCGTTTCTACCTGGAAGCCATATGGCCACATTTAGTGCGAGGAGGTTAACTTGCATTTTAATATGTGTGGCACCTCCATGTGATGTATGTTTCAATCTCCTTCAGTTAACTGCAGTAATTGCGATATGAATTATATTGAGATGGTTGTTTAGGTGTGAGCTGGACGATGTGATCGGCAGCCCTCTCAGCCTATAGGATGCGGTGACGGGCGGTACTTACAGCCAACAGTATCTGGAGGGCAGAATGCATGACTTCCACATACTGGAACTCCAACATGCAGCCGGTGACGGAGATGTAGGTGTGGTCCTCCAGGGTGCGGGAGGTGGGGGGTGGAACTTCCCTCCGGACGCAGCCAGGACCATGCTCCCGCCACCAGGAGCGGTGCATGGAGATGTTAAAGGTCATGAGGTCGGTGTCCTGCAAGGAGAGGGAGTGCCAACACTGAGAAGGGAGCTCTACTCTATAAAACACTGAATTTCACAGCCCGTGTTTGGCCATGCAAAAGAACAGCAGGTGACCGCAAATATACGGGTGGCTTCTCCTCACCAGCAGGACAGTCAATGAATTAAGGAACAGATCAATTCAGAGAAAAAAGGGAACATCAACAGCTGCTCCCCGGTTCTTAAAAACACTGGCTCCTCTGTGCAGAGATCTATAAATCACTTCCCCGAGCAAGCAGGGGAGCGACAGTCACTGGCACTGTCGGACAATTATCCCACAGCATCTCCCGGGGAATACTCCCAATTTCCCCACAACGACAGGTTTTATCGAAGACATACATATGCCCTGCTGCAGAATTATTGGAAAAATATTTTTCAAATAGAGAAGTTGTGTGTGCTATTTGTTTTCAAATTCCAATCCATTCCAGTAAGTTTAACTGGTGCAATTAGTCGTTTATTGTCCGTAGTATTTAGATTTACAGAAATTTCCAGAAAACAGACAGTGTGCTTTAATATTATTAAATGTCAAGATGTTGTCAGAGAGAGATATCAAAGTGAGCGAACTGGGCAATTAGGAGAATGTGGTTGGAGCAAAAACCTGCACACACTGTCCTCCAGGAATTGAGTTCGACACCCCAGGTGTACAGTGGACCTGAAAGAGCCATTAATTTCCATTAAACAGCAATTAAACTGCCCTCAATTTAATGAACGTTATTCAAGGCAGTCAGCACAATGGGGAAAGAGGCCCCAGGTGTCACACTAGGGCCAGGGTGACTTCTGGGTATTGCTGTCTTCTGCTAAGCCCCTGGGTACCACTGTTCCAGTAGCTCCAAGCAGTCCCACTGTGACAGGCCTGTCTATCAGCATGTGGGGGTGTTGGGGGATCTGGTAAGCTGTGTTGCAGGATCCCATTGTGGCAAAGCTGTCTGTCAGAATGTGCCAGGTGACAACTCAGGATAAATAAAAGTGCATCTCATCAACAGACAAAGAGTTATAGATACAGACTCTTGATTTAGGTGGAGTCAGTTTATCCAATATAATTGTACTGGCAACAGCATACTACACAAGTAGTTGTAGATAGAACTGAAAATAAGGAGAAAGGAATTTGTGACAGATAATGTAGATCAAGTTTATGTAACTGTCAGGAGGTCTGGAGAGAACTGCATCTGGAAGAGATATGTTTTGAAATGCTTTCTAAATTTTAAAAGGGATTCAAGACCTCAGATGGAGCAGAGAGAGCTCTTTTCTCCCTATCAGAGCCAAAACAGAACCTTAAACCTTTTGATTTTGGATCATTTGCGTGTAGAACTGTAATGCAGCTAGAGGTGGAGGAGCATAGTGGAGCGATCAAGTCCTTTACATATCAGGGAGTACATCCATTGATGGTCTTGTAACTAAACCACCAAACCCTCAGTTCCCCCTCCCATGATCACACACTTCCTGACTGCCAGGTCTCCATAATAGCAACGCAGTAGCCCTGCCCTGAGAACATCATCCATAATTCATCTCAATCCTTGCACTGAGAACCCAGATGCTTTATCTTCAATCTGTCACTTCTTTTCCAGACACCCGTAGAATGTATTGTTCCTTTGTTCTTCTCTTCGGTGAGTTCCGGTCTCCCTCACTTTCCCAGGCTCCTCGGCAGAGGAATGAGCCTGAGCTCCTCACACTGTAATTGCCCAGCTTACTCTCTTGTCACTGATGCGGGACTCCGCAGAGAAAATTACTGTTTCCATCACGGCAAGCCATTCATCTACAGACCAAGGGTGGTAATTTCTCTCGAAAATAATAGCTCTGCAATGGCGGAAACTTCCAAACACGTCTCTCTTTTTCACAGCTCTCACGGCCCAAGTGGTCACATCCCCATCCTGAATCCACACACATCCTTTGCTTTGGTGTCCCAAGTAACATCTGGGCTCAGATGATGCTCCAAAAGGCCATTGGAAAAGCACCAAAGGCTGGATGGGAGGCCTGTGGACCCCCATCCAACACTTGGACCAGAGGAGCTGCTCACAGGCATTACCGCTCATCTTCCATCACGTTCTTCCTCCTCAGTGCTACAGGCTCCAAAGACAATTTCAACTGATGCAGTCACTCATCTGTAGCCAGGAGGTCCAGCTGCACACAAAAACCATTTCTATGTATGGCTTTCACTTCTTAATGAGGATGCCTCAGCTGAGACTGAATCCATTGCCACCTAAATGTATTTATACCACACATCTTGCAGTGCACCTTAACACAGCATCAGTGGTCATGGGGTGTTTAGGTTTTTCCACATCAGACACCTTTGCACAAGAGATCTGACCAGAGTTTATCAGGCCTTGTTCGGCATCCAGATTGTGCTACCTTAGACCCACAACTCAACTCTCCCGATCCTCAGCTATCTAGGTGCCTTCTCAGTAGATATAATAACAACTTGCAAATACAACTAACTTTCTTCCTTTGGATGCCGGCGATACCAAACATGCAACTTCTCTGCGAAACACCTTCAGCCTGTTTCAGTGGATACACACATTGCCCTCCAGCCTTTTGAGCATAACTTCTCCACTAGTTTTTCATACCTTGTCATCTTCCTTTCATACACTTCTTCCATCCACCCCTCCTAAGGTACTATAAGCTCCAATAATATTACTTGCTTTGAAGCCTCTGACAGCACTGAAATATGTAGCCTCAAATATGTCTCTATGATCAAGACTAGAAATTTCAGCTGCCTCCCTAAGTCAACCACCAATTGTCTTAACATCACCAGAAGTCCTGACTTGCTACTAGATGTTGACCTTGCTCTTTCACCCTCTTTCACAAATGTTATGACCTCCTTAGCTGGCGGGAAGGTCTTCCTGTGTTCTCTCCCTACATTGATAGACTCTGCCAATGTTTTGACCATGGTGCCAGCAACAGTGACCCTCCCTTAGCACTCTTGGGCAGCTACAGAGGACATGCTCCATTGATTCTCTTTTTGAACATATTGGGCAAGATAGAGAATCCACTTTTCCACAGCTATATAGGTTGAATAGATTAGGCACTACATCATAAACTGTCTGGAACAAGAACTTAATCCTGTGTGGCTCTGCTTTTCAGAGCACAGCCCACAAGATCTTATATTCCAGGGTTGATTCCCATCTATTTCCCTCTCCCTGCTGCTTCATCCCAACCATTCCAGTCATCAACTGTACTTCTGCTGGCACTTGTCATATTGGCAGAATATCACCCAAATCTGCTCTTCCAGAAGCTAACTTGTTACTCTGCCCATAAAAGGCAATGTTGCTCAAGCTTCAAGGTAATCACTACAACAGCAAAACCCACCCAGGAGGTAGCTCTAGATGTCTGCAAGCTTAAACAACTAACCTCAAAATTCCAACTGCATCATAGGTCATATAAAAAGAAGAAGCTTTTTGTTCCTCAACAACTTGGTCAACAAAATTACATTTCACAACAAACAAAATCTTAGAGGTTCAAACACGCAATTGTAGAAGCATAATCTGATACTACCATTTTTGCTGGTGCACCTTATATGAATAGCTGAAGGAGACAGAAACGAGTACAAGAGGAAAGACAAAGGTGATCATGATAAAGGTTTGTTGCAAATTTATGTGGTCTTTAGGAGATCAGGAGAGAAAGATTCAAAAGAGATTTTTTTATGACCCTCGACTCAACAGGTCTGAGAGACAGAAGGAACTCATTCTGCCAAACCTGACAGCTTATGGACATTCTGTTACACTAATGCCAGTAAACTTAGATCATCATTTGTTATTGAGTCGCTATTGTTCCTCCAGATGGGTAATGACTTAACTGTAATTCAGTGGCAAATCCAAGGAGCTGTTATTACAGAGGTTACAAAGAAGTTGAGAGGCAGTTCAGCTACAGACAGTTGCTGTACCCTAGGATTACTGCTGTGCTAATAACCATTTTGTCAGTTAATAGCAAAGGAATAATGGTAATAAATACTTGAGCATCCACTGTATTGCATTTTAAAAGCTTATACTGTGTACTTAAAAAAGCCCAGCCAATTACTGGCAGTTTTTTACATCACCATTCATTCTTTAGCAGATGCTTTTGTCCAAAGTGAAGTACAACTCAGGACAAAAGAAAATTCACCAACAGAGGAAGGGATCAGTGAAGAAATGGCATGTGGTGGCCTCCCACACACACACCACTGCACACACACGCTCATGCATTTTCATCAACACGCAACACTGATAATGTTCAGTTCTTATAGGCAAGAAAGGCCGGAGTGTAATTAGAATTAGCAGAAAACACATTAAAAATAAAAAGTGATAAATGTTCACATTTATACATTTCACCAAGGAGGCAATTCACTGCCACGAGCAAAGCCACTGCACAATATCCCATTAACATAATGAGCCAATTCTAGAATACATTAGCATAATAGAGCATTTTAGTGTTAAGATAGCTGGATAAAAGCAATTAAATGCAAATGAAAGGGATATTTAACACTGACACATTAATTCATTGTGTTTGCAGGTTATTTGTAAATTCGTTGTGGTTTTATTTTGGGAACGGAATGCCTTCCAGATACTGAGAATTAAAAATCAAGTGCAAATTGATTTTGTGTTCTTTGGACATTTGTTTATGAAATGTGACCTGGGATGGAGATAATGCACTGTACTGTACAGAAATGTGCAAAATATCTGTAGCTGGGAATGAGATGTTTCTACAGTAATGAGACAGACTGCAATTTCACTTTGTGACCGTGACAGCGACAGGAATGCTTCTGCTGCCCATAGGAATCATTAACAAACTCCAGTGAATTTACATCCTGGAAATAATCATAAATAAGTTTCTTTTCATTATTTTAAGGCTGTGAAACATTTTAAATCTGTTCATGTTTTCTTTTTTCCTGTGGGTTGGTAAAGGGTGGTTAACCTTCCAAACAAACTGCCAAAAAGTAACTGTCAGCAGCAGCCCAGACCATGGTGGATTAGCTGGGGGAAAGGGAGCTCTGGCTTCTCCCTTGTCAACCGTAGAGCTAGGCGGCTGGGATCTTCGCTCTGGGACTTGCAATCTGAGGCACATGGTTTGGGGTTTGAGGTCTACAATTTGGGACCAAGGGCTTGGGATTGAAGCTTGGGATTTTGATTCCTTCAAAAGAAGAAACTGTCTGCATGGTCAGGGCCTGGCACTAGTGTTAGGGTCAGGGGTCTGCGGTTTTGACATCGCAGGCATAGAATGTGAGGTCTAGGGCCTGGCTCACCCTTTCCTGACTCCTTTAATAATAACTGACCTCCTCTTATCTCTCAGACGTGGACCCTATTATTACTATCCCATTATTTATTTATTCATTAATTTCTTTGTTGGTTTGTTAATTGAGTCACCACTATATGATTCATGCAAACACCCTTTGATGCTTCGAAACAATCTACAGCAGTCCAGTCACAGTGCCGCTCTCCAATTGTATCCCTTCCAAAAAAGGAGGAAGTTGTTTGGCTGATGGAGAAGATAGGTCTCTTTCATCCGGCTGGATAATGCCATCTTGACGAAGCCTCCTCTTCTTCTCTCCAGCTGAGAGGAGCCGACAGCTACTACTGCTGAGGGCTGCTGCAGTGTAGTGGTTAAGAACCACCATTCTGCCCAGGAGGCTTCTGGGTAAACTCCCCCTGGGAGGAGCAGGTCTGTGGTGCCCCTGAACAAAGCACTTAACCCGATTACCCATCTGTATGATTAGGTACAACTGTAAACTTTGGACATCACTCTGGACAGGGCTGCCTCCTAAGCAACCGAGAAATAGCAGCGGCGCAATGAATCAGTCTGATGATTTATGCTAAAATATAACGCTTTTGCCACGCATTCCAAAATGGCACACCGCTTCAAAAAAAAAATGACCAGTGACAGAACAATGCATTTTTCAATTCAAAGCGCAAAGGCAGTTAAAGAAAACAAATTCCTGACATATAATTGCTTAATGTGACCTCTTTGCAAGAACAATATTTCACAGCAGAGTCCTCTGTTTTCTTTGTGTTGGAAAATTGGCCATAAACTTTACCAACGCCCCCCCCCCATTCCCCCACACAATATGAAACCATGGACAGGAATTACAGGCACGGTGTCGGAGTCAACAGAGCCGTCGAATAAATCTGACACACACATGCAAATGCGCCGTAATGTATGAGTCATTCCCCTGGCCTTTTCCTTATGATAATTGCTTTTCCTTTATAATGGTTATCTGCGCCACAGAAGGAAATGGATAAAAGCACTGTCAGAGGCTATTCTGTCTTCTTTCCAGGGGTGACAGAAACTTTAAATGGGGGTTAATTTGTCTGCCATAAACTGGACAAGCCTCTGTAGGACTGATAAGGGGAAAAGGATTAACGCTCAGTGGTGTGGTCCAACACGCTTCTTTCACTCTTGGGTCATTCGGCAACTTGGCAAAAGTGTTCACGTTCTAAAGCGGGTCTGTGGGTCTTACCAGCTGCACATCAGCTTAAGGCTTCTCAGCCAGTTGTTGACCCGAAAGGGGCCGACGGGTCATCTTAATTTCCTTTCACCGCAGAAGACTTGTAAGCGATATGGTCAGAAATGTGATACAAAAATCAAACCACTCGAGTCCACGCAACTTTGACTATGCAACATAGCAACGCCTGGCTGAGTTATTGACCATCCTTACCGCTAAAACTAATCTTTTTATGATTCTTTTATTACTTGAGGGCTGAATCTGCACCCCACCCAAGATAATAAATATAGAAATAAACCAGCCTTAAACTGCACATGAAATTGCACTGGGATTTCATCACTTTTGAGTGACGAACCAAATATAACCCCTGACTCAGAAAGAGTCCCATGAGCCCCATGTTACGTCTACGTCCCCTTTGGCGGCAGCACAGATCTGCCGTCCGTGAGGAGGTGTAGGACTTGTTCAATAAATTAACTGCTGTCAAAAACAATATACCGAATTTCACTTTCGTTTTCACACTTCGCCTGAGACAAATTATTATTTTTCTGTCAAGTTCTTTAATACACGACTTCTGAAAAAGAAACGAATTTCTTTAAGACTAAGGTTTTATATGCTGATTTACACAGCAACAGGAGGATGCAGGTCATAGGAAAGTTGGCACTACAAGATGCAGTATCATTAGCTGCCGTGAATCAAAATTCTACATTTACTGATTTAGCTGATGCTGTTCTCAAAAAAGACAATAATTTATCCATTTATACAGCAGGGTAATTTTACTAGAAAAATTCTAAGTATCTTGCTTAAGGGTGCAACAGCAGGAGATGAGATTGAAGCCTGGGTCCTTTGAGCAGAAGGAGCAGTTTGGGTGATGGCCAGTAGCAAATTGATGAGCAATTTCTTTTGAATAACTTTCATCCATCCATCCATCCATCCATCCATCCATCCACTCATCCATCCACCTATCCATCCATCCATCCATCCTTCATCCTTAACCACTTATCTTAGTCAGGACCATGGAGGTCTGGAGCCTAGCATAACAAACAGGCGCTTTGGAATAAATTTTTAACTTATCATGAAATCATTTGTTTTGAAAATTCTTGAGCTGATATTACTAACATGTTTTTTACAGCAACAGCAAATTTATAAGCTAAAATATTTGATTTATTCTCTGTGGGGATACTCTGCTTATCTAACATGTCAAATCCAATACGCATGCCCAGTTATTTGTTCTTAAACACAAGTTAACTTTAGAGCTGGAATTTACGAGAAATTAATCTCATCCTGACTCATAGAACCCTCCACTCTAATTTCCACTGCTCTAGATAAAAACATTAAACTCTTTTTCCTAATGCAATTTCCCGTCATTCTGCTCTGATGCAGATTAACATTCTGCTCTTTTTCTTTCATAGGGGAACTAATGAAACACGGCGGTTTATCACAAAAAGTAATTCTACACCCAACATTGTACACAAATCCTGAGTGTAAAGGAAGTAACAATTATAACTATAGATCACCAACATTAAAAAAGCATCACTTTCCCCTTTTGTGTCTAAATCCAGCATAAGCACACAGATGAGTGAATTTAACTGCAACCTCAAAACAAACATCAAGGAAGAAGTTTCTCAATTCTGGAGGAGAGGGATAAAAGACAGTGGTTAAAAAAAGATTTTACATTATTTCAGTGTGAATGTGGTCATCTAAATATTTCCTCAACGATCTTTTTAAAGGAATTCCTTTGGGTTCTGTCACAAGTCAGTGCTAATGATGATGACAACTTTTAGCTAAACATTACAGCTTTCTTTTTACAGCCCCGTACCAACCAAGAGCTACCACACATCCCACAGTCCCATAAACTGTTAGTGAGGATGAGAAGATACGCACAATTCGTAATCTAAGCCTTGTCATGAGGCAAACACCACAATATGATACCTAGCACAATGCAATATATTCATTTATTCCTGAAAAGAGAATTTAGTACCAGTAGCATCCTGTAAGTAGGGAATCCTGTAAGATCGCCAGGTTTCTGTAGCATATATACAACAGCTTTTTCATATGTGTTTATACACTCATTTTACGTGTATTTTTTTGTAAAAGCATGAATGAATGAATGGATGGATGGATGGATGGATGAATGGATGGAACAAAATGTTATGTCATTAGGAAATTCATGGTTGTAACACCGTACGAAGTAAAATATATGCATACATTACACATATACAAACATACGCAAAGACTAAACAAATTACAATACAGAAAAGTAGGTGAATAAACAGGTTACCAAATGAACAAGAGAATAAATACATAAGTGTATTTATATATAAAAGAGGCTGGGGTGAAGTTAGGTGGTGCAAAGTGTAATGGATAAAGTTACTAGGAGGCTATTATGAGGTCAGAAAGAGGTCACCTCCCTGCCAGCATGTGGAGTTATTGCAGAAGTTATGCAGTATGACATTAGTTAACATTTATTGATTTATTTCAGACACTTAATACAACTTCATTAGACTTCAAATAAATCCATCTGAATGATGCTGCTGGATAAGGCTGTAAAAAACACACAACATCCTCTGGCTACATGGAATAAAATATTTTTAATAACACCCGCTGACAGTCTGTATTTACAGTCTGGTGTGCAATATGTTTAGCAGGCCTGAAATGAATCACAAAAAAACGAAATATTCTCAAGTGTACCTGCTGGACAAAGAGTGTATAGACCACTCACTGACCCATAAAAACAACTGTTAATCAAACATCTCTACACCATTCACAGGTCCATCAGAACAGCTTCTGGACAGTCTATAGCCCACACACTGGTCCCTAAGAACAGCTTCTGGACAGTCTATAGCCCACACACTGGTCCATAAGAACAGCTACTGGACAGTCTATAGCCCACACACCAGTCCATAAGAACAGCTACTGGGCAGTCTATAGCCCACACACAGGTCCCTAAGAACAGCTTCTGGACAGTCTATAGCCCACACACTGGTCCATAAGAACAGCTACTGGACAGTCTATAGCCCACACACCAGTCCATAAGAACAGCTACTGGGCAGTCTATAGCCCACACACAGGTCCCTAAGAACAGCTTCTGGACAGTCTATAGCCCACACACTGGTCCATAAGAACAGCTACTGGACAGTCTGTAGAGCAGTGAAAGATTCATAAGAACAACAGTTGGGCAAAGGATTGTACACACTATTAGCAGGTATAAGAGTAACTGCCGCACAAAAAGTCTGTAGACCATGTGCTTCTCAAAGAGCTTTGCATCTGCTTATCAAACAGTCTCTGGACAACGGAGAACTGTAGACACGGGTGTTTAGGTCAGATTTCCACCACTGTGCTGTCACCTGCATTGCAAGCTGTTGTCAGCCTTCACCACCTCTCCACCCAAAGAAGAACCTTGTGCACATCGATTGAGGAGGAGAAATCTCCTCTCCACCTGCACATCTGTGTATTAATGTAGCAAATCTGAATGGCTCGGAGGGATTGTGGGCCCCCACCATCAATCATAGCCCAGACCCTGCTGGTACCCCGACAGATGGCCAAGTGGGAAGCCAGGCGGAGGTAATTGATGAGGTGGAAGCAGAATGGCGGCAGGTTGGGATGTGGCTGTGGAGGGGGTGTCACCACATCTGGGCACTCACATGGCCACCAACATGCATGCTGGCACACACCAGTGACAACACAGCACCCCTCCAACTTTCGATGTAAGATAGGGGGAGTAGTTCTGGATGTGAACAAACATCACGTGACTCCTCATCATGGGACAGCGGAAATTACATGGATTGCTGCTCAGTTTTCCACAATAATACTGTACAAAACAGCACAAGTCTCAGTACATGCATATTGTATGACTATGTCAAGTGTCTCCATAAATTAAAGATGCATGAATGTTCTTAAAACGTTAAGGAACTTTCTTTGCTTTATATTTTGACCAGTTTTTCACAAACAGCTTTTATACTTTGTTATGTAGCTTGCAATTTCTGAAGCATGCACTGCAATTCAGCGTTTCTGTAGAAACTAATAGGTACAGAAACTACATTATTATCTACTGAGTGGGCCAGAAAATGTTTTGAGAATTAAGACACAGCCATCTAAGAATAGAACTAAAGACTTTCATTAAAACTTCATGTTCACCATTTGGGGCATCACAGTGGAGCAGCAGGTAGGGCTGGCACCTCACAGTGGCTGGGTTGTGAGTTGATATGAAGGTCAAGATCTGGCTCAGCCTGTGTGGTGTTTAAATATTTCCTCTGTAGCTGCCTGGGTTTCCTTCCACAGTCCAAAGATGTGTTTCAAAGTAGTGCCACGCAGATGCTAACAGGAAAAATAATGTGTCTAGTCGGAAGCGGGCTGACGTCCCTGCTGTCTGTGATACCATNAAAGTAGATGCTAACAGGAAAAATAATGTGTCTAGTCGGAAGCGGGCTGACGTCCCTGCTGTCTGTGATACCATCTTCTGCGAGCCACATCTGCACGTCATTTCAAAAGGACGAGATAGCTGATGACCAAACTGAATCACNTGAAACAAAACAGAGCTGTTGACCAAACTGAATCACGTGCCCTGCGGAGGCAGAGGAGGACGGGACCAGTGGCCAACGGTTGCTGTCCACTGGGATCACGGCTTATCGGTTAAAAGTCCACAAACAATCAAGAGTCAGTAATGACTCTCCATTTGCTTTAATAACACATGAATGCCATTAATTTGGGTGGGAGGCATTCTAAAAGGGCAAAGTTTAGAGGAGAAAAACATGTTGTTGTGTGCAAGGGACAAAACGGAGGTATTTTCCGGAAATACCACCTCACCTGTTAGGGCAGTTTTAGGCTGTTGACCGCAGAGACAGTGACACCAATTATGAAACCGTGAGGATTTTTCTACCACGTGCTAAAGGAACACATTTTACATACTAAATGTGTGACATATAAAAGAGCAAGTCTTTTAATGGCTGTGGTTTTTAACACTGCTTGACAATAGCTCCCTGCAAATATGATTTGCATCACAATGCCTCTCAAAGCACATGCTATAAACACGGTCTAAATAAAGCACCCGTTCATGAGGCAGTTTCACACTGTTGAGTGTCACGACCTGTGCATGCAACGGTCATAGTTTATAATGTTATCACATACGGCAGGACGCCCTTATCAAACCAACGCAGAAGACGGGATCTTCGCATTGCCCTTTTTGCTTTGAATGCTTACTAATCGAATATATTTCCAAACAATCTCTGAATTCTACTCCTTCTCACTATGCTAATAAGCTGTACTTTGCAATCAACGTTCTGCTGCTCTTTTCCCATCCATCTGCACTGCAGGAGAACCGCATTTACGCCACCGTTCCGACTCTGAGTGCGCCGTTTTTCACATCCATTCATTTGTATGACAGCGGTGCACAAAGTATTTGTGCTTATGGGATGTTTCACTAATCCATAAACATGTTTTGTAAAGTAATACAGAAAGCATAACGATCAATATCTAGATTGGAATGTCTGAATCTGGGTAGTACACAGCAATATCTCTCGCTCGCATGAATAAAGGCCTACGAACTGCCGCCCTATTGAAAGCCCATTTCTGATGGTACAATCCGGGCACGCCGCATGACAAAGGCGTAATTACGTTCTGGAGGTGGCCTGGTTGTTAATCCCATTCTCCAATCACGGTTGTCCCACGGCGCGCTCCGTGGGTTGCTGCCCGGCAACCAGCGCTTCCACGGCTTCTGAGAGGTGAGCAGATGTCAATGTTTGACAAACTTCCCCGGAACCAGGAGCGATGCGGGAGGCCGAGCAAAAAACGCAGACTTGTGCCGAGGAGGACCGTAGGGAAAGCCGGCGCGCTGTTGGCACTTGTGTGATTTAAAAACAGCAATTTATGTTTCCTCAGGTAACAGCAAATTCTCTTTCATACTGCCTTCCAGTGACTGAGGCCAATTAGCCCGCACCGTTAGATTTACAGGCACATTTTACGGCTTTTCACTACATTCCTCTCAAACAAAATTAGGCGCTTTGAAATTTAATCTGCAAATTGGCCATTTCATCTTAGAATGTAGAAGACACAATAGGGAACTTTAGTGATGGTGCGGATGTGCCCAAAATCAATTGAAGTAGCATGTGAGCGTTGCTTAAACAGCCGGCACTACCGAAATGCGACAGGTTTTTTGTTGCAGTACCTGCACACATTAAAAAATATTTACCTTAATAGAGACACAGATATGGAAGTGAACCCTGTACTGCAGGGCGATAGTCCTGGGGGGCCAAGGCAGGCATGTGTTCCAGCTCTCCTTACACCACTAAGAGCTTAGAAATGGACTTAAAAGGGTTCAATTGAGATAGTACGCTGAATTAGGTGGTTCACTGCCCAGCCGGAACGAAAACCTCCCGGGCTCCGTCCTCCAAGGCCATAACAATATAGCCTTCCTGGACACACACAATGGTCCTCTGTCAGCTGAGAATTGTCGTGTCACGGATCCAGAATCTGACTGTGCAACCTGGAGAAAGTATATATACCTCATGCATTTTGCCTTTTGGTACTGTTTTAGGTTTTCTTCAAAGCTACAGTATCAGTCTGATGGAGGCTCATCAACAGACAGCTGGTTCAATTATACAAACCACCCGTCGAGGTCACTTATGAATTGTGGGGTCAGAGACATATTCAGGTCGTTCCGAAAATCCCAATCACACCGACGGAGAGGATTGTCTTTCCCTCCAAACACCAACCGCTCCTTGTCTACTGCCAACCTCCGAATTACTTTCACATCTCTCCTTCCTCCAGTGTCCTCCGGAGAAATCAGCTGGCAGTAAATGGACTTGAAAAACAGTAACATGACTCTTGACTGCTATTTACGGCCATGAGCAGAAGTATTTATAACACTGCGGCATTGTTTGCAAAATAAATGAATTATGCTGGTTTGCTGTTCACTCATAGACCTGGTGGTACGAGGTGGAGGGAGATGATCTGTCAGTGCTGGTACATTTACTGTAAATTGCAGCTTACAAGCCAAAGGTGATAACCTGAGTCAATGCAGAACACATCCATCAAAAAAGATAAATATCGCAATATGATTACGAATAGCTCTTCCGGATTGCTGTGACAGTTTGCCCGAAGCTGGGTGGCTCCTTGCAATGAGCTCAGCTTTACATGGATGTGCCTCATGAATGTTTGCTCACTACGTCCTCAGTTCTTTTATTTAAAATTCAAGGCAGCACAGGCTCATTAAATTATTCAAAAAGTCTCCACTCCAAATCAGGAGAAAAATAATCATTCACTGTGCCGTAAGTCTTCCGGAGTTCTGTTCAGTGTTATTTCCTCCTATAAATGTCTTTTAATCTCAGCTCCGAAGACAACTCAGCATACTGTATGCACATCGGCTTTTAAATCTTCCTCTTGATGTATGCAAATTCCTTCCTACAATATTATTTCCCATTATTGTCATTTGTTTCCTGCTGTATCAAAGCATTTAATATGCTCCTTGCAAGATCCTATCTGTGTACGTTTACTCAACAATGGCACCTTACCATATGATTTTTCATGCAAGATATCCAAGCAGACGGACAGTTATTCCGTGTTTTCTGCCTTGCGGTTCTGCAGCAGTTATGCGCACAACTCAGAGCATTCATTATTTCGAGTCAGTTACCCAGAGGCTGGGCTTCAGAGCTGCTTGGCTGTGACAAGACGAATGCCACTAATCCGCTGTGTCATGTAAATCATCGGACCCTCTCTCTCATTCGTCACCTGTGGCACCAGCTACGATCTCATTAGAGGATTGTAAAGACTGACTCAGGGTAATATGCAGACTATCACAGGAACGGTCCACTAAAAAGAAAGTTTGTAGACCCTGACATTGTGCTGCCACATTATTAAGGGTGGAATATGAGTTCCCAGATTGATCACCAGGGGCCTCCATGCTGGAAAGGTGAATTCACAGCAACAAGCCATGCATGCAGTGAAGACAAGTGGTGTGATACGGATTCAGGAAGAAATAATAAGCATTCTAGCCAGCCGTATATATGCAAGCCATGCATGAGTAAGTAACTAACTCCACAGTACTACAGTCCTTGAAGAAAACTTGCGTCCCTCAAGTCCAAATTCAGGCCAGTAGATCTGGCCAGTATACCTATCTTTCAAATTTTGAAACAGTTGTATTTTTACAGGATAGGTACCTCAGCTCCATGCCCAACCTCTGACCCACCTGAGTGGGCAATTTAGAGTGACTAATTAACCTGAAACAGTAGTCTTTGGAGTATGGGAGGAACCCAGAGAGCCCTGAAGAAAGCCATAGAGATACAGAGAAAATGTGCAATCTCTGCACAAACTGAAATTTATATATGTGTGTGTGTGTCTGTGTGTGTGTGTGTAGTATAATATATATTAGAGGACGTAAGCTAAGGGAAACGGTGAAGGAATTGTCGCAAGTAGCTAAGAGGGCTAGTCAGTGGCTGTGGTTGAGGAGAGCTCAACTAGACTGGGGGAAAGTGGGATAGGTGGGATAGGGCAGCAGTATAGTTATGGGGGGCTACATGGACATGTACATAGTAGGCTTGGAGGGGGGTGGGTCTGGGACACCAGGCCTTACTGCTGAGCCATCCGGAAGTGTCGTGGGCCTAAGTCAGCAAAACACTGATGAAGGATGGTGCCTATATCTGTCAACTTATCCTGTATATTCGTAATTAATTATATATATATGACAAACGTATTATAAATTTCAGTCTGTGCATATGACATATGACATGATATCCTGCACTTACCCACTGGGATGAAGCATAGAGCCTGACCTACCCACCTATTCCCCTCCAACCTTAACACACTATACACCCTAACGTCACCTTGTAAGCTCTTCACCGGGGTCATCAGGTAGACGCCATCCTTCATCGTTGTGTTGCTGATATATATATATATATATATATATATATGTGTGTGTGTGTGTGTGTGTGTGTGTGGCCTGGGCATTCTGAAGTCTAAATGGTGGAGAAAAACAAAGCCAAAATCTTTTGGGACTTCCATATCCAGACAGATAAACGGGTAATGACTAACCAATCAAATATAATCATAATTGATAAGGAGGAGAAAACAGCAGTGGTGATAGATCTTGCAATTCTCTGTGATAGAAATATCAGGAAGATGGAATATGAGGAGCTGGAGAAATACCAGAGATTGAATGAACTGGAGAGAATGTGGAAGGTGAAAACCAAGGTAGTCCCACTGATGATAGGAGCACTTGGGGCTGTGCTTCCTATGTTGAAGGAATGAATCCATCAGATGCCACGTATGACAACATCAGTCTCATTCCAAAAGAGCATAGTCTTACAAACAGCAAAAACACTGTACTGTACCCTCAAACTTCCTGGTCTCTGATAGGAGATGTGAGTCTGAGGACCCCAACTCCTTGTTACCCCTCCCTGGTGTGTGTGTGTGTGAGAAGGGGGGGCAAGTTGTCTTCATCTCAACAAATTAACTGGGAACATGGACAGCTATTGGTGTTTTTTTATTCAAACCATCAGCTTTTTTTAAACTCCATCCTAAATTCCAGAAGCCCAACCCTCAGTGTCATTAAGTTCCCAGTTAGGAAGCTGCTTCCCTGCGTGACCAGAATATAAGCTCTTTATGTTCATAAGTGATTAGTCAATTCCAGCCCTTGCATGTACAGTTTTGTGCCGCTGTCAGCCGACACAAGATTATCTAATTGCTGAGCAAAAGCATTGTTTCAATAAAATATCGACTCTGTCAGCGGCACGTCATGATAACTCAATGAGGGCCTGGAGGCCAATGCCAAACCAGAGAGGGAACTTTACAGCAATTATGAGGGAATATGATATAAATATTTAAGCCAACATTCTCCTTATGGTAGAAAACATTTTTCCAACTAGGGCTTTCCCAACAGAGCCCACGGCAGCAATTTGCAGCACTCGGGCTATGAAGTAAAAATTTTGCCCAAAATGATGGATCTGGAGTACTGACTTTATCTGAGTACTTGAAGACAGTACGATCAGTCAGATGGGCCCAAATAAATGTCAGATCTTCAGCCACACTGTGCTTCCAAAAAATCTCAGTGGGCTCTGTGTGTGTGTGTGTGTGTGTGTGTGAGAGAGAGAGAGATGGTAGCAAGATAGTCCTAGAATCGTAATCTGCTACCATGGCAGTTATGTCACAGTTAAGATGTCACTGCTACAGGTGGATCTGCGTGAGTTGTCTATTGTTAACAGTCAACCCGACCAGATTCTGGAGAGGATCCATCTCAGTGACCCCTGGATGTCACAATGAAATTAATACCTTGACTACTTTGGCTATGTGCATAATAATGGTTTGGATTCATTTTGTTTTGGGAAGCTAAACATTGAAACACTTGGAGAAAGCAGTTCCATTCTCCATTCCATCAAAAAGCAGAGTGAATATTTCAACTGCATCTACGCCTTCAGGAATGAGAAGTCACGGAAGTCATGGAAAAAACAACAACACACATTGCCATGTGGCTTTCATTATGTCCTGAAATGTCCTCACCACCCACACAATATTGAGGGATAGCACAGCACCATGGAGGACAACCACCATAGTTCCGCAAATCAAAGTGGTGCCATGCAGAAACAGAGAAATGCAGTGAGCCCACTCTCATTCTAATGGTAATTCAAGCCATTTAAAGCTTGGTCTTTCACAAATGAACAGAATAAAAGGAGAGAGAACTTTAGGAACTGGGCCTAATCAGCGAGGAACAAGCCCTTTTGCTTGGATTCATCAGCTCATGAAAGGCATCCGTGAAATCCCGGGCGTCTTTATTGTTGGGATATCATGGTGTCAGCTGTTTGACGGAAGTTGGGGATTGAAGGCGCTCCTAAGCAACAAAGAAATGCAAATTTTTTTCAAATTCACCTTTCTGGAAGTCCTCTGGAAAAAAAAAACATTCCATTGACAAGTTAAGAGCCGCAGAGATGTCTAGCCTAAGGGACCACAGAGGGGTGCCATGTGAAGACAACAAATGGCCTCTGAGATTATGATGTCTCACACATAGACTCACAACCCAGGAACAACATGCAACGCTGCTGTGAAGATTTTTTTTGAAAAAACACAGAAAATGGCCTGCTTTCCTCTGACGGCAATTGGACTCCCCCCCCTTCCTATCCCCAAGAACACCAACACAACCTGTCTTTCTTCTCTTGGCTGTCTGTCTATGTCACTCCCCATTCAGCCCCCACAGTGGGGGTTGTTCCAGGGAGACAGTTCCCTGTTTTCACCCACAGGGATGAGGAGGAGGGGAAGGTTAAGAGCTTTGCTTTTCTCATGACTTGTCAAAGCCTGTTGGGTTCTCTTTGCAGGAGGAGCAGCAGGCCAAGGGACCTCCGCCTCATTATTTTTGCCTCTCCCCTTAATGAACGAAACTTTCCCCCGTTCCATCATCCTTCTTACTGAGCCCTCATGTCAGGTCGAGTTTTAGAGGAGAAATCATCTAGTTTCACATATGGAGTATGGAGAAGAGGGTCAGGAATCTGTGTTGTGGCTTTAGATAAGTTTGAAATCTAACCTTTCTGGGCAGTGAAGAAAATCTGAGAAACTTGGGCCATTTCCTTTATGTACATTCTCTTTAAGGCCAGTAAGGGGTACGTCCATCAGACAGAAATGCTTTGGACTTTGTGTCAATATGAAGGAATATTTCTGAGTGGTGTCTTTACATTCAGCTGGTTTTGATTTTAGTGCTTTGTGAAAGGTTTCTGTTGAATGGGAGCCTTAACAGAAGGTGGCTGTATATGTCGGTGATATACCATTATATACTAATAAACTGTTAATGAGTGTTTTGGAGGAATGAGGATGGAAACAGCAGAAATGAGGGTTTGCCACAGTGTCTTAATGGCAGAGGAGTCAGCGTTTATGATGTGTCCACAAAAACGATGTGCATTTGTAAATCTCTTATCTAATACAAATTCTCCTTCTCACTTTCTGTCGACCTCTCTCTCCTCCCCGCAAGGTGTAGTTCTGGGACAGAAAGCAGAGCATCTCTGGAGTAGAACTGGAGAAAAAAATACCTCTCTGGCTTCCCTTGCCGCTGGTGTAAGTAGGCGAGGTCGTCGGGTTCATTCAGAGATAGTCTCTGAGAGCGAAGGATGGTCCAGATACACAGATGGGATCACTGAACTATCGAGGCCCCTTCTTCACTAGTACTTCCATCTATGCCAGAGCGGAGCCCCCCCCCCGCACCTCAACTAACGTGCTTTTATAACAACACACCAGAGACCCCCTAAATCAGGCGAGACAGATCACTGAAACAGTAACAGCTCCACAACAACACATCAAACTTACACCAGATCTAGACAAATGCGAGCTGCAGACACTTCACGAATACCAAATAACTTTCATCCTTCAACCTGCAGTTAACAACTCAGTGCCTTTTCGTGGGCATACAGTGGACAGAAATGACAAGCTTTCTCCACAAGTCAATTCATGTTTCCACCGACATTTTTATTTACAGTAATTTATTTTTCATTGTTTATTTTTATGAATGGCACCTGGTTGCAACACCGGCAGAAAACATGCCTCACTTCTTCCCTAAATTGCTTTGAATTACACATTTTTGATGTTGTATTGCTGGTGTCATACAGCACCTGATGTGTGCATCCAGCTGAAAATATGTGGATTTTACATGTCCTCCCCATGGTTGCAGTCCAAAGACATGCTTGGTGGAAGGCAAGGAAATACTTCTGTAGCATACCTTACCATTAAAACCACAGTAGGCACTACAAGTCAAATTTCAGTTGACAACACCTTTGCCTTACTTTATAAAAGTCATTTTAAATAAGCATTTTCAATTTGAACCTTTTAATTGTGCTTTCCTTTGTGTGTATTTCTTATTTTTCTTGTTACTCCTACTACTACTACTACTACTAATCATAATAATAGTAGTAACAATAATAATACAATTCATTACATATGTAGTGTTCTACATTGCAACTTTAAGCACAGTTATTTTTGGTTAACATAATTTTTTTTTCTCATTACAAGTACATGGGGAATTTATCATGTGAGAACCTTCCTTTCTGGAACTTGAGCCTGAAGATAAGTTTTAATTTACGAAACTTAGTACGACAATGTTATTATAACCAATTAATCACTGGCATAATGTTGGACTTCCTGCTTGACAGGACATTTCTGAATAAACATATCTAGAATCTAGAGCAGAAAGTATTTATACACTAAATTACTCTGCAGCATATGTCACCCTATAAAAAGAGAAGAAATCATGCGATCACCCATTAAATAATTACAATTCCCTCTTTCAGCAACTAAGATCCATATCTTGGACTGCACAGCGATAAAAGGCAGCCAGATGAAATGGTCCAATGTGAGAGCTCTCCCCCCCCCCTCTCTCTCTCGCTCACTATTAAGACAGAAGTCCTTGCCAAGACTGTGCACTGTACTCATTTGTTTCCTAAACCAAGAGCAAGGAGCAGCCAATGCAACACATGTTGCATGTCAAAGGGTGTCTTTCTGTCTCGATTACCATGGCAAGTTATGAACGCTGTGTGATGAGCCGCCATCCAGCGTACTTAACAACAGTAGTGGATTGACGACTGTCTTAAGATCAGTAGGAATGATAATAAATTCATTCATCCATTCCTGAAAGTGAAACACTAGTCTTTTCAAGGACAGTCACACGCTCACTCCCCTACACATGCATGTCCAAGATCACTGGAATACATGTATTTGTTGTTAACCCAGTATGCAGCTCGTTCTTCTTTGGCGGCACGGTTGTGAACACTATGAGTGACTACTGGTCACCTTGTCACCTCCTTATCACCAGCTATTGGCACTGACCTCTGACAGTAGTTAGACATTTTCTGAACTGTATATATAGGTACTGCACACTATTCTGACATGTATTTGAAGTAAATAATGCAAATATAGTTGATAGTGGTGGCCATCTTTCATCAGAGAAAAAGCTAAAAATGATTCATAAGCTCTACAAATGGGTGCCTGTATGCCTATAAGCAGTATTGCATCGATGGTATGCATCCTGTACAAAGTGTGCAGTTTTAGAATTCTTAATTTAATAGGTAAAGCTCACACATAACTAAAAAATAACAGTGAGACCAGGGGATGATTCAAGTAGCCAGGTTCAGCAGTGAGAGTGTCAATAAGGAAATTATTCCAAGGCCTTTTCTGCAGCTTCCCAAGTGACACCGCATATCGCTTTGAGTTTGCTTTCAGTGTCTTAGCCGCAGCTTGTTCTCCTGTTTGCAGGACCGAAGGGAAATGTACATGTTCCCACTTCTACAGCTGTGTCTTAAATGGCTGCAATCTGTTTATGAATGGAAACACAATGCACCAGAACGGTTTCAATTTCCTGAAAATCAGGGTTAAGTTCGACCAAATGTTGCAACGTGTTGACAAGAAATAATGAATCCAAGGTCTGTTAGAGGCCTCGCAGATCACGATGGTCCACGTGATTCTCCTGCATACCTAGTCTGGCAGCAACTAATAGCATCTAACCTCTAGAAACCCACCTCTACAGCACAGCAGCAGGTCAACAGGTAGGTTCCTTCACAGGGCAGCAATGAGGAATCCCGTGTCTCGTGACTGAGATCATGCACATAATTAAAACTGACAGTTTCTAGCGCAGGGTTCACAACATTACCAAAACTCAGCTCTTATTCAATACCTTTTTCCTCATGATGAATGATATAATAGGAAGTCCAAATGTCAGGGATGCTTTTTCAACCTTTCAAAGCCCAATTAATCCATTCTTTGGCCCATCTACTGAAGACAGCTTATCTGTCACAGTTGTTCTAGGTTTTTCTCACAGATAATTTGAGTTTTTTGACAGCTCCCATCAGTGCATCTTTTACATTTCCCCTGCTTGTCCTTTAATGAAACAACGTCCAAGATTTATTCCACAGCCAGCTAAACAGTCTGTACATGCACCGTCAAAAACAATTCCTCCAGTTAATTATAGGATTCATGAAGCACAATGGTGTGTATTATTTCTGCAGATCAACATATAAACATGCAGTAATGAATTCATTTATGCCTGATACCCCTTTTAACAGTGTGAATGTTGAAGACAGCATTTTTAATATACTCTTCTTTATTGATGATGGCTGAAATGAAATCAGAGCTGTGGTTCTTCAACAATCATGCCAAAACTGTACAACGTCTTACGACAAGCTTAATACTTACCACAAGCTTGATTCCAAGCTGTTTGTTAGATTTGTGGGTTATTGTCAGCGAAGCCGGTCAATTTACTGTGAGTTTGCCGATGCTGATGCTTGCATGATCAATTTGTGCTGGAAATTTCAACTCTAATAGACACTCAGCTTCCATGATGAAAAAAGAATAACCCACTCAAAAAAAAAATCACATTTTCTCCTTGTATTTTTCTTCTACTGCTATGTGGTCGTCCTCCATCCATCTTAACAAAAATGCTAAAGCTAAGGTGAACTTCCACTGACCTTTTCAACTGGTACCTTTCATTGACCTTTTCCTTTATTTGTAATTTAAAAAAGAGTCCAATTCCTCTAATTTTCAGTCTAATGTGTCAGGTTAATGTATCTTAAATATAACCTAAAGTCGGTCTTTGATTTGATTTGATTTATTTATTCTCCCCCTGTTTGCTCACAAATGCCATTCTGTGCAGGGTGTAACATCCCTCATGGCTACACTGGTATAGGATTGGAACCTGGGGAACTGGACATGCATCTACTGACTACAGATGCATAGATGGATGGATGGATGAATGGATGGATGGATGGATGGATGGATGGATGGATGGATGGATGGATGGATAGATAATTGCTCACAAACTGCTGTGATAAAAATGGCTCCAGTAACTGTGCAAGTTGGCTACTGTGGATCTCTTCTCTGCACAGGTTGTTCATATCGGATGTTTACTTTGGAGGTTCACATAATAACCGTTTTCCGATCTAGATGTGCATGATTATTATTCTCTTGGACGACAATTCCACAGAGTGCAAAGGCTTTGAAAGGACAACCCTGCTGACCCCTTAACCGGACAGAGCTGCAATTTCATTTCACACAAGATTCTGTGCCAGAAATATAGCTCATTGCTGTCTGCTGCTGCTTTCTTCCAGAATACATACTCAAAGAGCAGGCAGGAACCTCATTAACAAATAGAAAAATGCAATTTAGAAGCTCATTTCCCAAAGAGATAAACAAGGCTATGTGAAAAGGCATAATGTGCCTTTGAAGTTATTCCATATCGTTACAAGTGCTTTTCAAATATGGGATGAAAAGGGGTTATTTGGAGAAATAATTTTGGAAATCAGCTCACTGACACCAAGCAAACACTCGTTTACAGATTCATCGTAGCATCTTACCAAATACTGCTGCTTATGAGGTAGGTGTAAAAGGAGCTTACCTTAGAGAGACCACCCACTTCTAAGTAGAAGCAGATAAGGAACACATTCCAGGCAACCCAGAGCGCGGTCCAAATGGAATACTGGAGAAAGAGAAAGACACGTAGTAAATAGCCTGGGGAGGCCAAGGGCAGAGGGGGTGGCATTGAAAAAAATCAATAAGGAAAGAAATGGCATCAATAATACTCCATTGGGAGGCATTAGGGGGGACCAAGAGACGATACTTCTCAGAGAGGTGAGGGGCCCCGGCTCTCCGGGCCTGATCCCGCTGCGTGAGTGTCACCAATTTACTAATCCAATACTGCATCTGCCTCTGCCATCGACCCACTGAAATGAGCCCCATTGCATATCGCAACGAAGGGATGCAAAGAGTTCCCCATTGCTTCACACCACATGGCTAGACCTCCAGCATAGTCTGCGATTTAAATAACCAAAACTGTCACGCAAAAAAATTGCATCACCACTGGTTATTTTTTTTCCTGATAAAATTATGATTTTTTTTTTCCCTGCTGGAAAAAAAACATCCTCAGAGCAACTTGCTCTTTGAGGACAAACTTTTAACCAACTTGGAGTTCAGATAGGACTGTCACTGGATTTATTCACAAAGACCGGTGATGTAAAACAGCAGACTGCAGCAGCACCAATTGCTCACATTGCCGGTACCAATCCCAGGGTTGCAAATGGAGGCAAATCAGTGTTCTGCACAATTCTCCCAACACTAACAAGTGTAGCAAATGCAGCTGAACAGAAAATGAGACATAGATGAAATGCTTTAACTGTGTTCTCCAAGGGGACTCAACTATTCCTGCGGTACTTTTCAAGCCTTCCAATTGCCTCTCTTGTCATCGGACTGTCTTGGCACACGCCAAATGTCCCGCCACTGGATGCCAACTAATTTCCCAGCTGATTGCCGGGGGTTTGCTGTATTTAGTCGGCCCGCTCTGCTGCTTAAGTTGCTTATTCCAGTTCTGGAGTAAAAGGAAATGGCCAAACTTCTGAGACACAACCCCTCCTGCGAGGCCGGCAGCTGGCATCCATCCGGAGCCACTCGAAATGAGCGCTGGAGAGTCCTTGACCCCGTAACGGCGAAGATCAAAGCAAAGCTGATGCAATTATGGCGTTTGGAGCTGCGGCCGCTGCTAATGTGCTTTCGGCATGTGCAGCATTTCACAAAGCACGCGTGGCAGAACGGGCTGCGGAGGCTAGAGTCGCTTGTTTTTGTGCAAGGCAGAGCCACGCTCATTATTCCATATGGCCTTTGAGGAATGCCGGAAAGAAACCGGCAAGACATTAGGTGCTGAAGGAAGAATTATGATTTAAGGACGCGGAATATAATTATAGATGCATGCCTTATACGAGCTGTTTCAGAAACTATAGCAGAATGATTGTTCCTAACCAGACAAATGTCGAGTGGTTGAGACCCCCAGGGAGAGCCTTTAAAAGGAAAAGATACACGGATTGACTTATTGTCACTGCTGAAAAACTGCACTAGACGATGCTGTCTAATGGCATTTTCTCATGCACTCAATGGTCCAGAGAGTCAAACAGACGTGGACAGAGAGCAGGTGACATGGCTCTGAGTCATTGTGATTTGCCACAGAGGAGCGATGTGTTCCAGCTCAAGAAGATTAGAGGTCTTTGGACAATCTTATAAGTGAGGAGCACGCTGTTTCTGTCATTGCCTATTTGGGGATGCAGGAACGATATGCAGGGCACAAACCCGGAGACATCTGAGCAAATGAGGGACCCTTAACAAATTGCTGAAAGCTACATACAAGCCACTAACAGATTAGCGTTCCACAAACTGGTAAGTCAAAGTTACAAAGCCTGGTAGAGCAGAGATACAGACACTGGAAGGCAAAAGTTACACACTGGAATTACATGCACTACTAGCCTGGAGTTACAGACACTAGTAGATTAGAGTTACAGACACTGGTACATGACAGTTGCTGTACAACTTGGACACCCTGCAAAGAACTGGCTTCCCATTCGGTGTGTTCCCTGACTAGCCTAGTACCCTGAGCGTCTGGAACGGGCTCAAGACCACCCTAACCAGCACAAGCAGTTATCAGTAGTGAGTAGGTGAATGCGTGACATATTATTGTTTGCGGTACAACTGAAGAATCCTGGATGTTATATTTCTCCATGGATGTTGTTGATCAGTGTGCATGTAAAGTTTCTGCCAAATCAGAAGTGTCAGGCGGCATCTCCTAGCACAGCACAGGAATCACGTGGATCGGCACAGCTGGCTTGTTGAATTACACACAACCTCTGAACACTCATACAGTAATATGTGTTCTTTGTTTTTCACTATTATCTGTCACACAGCACATAGTCTGCTTCAAGGCCTGTTGTGATCATTCATAACCTTTCATCTCGGATCACCTTTGATCACTGTTGGTTGGTGGTTGAGGTCCTGAATGCCTACTCACTGCTACCGGATGGAGTGCCCTTTGTTTAACAACATGAATAAGGTGGTCGGGCTACATTACAAAAATAGTGACAATCATGATAATAATGATGAGTATAAATCACGAAGAACAGTTCAGGGTAATGGATATTATTATTTGTATTGTTGCTGTTTTTTCACATACTCCGAATTTATTATTGTTGTTGGTGGTGTTAATCATCACCTTTATTTAAAATAAATTTGATCTCAAGTTTATCTAAAAACATGTCAGAAAAGTAAACCAACTACACAAAGATGACTGGCGTTAAAATTATAACTGATACTTTCAGTAATCGGTGCATAAATAGTGTAAATCGAAACCCAAAAAATCACTGCAGGAACAGTGCACTAAAATTCAGTTATGTGTTTTTTGTTAATACCTGATTGTCATTTCTACAATATAGACACACTTTAGAAAAATATTTTATATACAGACGTTTAAAACTGATGTGTTTTTTTATTCTAAATAACGAAATATATGACGATAACTCTTATTCAATCACTTATTTCATTGCTATTTAGTTGCAAAGATAATAATTGAAACAGAATGTTGTAATTACGCAAATCGTCTGATGGCTCTTTCAAACTGTAGAATTATTCCTGAATATGAGCGTGAATAGCTTCTTGTATTTCTAATTACACACGAACAACATCTCAGATTTTAGACGGCAAGTAGCACCATTGTCATTCTGTCACCGTGGTGCACTTGTCTTCTACTGCAAGTTTAAAGCCAGGGCATCTACTGCAAGTGGGAAAGTGCCAAAAAAACTCTTGGACTAAATGGAAAGGCAACATCTGCAAAAGCCAAAGCCATCACCCCATCTATCTGAAACTGTTTGCTCTTAGTGTTCATCCCATTAATGGCGTCCTGTTTGCACAGCTAAGGGCGTCTTGTTTGCCCAGCTAATTGCCCAGCAGTCATTTGCTCCGAATGGAGGGGTTTGAAAGGGAAATCATGCCGGCGGCACAGATGGGAAGGACGGCCATTCTGGGGTGGCCAACAGCTGCAGTTGTTGCCATCAGACCATCACTCAGGTTTAGCTAAACACGGAACTTCTGCTTTACACCATTCGCAGACGGTGACGCTGTGTGTTACACCCTGCAAAACCGGATAAAAACTATTCCCTTTCTTTTACTCTGACACCTTTAGTGCGTATGTTTCTTCTGTCTTATCTCCATATTCTTGCAGTATACGTATCATTTTGTGGGTTTTGTACATTTTATAAAATTACTCTGTCAAGTGTAAGGATTATTTAAGGATCTCTTACTCAAAAACACCATGGTGTGCAGAGCTTCAGCAACCTGAACTGCTGCAGACTTCTCAGTTTTCTGTCAGTAGGAATCAAAATGACAAAAGAGCCTTAAGGAATCCGGAAAAATATATGGCATATGAGATTTTTGTAAAAGATGAGAAAGAGCAAGGCTGCTGTCTCTCTTCCTCATTCCAGCATTTTTCTCATCCAAGGATGATTCAAATGTTTTGGCATCACTCTGCCCCCTCCCTTTCCCCTTTCTTTTGCTGGAATAAATAATAAATAATGAGAGATGTTTAGACACAGTTGGGGGCCAGCTATTCCAAGAAGCACAGACCACAAACCGTGACCCCCACAGTCACTGGGCGACAGCCCGATGCCAGAGAGCTGCATCCCTGGACAAAGATGTTTTCATTTTCATTTTCAAAACCACTCATTTAAAGTCCATTTATGCGGATAGAAGCAGCCGTGCCGCAACTTGCACAGTAGCCCGAAACAGTCGGGGGGCGAAGAAAACACTACAAGGCGTGGAGAACAAACACCACACCAATCTGAAGATTTACATATGCATTAATGTCTCTGTTGACGCTGTCGCATATCAGATATTGGCTTTTTTTAAAGAAAAAAACAGTAATACATCCATCCATTATGTTTAACCGCTTTATCATGGTCACAGTTGTCCAGAGCCTGTCACAGAATCACTGGGCAATGAAACAATACTGGGATGCCAATCTATAGCAGGGTGGCCACACACACACATTTACACACCACAGGCATTTTAAAGTGACCAAGTGACTTGAAACACACATCTTTGGACTACGAGAAGAAACCGGAGCACTCAGAGGAAACCCAGCCAGACATGGTGAAAACATGCAAACTCCACACAGACGGAGCTGGATTCAAACTCACACTCAAACACTATTTGCTGTGTCACCTTCCCGCTCTGAAATTAACCAGAAAATCACAAGCCACTAACCTGTGAATCCTGAGAAGAAACAATACACGAGATTATGACTTTATTTCAGATGTTTCAAATTTTATTCTACTTATGACCTGCCCTGGGAGCGTGCAGCAGTGTATGACATGGAGTTCCAACTTGTCTCGACTTGACGTGGTTTGACATTCGTGTGCAAAAGACCATCGTTTGACTGAAATTTACTCACCCTGTGGGCAAAGGGGGTATAAAAAGAACATCTAAGGTTTGTTCTTTCAAAGAAACATTGACTGAACATTTACTATATCAGCTGCGCTACCTGTTTTCATCTGGCATGAGGGTCAGGGTCAGTCTGATCCAGAGCTGATTCTGGGAATCACAAGGTGCAGGGCAGCCTAAACTGTTTCAACCAAAACTGAGATAATCGATTGATTTTTCTTTGCAAAGACGCTGTATAGACAGGGTACGATTTCTTGTACGATGAAAGGTTTTCCACACCAGCGTGCATAGTGTAGCACAAGGGAGGTTCAACAGGGAAGCCTTAAAGAAGACATTCGCTCGGTTAACACCGAAAACTAAATTTGTTTTATCAGTTAATAAGATTTATAGGCACCACCGTGCTGCTACAGCAAGTCCTGCTGTCACTGCTGCGATACAGATGTGTCCGGCTCAGTCTGTGTAGAGCTTGCGTGCGTGTTCTCCCTGTGTTTGTGCAGGTTTCCTCCCACAGTCCAAAGACCTGTGTTTCTGGGTAACGTGACTCAAAAGTTTATATGTTCGAATACCCTGCAACGGACTGGCGGCCTATCTAGGGTGTAGCCTCACTAGCCTGGTGCGCAGCGATTCCAGGATAGGCTCCGAAAAGCGGTTAATGAATGAAACTGAGTGCGAGAGTGAATGAACGTGTGTGCCCTGTTCCGCACCCTGTTCCGCACCCTGTGCTTCCACAATAGGTTCTGCACCACCACAGTAGCGCCCTGTAGAAGCCGTTCCTGAAAATAGATTTATTGTTGTTGTTTTTTGTCAGTTTGTTTGCTTTGAGAAGCTGCTTTTAAATGCACAGTGTAAAATAAAAATTATTATCATTGTTCTTGTTGGAACACTAACCTTTGTTTAACAGCCTGACACTAATTATTTTCTTATTGTAAGTATAATTACTGTAATCACTCGCAACGCCTTTCTGCTGACCAACAATGCTGTAGTGCAATAAATACTGCATCGTTTCTGTTAGAATACTAGAGGTATCGAAAGGTTGCTGGAAATGAACGAATGAACGAATTGGTGAACGAATGAATGAACAGGTGAACGAATGGATGAATTAACGAAACTATTTTTTCGCCTTTTCTCGGGAAAGGAATATGTATATGCATACCAATTCAAAGTCGTTCACGTGAAGATTGTTAAAAATTTGAAAGAACATTATAATTATTGCTTGCTTTACACACAAGACTCTTCTGTGCCCATCCGTTGCCTCAGAGACCCCTGTGAGTTGGATCTGTCTTGAAAACACCTCCAGCCTTTACACTTAAAACATCACGTGAGTGATAACCTAAGTAGAATCGTGGGTTAAGGAATTCTTCTCGGCTCACAGGGAGAGCCCTCTGTTGAATAAATCTCCCTTATTCGAATTTTTTCATGCTTAAGACCTGCAGAGCTGCCGTCATTATTCCCCCTGCTGCGGCAATGAGCATAAATAAAGATAATGGCTACTTACCACCACAATGTACTTTGACCGATACTGAATGGTCCCAAACAGGCCGAGGATGACGATGATTATGTGAATGAAGTTCCCGAGGATGGGTGCCCACTGGTATCCCAGGAAATCGAAGATCTGTCTCTCTAGGGACGCCAGCTGAGGAGAAAGAGAAGAGAAACACTGATTTATTAAACACGCTTTTTTTTGTTAAACTCTAAGCACCCGTGACCCTCTGCAAGCAAATCCTCTTTCAGGAACAAGCTGAAGGAAATTAAAAGACATTAGTAATGCTGCTAAACACAAAAAAAGCTACACTAACATTGCTTAACATGATGCTGAAGAAAAAAATAAACTTAATTATAAAATGAGAATGTGTGTTCGTGTGTGGAATGTTTCCCTTTTTACGGCGAGTCTTCAGACCTGCTTTCGGCCTTAAGCTTTATTCTCAGTCTCAGTCTGACATATACAAACACTCGCAGAACTTTAAAAGGCAAAACATGAGAGCTGGAGCCGAAAACTCCTCTGGCAGCTTGTTTATCTGTAAACCAACATTCCATTAATAAAACAAATCTTAAAAGCCCCAGTATTCTGGGCCTGATTAAAAAAGCCAAAGAGAAGCTTTGTCCACCCCCACCTCTTTGTTTCTTTCAAAAGGAGCAAGACTAAGTGTGCGGATTTCAGTCCAGGCAAAGATGAAGAACCATGTGCAGATATTATGGATGAAGGTGCCTCAAATCTTCAGACTCCATAAATGTCTGGCTTTTTAATCCCCTAATGAGGTGTTGCAGAAGCTCTTAGTGCTCAAGCTCATCCTCTGTTGCGGCACTCCACAGTCTTCCGCTAAACACAGCACCGAGGGTCAATTAAGGACACCAGGTTTCCAACTCTGTTGGGTCTACCTGAAGAGCCCACACAGATGGAAGCCTAGTGCTGAAGTATTTAATGTCTGAGCCACCGAAACCATTGTGGGGTTAGTTTAAGGGGTCATCAATGCAGCTGTTACATTCCATGGTTTATTTTTTCAGTGCCAAATGTGCATTGAAGGCGTACGTTGAATGGATGCATTCCAAACGTACTCAGAATGCCAGTATGTATCTTCAATAGATGTGTTACAGGTATGTGCTCCATACGTTAACACACACCTTGAAGAAACTGAGTTCACTTCTTACCGGCAACTACTTAGTGATTTACAAGGCATACATTGTGCCAGTACTTCCCCTTAAGGTCAGGGTTAGGGTTAAGGGTAATGCAAGAAAAAGTCACAATACTCCATAGGGTTCAACACTGAAGTACCAGTACTGTGTACCACTGACTTCTGGCCCATATCAAGCACTGGTTGTGGGCTTTTTATAATGTTAGAAATTTTTACAGAAATAATGAAGACTTGAACGAACCAATACGGAGTTAAAAGTCATTATCTCCTTCAAGTGATCATCTCAAGTATCACTATGCTGCCATCCTCCATCCCTGTGGAGCGCAGCATAGCACCTCTATATTCAGCCACTCTGTATATCGGGCTTGTAGTACATGCTCCCCAATTAATATATTTTATTGAGGTTCCTTCCCAGAGCCACAAAGTACACTATTACAATGCTGCAAATTGGTACTATTTTCTTATGCAAGTGTTGAAACTAATTCATCAAAAGCATAAAATTGTAAAAAAAAAATTTGCGGTATACACTTGCACTGTGCAGTTTCCCTTTGACGTTAAAGTTCTCATTAATTCATTCATTCATTCATCTATCCATCTATCCAAGGATCCAGTAGAGCACATGTAACAGAAAGCCCAGTACCCCTGTTCCTTCATCACTGTGAACAGGACCAGTCCAGTCAGATACTTGCTTTGCACTAGTTGCTGCTTGTTGTTTCCACAATTAACCGCACCTATTACCCTCCTGCCCCACTGGCCATGCCGAGGCTGTGTTGCGGCAGACGACTGCCTGAGGAGTGTATGCACTCCCCACAGGACCCCCTTTTCTTTCCCAGCAACCCCATTGCCCCCCATCCCTGCACTCCATAACCACCCAACTCAACAGCTGCCCCCAATTAGACACAGTCAGGATCCAATCAGACCGCAGCCCGCGGCTACCTCGACATCTGAGTCCCGGACACTCTTTCATTATTTCTGTCGGAGGAGCTCAGAGGAGACGAGGCGAGGGGAGACATGACACCCAACACGAAGGCCATAAAGAAGCCATCGTCTCAGTGCTCTATCGGAAACAGCCTACATGGTCATGTCATTGAGCCCACTCAGCTTCCATCCCACAGCTCATACTAAATTATCAGTATCGGTCATACCTGTAATAACTTAACCATGAAACTAATAGAATGTTTAATTTTTGCTTTTTCTAATTAGTGAGAAGCAGGAAAGCTTTTTGGTTACATGAAGTTTCAGAAAGGAGAAGCATAGAGATTAGAACCTTTGGCTTCAGAGGACCCAGATTTGAATCCCATCTCCTGATATGGCATCCTTGATCAAGGTGCCCTGAACTGATCTAGTAAAAATTGCCCATCTGTAGAACTGAGTTAACCATTGTAAGTATCTTTTTATAATACTGTACGTTGTCTATGACAAAGCTGTTACATAAATGAGCACAGATAAAGGTGTTTCTCAGAAATACAGGACCGGCACCTGTGAAAACTGCTTGGTCATTCATGCACATTTTTTAACTGGTTTATTCCTTTCCTTTGTGTTCACCACCATGTCCAATCTTCCACTTTTGGCTCGACTAAAAATTACCCAGCTGTAAATCAGGGTAAATCACTGCAAATCATTTCTTTTGCAGTTACTTCACAGCAACGTGATGTCTCAAGAACTTTCTCTTCAGAAATGCAGGTGTTGTTTATGATCCTCCTGAATGTGCAGAAGGTAGCTGGGCCATCATAATAAAAACTACCTTTAAAATCCAGTGACCTTTAGTTCATGAACTGGACATTATGCTGCAGATAGGCTACACGTGCAGTCCGTGTTATCTCAGGAGTGCAAACCTCAAAACTGGCAATAAACTCACGGTCAACTCTTCCCTCTTTCTGTTAGAGGGGAAATTCAAGTTGGGCGATTTTCATACGACAGAAAAAGACCTCTAAATGCTCTCGACTTGCGAGCAATTTACAGACCCACGCTCCGGAAATGCTCCTTTCCTGGTCCTGCACCAGAAACATCTTAAATAACACATTTCATTCCAGAGGATTGTTAGCTATCGGCTGGTTACTTTGAAAGCTTTGCAAGCTGAGATTGGGAAATTAATACCGTTGAAAAATATCCTGGATAAGGCCGCAGCTGTTTTCCAATTAACTATTTGTGTTTATCTCTTTGTTTCGTGTTTCTCTACAAAGCAACACATGGCAACAAGTTAAACATGTTTTTTTACTCAATTAAACTACTGGATCTATCAGAAAGCAAATCAGGCCAAAAATATGCTGTATATTCTAACAGAAGCTTCAGTTTCTCAGCAACAGGCCTAACCTGACACATTTTACTATGGCGACTTGCAGTGTAACATGATTGCAACTATTTACCTATTTATACAGCAGAGTATTCTTACTGTATCAATTCAGGGTCAGTACCTCGATCGAGGGTAATACCGCATGTCAGGGAGTTGAACCAACAACCGGCTTAACTGCTGCACTACCTGTAGCCCGAAAACCCGCTGCCTAAAGATACTTGACTTTTATACGAAGTTGAGATTAATACTTTAATAAACGTTTTCTGCACACCTAAAATTCCATACATTATGCATTAGGAATCTCCTCCCAAGGTTACAGTTTTAAATGTTGTTTTATAGAGAAGGTGTCAACTGTGATGTATGAATTAATTTAAAGACTAAATTATCGATAGCTTTCCTAAAAGCTTGTGAAGGCTTTCACCAGAGGTGGTTCTGTTCATGTATTTATTTATTATTTAGTTTTAATACTGGTTTCTATGGCCCTAAAATCTGTCATGATTAAGAGTATAGCTCACAAGAAGCAGAAGATAGACTGCCTGCTTTATCAAGTCTGATTTATGACTTCTCCCCCAACCTGACGTTTCAGCACGTTTTCCACCTGCGTTCAGCAGATAAGGAAATTTGGAGTGAAAAGGCCTGACATCAGGTTTGAGGTATGATTAGGACTTACTGAAATACATTTTTTAGCACAATTGCCAGGAACTTTGCTCCCAAATTAAGTTCATCCAGTTGAAATTCAGACAAATCACCACAGAAGTTATGTGACAACGGCAACTACTGCATATCCACTGCTCAGAGATATGATTTTTTTGGGAAAAAATAACCTGTTTGAACCATATATTCCTATATTTCTGTGTGTGTGTGTGTGTGTGTGTGTGTGTGTGTGAACAAAAGGTGCAAAAACAGCAAACGCATACATTGCGTAGACTTTGCAGTACATTTAATGGAAAAGTTGGTTGTGTTGTTATTCCAAAGAGGTTAGTATGGCAGGTTAGTATTGATTCTGTGCAAAAGAGGAAACTTTAGGAAAAGCAGGTTTTAAGGCTTTAGGATAGGATGGGTTAGGGTGGGATAGGGTGGGATAGGAAGGCCCCGGGACAGGACTGGAAAGGATATGGTGCAAAGGGTACAAAATAAAAGAATAAATAATCAGTAAAAAAATTAAAAAAAGACAACTGGCAATTGCAGTAAAACAGGACAAACAAGTTTAACGACAGCTTTTAGACTTAAAGGATTTTTAAACAATAAATGATCATTAAATTGTTTATGAGATTTAAATTGGAAAACTGCAGTTTAAATAAAATGAAAACCAACTGCTTGCAATTCAAAACGTAATTCTTTAACTTTTGGGATCCCAGCTGATAAACCCTTAACAACGGTATGATTTCATTTAGTCAGTGATGATAATAAATATTACAACTATCCATCGGAGGAGAGAACATGTGCCACTCCTTTAACGTTAAATCACTGTTCATTTACTCTGTCTAGTTGCACAAATGTTTAAATTAAAGGAACACTTCATTAGCAAGTATGCACCTTCAATTGTCTTTCAAAACCTGCGCTATAATAATGTCAGCATCTACTGTTAAATTCTTAAATAGTCCTCAGTAAACATGTTTGGTTTAGCAGGACCTGAATGATCCCTTTTTTAATGAACAGCCATATCACAACAACTTAATTAAGAGCTCTGTGGGGAGAAGAACCAAACACACACTGGGGGTTGTCAAGGCCAGGATTGAGAACTGTCAGGATAGACATTTTCCTGACAGATCCACGCAGTGGGTGGTCAGATGCCCAATCTTTGCATCTGTATTAAGCTGCGAGGCTAAAAATAATGACTCCGTGAGCAACGTTTGTTGATGATTTACTTCTCTGCTCAAATAAAATCTACAGAGAAAGGCAGTCGTGCCTATATTTATTTGCTGCTTGAAGTAAGAGGAGAATAACAAAAGAATGCTCTGTAGCTTGGGCTACGGTTTCATTTTTTTTTTTTCTTTATATTGAATCCTCGGCTCAGAACCAAATATGATGTCAGTAAAATCCAGGACATTTGTGCATCCTTGCAGGCATCTATTGATGGTAGTTTATTTACAGGAGACTTCCCGATGTTGCGTGTCTGTTTCAGTGTGTTTGCATCTTCGTATGATGTTTTTAGGTGAAAAGAAATCTCAAAATAATTCAGAATTGTGACTCTGGTCATACATTTTACATAATCATTGTTATTTTTGTCACTTCTTCCATGTGACAGTCTAGAACCGTGTCGATGGGGGATGCTGCCACATGACCTGGGCTCTCAGGAAGCCAGGACAGGGGTTTGCGTCACCACAATCCTGTCCAAATTAGTTACTGACAACGAATAGATTGATACATTAATTTTTTGTTGCATTTACATCAAATTTATTGGAGAATCTAACAGAAAGAGACCAAAGATTCAGATCTAATGGAGAGACCAAATTATGATTTACAGAGGTCATAGTTTCTACGTTACATTTCATTTTGTCCCGCTCACAGCCTGTTTTGGTGATGTGGATCAAGGGATCCATGCAGTGGACATATTTGTTATGGACAGATGAATGGCTTTTTTCCATACGTAACAAGATGATCAATAGTGGTTCGGAGCCACGCATCCAAGGTCGCCCAACAAGACAATGCCAGCCTAGCCTTCCTCTCCACATTTCCGCATCACTAATGAATCAGGTGAAAGCGAAGCCTCATAATTATCGCCATGGTGCAGAACATACCACTCTGTAAAGCGAAGAGAGGGCACTGGTGAAGAACATAAAAGGGGCAGCAGGTTGATTCATATCCCTGCCAGCTAATAAATCCATCGAGGTTTGCATTTCACAGGAAGTCATTTGAGAAAAGGGGGTCAGTTCAGGGTGACAGCCTGAACTTGCATAACCTGCATCCAGCTGGTATTCTCGAGCAACACATCTACAGAGCCAAGAAATGTGCTGCGTTTCTCCCATTTTTTTTTTATACTGAAGGCCATCACACCTGTGCTCAGATTCCTGCATAATCCTACTGATTAAAAACCGTAAACCTGACAAGTGCCTTGCTGGTGGTAAACCGGCGATAAAGATTGACCTCCTTCTTCAGCCGCCTCCGCAGTTTGCTAATACCAAGGCTTTCTGCTGACCTTTGCGGTCATCTCACGTTTAATGTCATTATATTGTGACGTAAAGGTCATGCTGCAGTGGATTAGATGACGACTCCGGTTTGGTAGAGGTTGAGCTGCGGCTGCAGATGAAAGCTCATGTGTGCACTCACCACACATTCAGTGCTCTACAGTTCAAACGTTCATAAAACAGTATCTGGTTAACCATGGGACACTTAGATGTTACGTGCAATTCTGAGACAAAGAGGAATCCATTGAGAGCATGGATCAGATACATGTATTTATCTAGTTTCTCCAAAGGGAGTCTGCAGTAAGCTACAATCATCTACCCATTTATAGAGCCTGACCATTTCCACTGCAGTACTTTTTAAGTACCATGATCAAGGGTATTTATTCCTTTCAGTGGAAGGAGGCAGTTCTAAGCACTGCACTATGAGCTATTAGTGACCTTGCTAACTTTGGTAATTGCTGCTTCAGATGAAACAGCAGTGGAATGCAGATCCAGAAGCTAAACATGAGCACTGGCCAACTGTGTAGCAATGCTCAGATGTGTGCGTGTAACTAAAGACTGTTCTTACAGTCCCACACACACACACACACCCTAGTTGGTTAACCATGGTCGAATTACTTCCTGAACAAGTTCTGTAAATTGGGGTCATGATGCAAAGCCCTGCTGTTAAACTACCAGCATTTTAGAAGTCCTGAACTTTCCATAATTGTAAAGAACTTCATAGCTGTTCTGCCATTCACTTATCAACCAGCTAACCCAAACTCAGCAGACGTCCTCCTGGGATTTGAACCTTCAGCCCAAGTTCATGTCTTTTATTGAGGGCAATGGAAATTAGTAATTTATTGAGTTTACGTATGTAAATAGTATGTGCATAGCTTTATTTTGTGTAACGGTACACAATTAATCTGCTATCCGATTATTTTGTTGCTTAACACTCTTCTGTTTTATTTTTTCAATAAAATCAACTAGTAAAGGGAGTGCTTTGAAAACCAGGATGAGTCCTGTCTCATAGCCACTTAGATACTATCCGTGATCGAGAAACATCGCAACGTTGGTTGTTCAGGAGGAATTAATTCAGCTTTCGCCATTTTAATCTTTTATCTGTTTTGAATAAATGTCCCTTAGTAGCATTCAGAATGACAGGTGTTCACGACCTGTGCCATACCTCATTTCATTGGCCAAATTACCCAGGCAACCTCTCGCTAATGGTATCATTTGAAGAGGAAGAAAGATTTTCAGTCAACAAGGAATTATTTATCACGAGGTGTTTAAAGACTTCCCCCTCCCTACGAAGAGACAAAAGTCCTCAGAAGTTATCGGCCAGGCCAGCATGTTTGCTGGAAAGGAGAAAAAAAATCCCATCTGAAACGAGAAGCTTTATCTCAATCTCTCAGCTCCAGTCCCCAGCGTGAATAATGAACAATATGAACAAACAACAGCAAACGGCAGCGTGGTGAAGTGTTGCGATCGGTCGCGGTGTCTTTTCCAGCCAGCTGCTCTCTGCTGTGGTACGGGGATGGATGCCTCCAACACAAAACCACAGGCACATAACTGCAGGAGGCGGTGGAGCTGGAACAACACGCAGCACGACAGGCGGAACAGTGTAACACCACTACAGATTTGGCAGCGGGTGCCACCAAGGACACATCTGCTAGAGTTCCTTAAGTCACCTTTAAAAAAAGCAACTTTCAACATTAATTACATTTTTTTGCAACATATAAAGTGACTATTCTGTTAAGATGTTACGTGTTGACATGCAGTATGTGTTGTATGTATTGCAAAAGGTGTCGATATCTAATGCTGTGCACATTTGAAACAGAATGGCCGTGTTTTTGCACCCATTTTCACATATTTGCTAAACTAATAGGCGGCAGGGAGTACCGTTGCTGCCTCACAGCGTCTGGGCATGGGTTTGAATCCAGCTCGTTCTGCGCGGAGTTTGCATGTTCTCAGCATGTCTGCCTGGGTTTCCTGCCTCTGTCCAAAGATACACGGTTCTGCAGCCATCCTGCAATGGACTGGTTCCCCACCCAGGGGTAGTTTCATAGCATAGTGCCCATTATTCCAGAAGAGCTTGTGGGCTGTTGCCACCCTTACCGGGATAAAGGAGTAACTGATAACGGATGGATGGATTTATGTGAATAATCATAATTATATATTTAAATGTCACCAAAAATGATGATTGCTGCAGACTGATGAAAATGTAGAAATATATGGACAGCACTTTCCAAGATTCTCTATTTTTTCCCTATATTGAGTTCATGGCTTTGCTGAAGGCCACATAGAACTTTTGTGGCACAGTAGAGTTCTGTGAGATTATTCTCAGTGACAGCAGCATATAATGTACATCATAAACAGCTTTTATTACTCGGCAACAAGCAAAGAATTATTTTCACAATTGATCCTCAAGGAGTAAAAGAGTAAAAATTCATTTTTACAGGAAGCGGGAAAAAAAACAATTATCAATATTTGTCAGCTGTAATAAAGGTCTGACACTCAGCAGTTCATTATGTGAGTAAGACGAGACAGCTAATGGTAAAAAAGCGCAAAAGATTTGCAACTGCATTGGGCAAAACTGCAAATTTATTTAATTTAGCAAAAGGAAAAGCATTTAAAATCATGGCAGCCCATGTCATATGTGGAAAAACTGAACTTGAAAGGAGGAACATTCGTCGTAAGTCAAATGTCACCAACGGGGGTAGATAACAGGATAGTCGCTAAAAACCACAACAGATCCCTTGAAAAAGACCAAAGAAACGAATCAATACATACAGTTTGTGATTCTGTCTCAGTGAAAACCATATGGGCTCCACAAAGCTGGGATTTATTATAAGGTCCCATTGAAACCACTTGCATCCAAGATAAGCGACCAAAAACGCATAACCTGAAGTAATGAGCACAAAATGGGGACCCCTGAGGAACAGGAGAAAATAACGTGGTTTGATTAGTCGTCTTTCTGTTTTTCCCTTACCTCTGGATGAGTTTTATGTGCTCGGAAAACTCAAACATTGGCTCTGACCTGCTGTTAAACATGGGCAGCCTATCCTACAAATTCAATGATTCAGGTCAGTGAATTGTATATTTATGTAATAACCAAGGAAAGGTAGGCCATTGTAGACATCCAGGTGGATGCACACTATAGTAAATAAAGTTTGAAAAAAACTTACTGGAAACAAGATTTTTTTATTATTTACGAAATTTTATGTTCAGGTCATCAGTGTGAGTTGTCAGTTTCTTTCCTTCTTTTTCAGATAGTTCTTTGAGGTGAGGTGTGTGTTTGGATCATTGATGAATAATGCACCACTGCCCAACTAGCTGCAACCCTATTGGAACATCACGCCACCAAAGGATGCTGTGATAGTCATGCTGGCTGAGATCACCGTGAACCTTATAAAGATCACCAACTCTGTGGTTAGCAAAGCAGCTTCACACCATCCCACTGCCCCCACCGTACTGGATAGGGGGAACCACAGAGACACAGCTCATGTGTTCATGCGCTTTGTATACGAAATACTTGACAGGTGGACCCAGATATGTTGAATTTTGCTTCTTTGGACCACAACACCAATATGCACCCCTCAGATGCAGGGCTTTTGTGTGTTTTGGCCCAGACAAGTCTGGATACCAGCTTGTGTAGTCAAACTTTTGACTGGTACTGTGCTTCAAAACTTGTATGACAACATGAAGAACATCTTCGGTGCACGAAGAATTGAATCCGTTCTGAAAGCAAAATCGGCCAAACTCCTTATTAGTTACTCAGCATTTATTGTTACTCTTCCTATTACTGGCTTGACTCCTTCACTGTTTGAAAAAAAGAAACAAATGCTTTGTACGAAGTGATTTATGCTTTTGTCCCTTTTTAATCCACAGCGGGTGGAGGAAAAAATTAATTGCCTGGTGACAAGTGAATCCACATAACAAAGATGTGCCCATTTCCAGCAATTAGGGTACATTTCTGAGATATTTTAAGACGACGTCTGCCATGTTCTCACCCACAACCGAGCAGCTAGGGGGGCGACTCGGCTGGCTTGCGAAATATGGCAGAACAGTCAAAAATAGCACCAAACAGAAAAGGCTGTGCAAATATTTACACGTCACAAGATGTGACTGAAAATCAGGACAATTAATCTGATTTAATTCCGTCACAGGATATTGAATTACATTCCCACTGCGCTTACATGGTTATTCTGTGATATGTTAACACGCTCACCGCCTAATTGGATCCACTGGGCAACGTGAACATGTCTCAGGCCCTGTCGATGTCTTGCGATCCAGTAACTTGCTCTTTTTTTCCAGAGGTGACAAAATTAATTATTCCTACGACGACTCCTCCGGGCAAAAAAAGACATTGCTCTTTTCCCTCCCACTAACAGGACACTGAAGGATTTTAATATATCTGCATTCCATATGTCTTCATTAGGGGGAATGACTGCAGCCGCACACAGCCAAGAATTTAAATGTGTTTAAAAGAGCAAGCAGCGTTGATTTATGATTAATAAGCACGCTAAGTTCTCGCTCTATCCTGCGATGTTTGTTGCTTGGTTTCCGAAAAGTGGGTCAGGCTGCGCCCGCCGCACATTTACAGTTTACGGTTAGGGTTACGTGTTAGCACGAGCTCATGCTAGCGCTAACAGCGATGTGAGGATAACCAAAGCCGGAAAGAGAGTAGGTAAGCGCCCTGCTTGCCAAGGTCTCTCATTCCCTTGGTGGGAAGTAATTCATTTTCCACAGCGGTGTTTACACCACTTTAGCTCCGGAGCATGCAAATCGGAATATGTTGCAGCTCCCTGAGGACGGAGGTAGGGAGTTGGGAGGGAGGGGTGTCCTCACTGATTTATAATAACTGAAAAATGTACTTGCTGTCAAGAACACCTCATTTACCACATTGCCCATCCATCAGTGGAGTGCTTAAGGAAGAGAAACCTTTACAGAGGCTGGACACAACAGCACAGCTCTGCACAAACAGGAACACTGAAGGTGAGAAAAGCTAAAAAGCATAAATGTCATTAAAATAATGCTTAGCAACATTTATCACAACATGTACAAATCATTCTCCAAAACAGAGTCGGCGAACTAAGTGCCCTTGTGATCATAACCTCTTAGGAAGCGAATAACAGCTGGGATCTAGACATTATACAAAACAGCTTTGGTCGTGACACTCAGTATCAAACTAAATGTGACGGGAAATGTTCATGTGACACTCAGAAAGCACCACTGTACAACAGGAACATTTTATGGATATTTTTGCCTATGTCCCTCTCTTACAACTTCTATCTGTTACAGCCTTTAAACTCTCCGGGTGTCTACAGACTAGTTTTAAATGCAGCTTAGAATACAGTGCAAGGCTTTTTTTCTCCTCACAGTGGTCACATTTTTTCAAATTTCATAGTCAAAGAAAATATTGTCATGGCCTAGAGAGACAAAGCCGACTTTTAATCTCCAAAGTCAAACTCTTACATTGTGCTTCTATATCTTTTTCACTGAAGGAAAGCCAACCAAAAGAATGACTCCTTTTGTAGAAGTAGATCATAAAGCAGAAAATTCCAAGTCTGACTGATGTTGCGACGTCTCTGTTTCAAAAAAAAGGGACTGATATGGAGAAACATGCATCTGGTAGAGGAGGAAACTAAGAAAGCAGCAGGTGACGTAGAGGTTAACAGTTGTACTTATATCTTCTAGGTAGCCGGTTCAATACAAAGTCTTGGGAGGCCTTGCAGGTGTAACTTCATAGTTAGACATTCAACCAGGACTGCCTTTCCAAATATCCGGCCATAAATATTTGCAAAACTGTCCTGGAAGTCACTTTATATAACCACACTCAGCGTCTGCTCACAACACAATAATTGCTCCGAGGTTTTCTGAGCGGTCACATTCAACAGGGGTTTCAATGCTTACAGTTTTATGAGCTCCATGAAAAGTGTGAAAGAAGCTGTTGCAGGCTTTTTTGAGGAACCCTTTGCCAAAAAGACTAACTGAGACAGATTTCGCAGACTGCCAGTGTTCTTGCACAGCAGAGACTGATGGACACAGACAGTTCTCGGACACACGCTGTCACGGATAGGATTTACTGAAGCCTGACGGGTAAAAAAAAAAAATGCGAAGGTAGAAGGACGGTCACTGTGGCTGAAAAAAATCTGAGCGCATCATGTCCAACATGGTGGCAAAGGACACAGGAAGGAAAGAAGAGCTCTCCCATCGGGCTGACAGCGATAGCTGTTTAGCCACCTCCAAATCGCCAGCCCAGGAGATACAAGGTGAAGGCTGTTGGGGGCAGATAGCTGTAGGTGGACTTTGACATCTGGCACTGTCCAGGACACAAGGATGTCGCTGCCATGCCACTGCTAGTCTTTTCACCCAAGAAAACAAACATTCCGAGCTCTGGTTTTAAATCTGAGCCTTTCCTAAATTTGAGGTTACGTGAAATCTGAGCAACAGGTATATGGGGCAATGACAGACAAACAGGCAGACAGACAGATAGATAGAGAAAGCAAAGCTGTGACACAGAGAGGTAGAAATAAGAAAGGAGTGTTGAGAAGCACACGAGTGTTTTGGAAGAAGGAAAACAGAGCTGGTTTTGGTGCGCTGTGTCAAAGGCAATCTGGTCTGTGCTACCGAGAATAGTCACAGACTGTGGCACTCGCTCCTTGATAGGACAGCGATTAAAATACCGAAGTGCCAGCCTAGCTCGTGTTTTTCATAGTATAGCAAAGTGAGCAAGTCAGCTGTCACAATATGCATTTGCTTTTGCGTACTTTATTTTGGTTGATACGCGAGGTTACGCAATTGGCAGAATGAACCATTGACCGAAATAGCGATGTCGTGCGAAGAACAGCAGTAGGAAAAGACCTTGTGGCAGCAGGCATGAACATACTAACAGCGTGTAACGCAAAGGTGAACATGTTGCACATCACAAAAACTGTGTTCTCGCTGGAAATGAAAAATGCTTTACAGATTTTGCGGGTGACACGCAGCCGTCTCGGCACATTTCACGATTTAGTGCCATTTATAACAATGTAAGTGTGACTCCGAAGCGGCAAGATATAAAACAAAGAGACAAATCATTCTGTACATCTCCCAGAAGTCACTGGAAAGTACTTTTGCGAGCAACTATGCAAAAAATAATGAACAATTCTACAAAATTGCGGGAGAACAACTGGACGTCTGGCAAGAAGGATATTTGCTGTTTGCGCTTATAGCAACTAAGGAGTGAGCATTTTTTTTTAAACAATTAACAAGGAACAATTAAATTGCTTAAAAAAAGAGGATATGTCGCAGAGCTATGGACCTTCTTGCCAATCGGTCACATAAAGTGATAGACGGCTCTTTTGTTTGCTCTTATTATGCATTGCTGTTGGCGAGGCTGTAGGCAGTGCACCAAAAAAAGACTTCTCACTTGTATTGTAGTGAAAACAACCAGAAATAATACGCATGATTTTGATTAACTTCTACCCATTAGGTAGATGCCAGTTTGGTGTCAGTTTGTGTTGTCTGCTCTGAGCGCGCTGGGCAGCCTGATGGCTCCTGCTCGCACTCCGCGGCATCCTTCGCCGCTGGCACCCGGCAGTCCGCCAGCAACGGGTGGGCACTTGACAGGTCTGTGGGAGCCGCACATCGCTGCCAACAAGATACCCTCTTCAGCTCTAAATAAGAAATAACAAGCCCCCACTTCTCCACACGGTGCAACAATACCAGTTGAGCTCCACTGCTGTGAGGGACACGGTCTCAAAACGCCTACGGAGCAGCGTTGGCTCAAACCGTGTGGTCCATTGAGCCCGTTTGCTCCCGGTAGGGGTGATGTTCACCAGCAGAGCATCTTCAGAAAAACCCCCTCAGGGAATGAACAAAACAAAAAACACGCAGAGCTTCCTCTCCCCGCGTTCAGATATTCAGATATTTAAGCAACCCAGTTAAGTACGTTAATTAACTGTCTGCTGTTTGTGCCTTGAGATGCAACATCTTGCCAGAGGACGGTGAAAAACCGCTGGAAACCATGTTTTAATATTCACATCTAAACAGTCTAAGTCTCCCTTCAAGTGGTATTAATTATTTAAAGCAGAAAGACGGGAAGGATGGGAGCCTTTTGCTGCTTCTAATGTCTCTCTCCAGAGTTTTTTATGGGAAACTATTATTAGGAGGCCTAAAATATAGATTAGAGGAGCCCTCCTACATGGTGCAGTGAACAGCACTAAAGCGTCTGGGCAGAAAGCGGGTATCTTCTGCATCTTTATCTGAGTACTCTAACTGCCTACAGTGCATGTCGAAGAACACTGTTACACATAAGTTGGGTTCTCATCTCTAATGGCGGTGGACTGCTGTCCCGAGGCCATCTCGACGATGCTGTCATCACAGACATACTGAGTTTGATAATCTTGAGAAGAACAAATAAGCTGGATATGTGTATTGAAATGCTGGTGTGTGGCCAATGTGCATAGTAGAGCCTAGCGAAGTAAACAGGCATATGAAGGTGAGATCACACACAAACAAATGGGTATCACCATGGTAAATGTGCTGGTATGGCTACCATATGCTAAAGGAGAGCCTTGGGATGGGATCTTGGAGGTCATTATCTATGGAGTGGGACCTGAGGGAATGCACACATGGTAGACTGAGCATCTCAAAAGCACCATATTCCTGCTGAGCTCATGCCAAGAGGCCAGGCCCCAAAGCGATCGTGAGCTACCCGCTCATTCTGCTCCCCGCCAGCTTCCAGCTGAGGCTAAACTTTACATTCCAGGGGGCTGTAAGCATGTTCTACCCCTGCTGGGGCTAAAGCTCTCCAAAGGCTGAGCTACTTCTTCTCAGCCTTGTTTGAAATCCCTTTTCATCATCGCATGGTTAGAGGATGAGCATGGATCAGCCCAAAATGTGGCCAGAAATATGTAGGTGACAAGTATAATACATTCACTTTACGACACACACACGCAATGTGGGAGAGATTTAGAAAAACCTGCTGAAATAACCTTGATTTGAATATGTAGCTGGAGTGGCTGGAGAACCATCTCGCATTTGAGACTGGGTGTTGAAAAGAGCATGATGTTTTAGAATAACAAATAAAAAGGGAACGTTTCATGCTCTTTCTGAGGCAGGAATCGGGGACACGGACCTGTTTATCACTTTACACAGGCAGCTGCGCTTGTCAGATCAGGGGAGAAAAAAAAAACATTTGTTGATAAAATGGCCGGAGACTCTCCATATACTTCTTAGAGCAGCTGTTCTTATCTGCCAGGGGAACCAAAAGAGCATTTGTCTCAAACTCATTGGACTCCAACCGAAATCCTTGAAAGAGGTTTTCTCCTCCATCGTCAACCTTGCTTCGGAAATTAGCGGTTGCCCTCAAAAACAGTTTGTAGTCTTCAAAGAATGAAGTGAAAAATGAGCCTGCGCTATCTGCACAGTCCCCTTATGTCCAAGCAAGTCTTACAAGATGCACTTTGACTTCAGCGTAAATGATGAGTCTGGCACTGACCGAAGGAACCTACAGATTCACCACAACCAGGACGCTGACTAAAATATTTCTTTTCGAAATAATGCTGCTACGTGTCTCTGGGAGAAGGGTTGTCCTTTGAGTAATTAGACCCACCATTCATCTTGGAACGACTGTAAATTAATTTGATTTGAGTTTCATCGAAACGGCACTATGGGAATAATTTGAAAAATGAAACCCGAGAGCTGTATTTTCAATGGCAGTGGCAGAACAGAACCAATTTAAGTCCCTAGCCACAATACAGAAGAAAGCTGCTATTAATAGGATGAAAATCAAAGCTCAGTCTTTTACATGCCATCAAATTACAAGTCATCTACAGGTTACAGATGTTGGGGAGATATGTTTGTGCAAGTAAGCTGCCGCCCTCGCTATAAACATTATAATTTGGCACCTGTATCTGTGGAAACTTTAAATGTTAGACTTGTACACAAAGCTACATACAATGGATCACCTATTTATACAGAAGAGTCATTTTTGTGGAAAAATGTAGGCGGTACCTTGACCAAGGGAACTGCAGCAGGATTCAGACACCAGTCTTTTAAATCTTCGCCCTTCAGTTTCAAGAGAATGGCTGTACAAATCCTATGCTGCCTATTTCATGTGTACATTTATTCATGTTTCAGCAGGTTCTCTCCGAAACAACAAAACACCTCATGTCCAAGGTGACTTACAGTGACTTACAAGACTTACTTACAGACAGACACAGCACAGTGAGCTCCCTAAAATCATTCATCCATTTATAAAGCAGAGCAACGTAACACATATACAGCACTGTGCAAAAGTCTTAGGCACCTGTGGGAAAAATGCTATAAAGCGAGGATGGTTCCAAAAATAACGCCATGAATACTTATTAACCAATAAACCTTCTAAAAAGTGCAGTAGACAAAAAAAACCTCAATCAGATCAATATTTGGTGGGACCACCCTTTGCCTTTAAAACACCATCAATTCTCTTATGCAAACTTGCATGCAGTTTAAGGTAGAGGTTGGTAGGTTCTTCCAAACATTTTGAGGAACTGGCCACAGTTCTTCTGCAGACTTTGACTGTCTCTGCATGTCCTCCCAGACTGACTTGATCATGTTGAGATCAGGGCTCTGTGGGGACCAGACCATCTGTTGCAGGATTCCTTCTTTTTGCTCAAGATAGTTGTGTATGACTGAGATTGGGTGTTTGAGGTCATTCTCAGGCTGCAGAATGAATTTGGAACCAGTCAGAAACCTCCCCGATGGTAGATAAGAATCTGCCTGTACTTCTCAACAGACACTGAAGTTACATGCCTAAGACTTTTGCACAGTACTGTGCATACACTATGGGCAATTTAGAGTCACCAGTAACCCTGAAACACATGTCTTTGGACTATGGGTAGACACCAGAGCAGCTGCAGAAAATATTCTGGAAACGTGTACTTGTACTGTAACCTTGTGCCCGATCCAAATGTGGTGCTGTTGCTTCCAAGCTGTGGGTTTGAATCTGACTCAAGCTCTGCCTGCGTGGAGTTTATATATGTTCTACCTCTGTTCCTGAGGGTTGCCTAAATACACCAGCTTCTGTGTAAAAACCAAAGACACGCTACTCTGGTGTCCTTGCAACCCTCAGCTGTTCTTAGTGTGTGGCCTAGTGCGGAATAAGCAAACACACATGTCGGCCAGTGCACTGTCATTGCCTCATATCCCGTCCAGCAGATGCCCAGGTGCCTCCCCTTAGGACTAACAACAAAAAAGACAGAAACATCTGGGATGAATCAACAATAAATGTCAGCTGGATATTAGATTTCCCACTTTCTGCATCAGTCACTTTCTGTTTCAGTTTTGCTTTTTATTATCTGAGATGATATTACAGTTGGCTACTGAAGTCGGTGAAGACATAGTATATCCAGCCTTGGACTGTATAGGGATAGATTTCAAACCCCTGTGACCACGATCAGAACATGGGGTTATTGATAATAGATGGATGCTATAAATTCACAGAAGAGTTGATCAACTATGTTTTTCATAAGCCGTGTAGAACATGTAATTTAACAGCACGCATGTAAAGCTGACCCGTTTGAGAGGAATTCTTGATGAACTAATGTGTTAGTAACTCTTCTAACAAGCTCATGCGGCACTTTGTTAAAAATACACTCAGTGCCAGCTGATCCAAACAATATGTAAGGAAATGCCAAAAGAAGGTGCCTATAGCAAGTGAAACCATACCAAGAGGAAGTCCAGAATTAATTTAAAAAAAAAAAAAAAAACAAAAAAAACAAAAGGCAATTTATGCCTGGAATTCCAATAAACACAATTCCATCAGTTCTGCAGGGAGAAGTCTGCCGTTGTGTGTAATTTCCTTTCCAATTCGAGATCAATTAGAACACAGCTCTACAAGTTAACTGCAATGATAACCAAAAGGTATGGGCTATTAAGTGTGCAATTATATCCTCCAAAGTTCACTCCACTGGTTACATAAAGAGATTCACAGAGATGGGAATTTCTGCACTGGGAGATTGGCACAAGACACAACTGCGCTGGCTGTGATAAAACAAATGCTTCATCAAATCAAGACCTAAATGGAAACTTAATTATATGGCACGTCCATCCACATTAATGAACCTGGTAAAACCACTTTGCTGAATAACAACAATCAGAGTTTCTCTCACACCAATTACTGGCATTAGGTACTTGGGACTTAAGCATAAATCTTGAAAGCATTGTGAAGTTTTAACCTTTCATACAATTATCTACTGAGTCCCATGACTGTTACGCATTAACATTCATTTCTGTAAATTGAAAATAACTTGAAGGACGGGCTGTGACAGCAAAGAAAATTATAATTGTTTACCACCTCTTATTATAGGATACTGCAGTGAGCAGGGAATGCTATATCAATGAAAAATGATGATTCTCTGGCTGAGGAAAACTTACATTTACTGTCAGAACCATTATTATTATCCATCCCTCCATCCACTATCATTAACTGCTTTTTCCTGGTCTGGATCATGTGGTCCTGAGGAAATCCCAAAATCACCAGGCTAAGAAACTACACCACAAACACACCCACCCACACACACACACACACCCACCCACACACACACACACACTGCAGGGCCATTTAGAAAGACCAATTCACCTGAAATGCATGTCTGTGGACTGTGAGTATATCAGAGCACCTGGAGCAAACAGACATGGATAGAAGCACATCACATCATTAGGTCACAGTTATTTATCCCTTAACAACTGGGTTATTTTTCATTTTTTTAACTGAGGGTAAGTACCTTACTCAAGGCCATTGCTGCTGGAGGTAGACTTAAAACCTGGCTCTTTCAATTGCAAGGTAAAGGCCCTAAACACTTCTCCAGCTGATCTCTAAATTCTATAAACAGCTTTGAGATGTGTCTGGCCATGATGACTGATGAAAGTATATCAACATGCTGTAGCGGAACATAGTAGAAGTGTTACCTGCATCAATAATTTGCTAAATATAAGCTTCCTAAAGAAATGTCTTCTTAAATATCCACTTAAAATTTTAACTCGGTATAAATCTGGAAAAAACATCACTGATTAGAAAAGTTCATCCCGTGGTTTTACACAGGACGAACCTGTAAATGACACCGGTGTCGTCCGTAAAGCAGAGATGCCAGTCTGTCTGTGCGTCTTCTGCCAGGAGCAGCCTTCACGGGAAGCCGTCAGGCCCCAAACAATCACAGACTGTATTCTCACTTACACGTCGCCACTGGTACCTGGCCCGCCTCGGCGTCACCATGGCAACAGCCACCGCGACCATTTGACTTCATTAGGCAAGCAGACCGTCCATGTGTTCACTACACAGTGAGGTGAGACGTCCAGGAGGGGAGAGACGTGCGGGTGGGGAGGAGCAATTATCATTTATATCACAGAGAGAGAGAGAGAGAGAGAGAGAGAGAGAGAGAGAGAGACACCCCCTCAGGGGAGGTATACCTGGTGCCCACTGCATTTGGCCACCCCAACACATAATCCTGCCAATTCAGGAGAAAGACGTGCATCTGCATGGCTTTCTACTGTTTTACTATATTTACAGGCAGTATCTGGTCAAGAATACATTAAATGCAAGTTACTGAAGACCAAAATGATTTCATACTGTATATAAATATGCTCTGTATTATTTTACAGAGTAGAATCTGCTTTCCTTCAAGGCTTGCATACAAAATACAAAAAAATAGCCTCTGTTTTAAAAAAAGATTAAATTGTTTCTTGATACCTCCTATCAGATTATAGTCCGTGTAGCAGGAATCAGACCTTCCAGGGAGGTGACTGCCAGGGCAGGGACCAAACAGAGCAAACAGCGTGTCCCCCCCGGCCTCCCATCGCTTAAGAGTATCTGTGTGCGGGAGGCACACAAAGAGGGGGCATCGATGTGGAGCAGCGACCTGCACGTGCGCCATGCTTTCACACCACATAGCGGCAGGCAGTCAGACAGGGCAGGCTGGACTAGAATGAAGAAGACAAAAACAATCACCCGCTTCCCTCTTTCAAGTTCTACCAGGATTATGTTCATAACACACGCTCTGCTGAAAAAAATTCACAACTGTCAATGCTACTGCATACAGACAGAGAGGTGGGATGCACATTTCAGCTGTGTCTCTGATAATACACCAAGGGCAGCATTGAAAATGCACACACCCACTAGTTATCTTTACATTACTACAGTTTCAAGCAATTACCCGATCATTATAGTTTATTGTTAACATTTGAGCTAAAAGGATACTTTTATTATATTAAGAGACTGTGTTGAAAAAACTGTCTGTTATCCACATTTATTCATTTAACTGTCACCTTTTTTCACTGGAAAATGTACGTTTGTACAGCAGGGTAAATTTTACTACGTCAACTGAGGGCAAGTACGTCACTTACAGGTACATTTACTTATTTAATTTATGTCCGCTATAGCAACTCATAATGTTAAGCTGCCTATAATTGTTCACCCATTTAAACAGCCAGGTTATTTTATCTGCAGCAATTTTCTTGTGCAAACATACTGCAGCTGGAAGTGGAGTTTGAACCTGCAAGGGGCAAAGGCTGCAGTTTTAACCACTATCCCACCTACTGTCCCTTGAGCTAGGAGAAGAAACAAGTTTTCATCCTGGGACCTTTGGCTACTGAGACTGCAGCTCTAAGCATTAGCTATTTAAACTGCTTTTGGAATTCTGAGAAATCTACTAAATAAACCCACTGTGTCATTTTACTGGTCGCCAGGTTCATCAGATAACTTCGATTTTACAGACTGACTGAGTGATCGGATGTCTGATATGACTGAAAATGGACAGCAGCTAAGCTCTTAGTGGGGCCACCTGTTCAAACAGGCAGTGGCCAATGGCACACAAAAATTGCCTGTCTGCGGGTCTACGCTGTCCGAGGAAATATCGGGCCCTTTGTTACAGCGGCATTCCCAGCAGCCCCTCACACCCCCTGTACAAATGGCCTCCAGCAGCCCCACCGACCACAGGAGTCACGAGACATACATTAAGGCTGACTTCAGGCCTAGAGAAACACTTTAAAGGCAATGAAACCATCAGCACCACAGAAGTTTGAAGTTTACAGTAGCTATTTACAGCTAGTCTTTCTCAATAAACAGATTTTTGTAAAGTAAATAAAAATAATGTGCATGGACTTTTGCAATGATTGCCTGTAAAATGGGAATTAAATAGGAAAACCAGAGGCAGGAGATTGGTCTTGAAAGGCCTGCTATTCATCTGAATACGTGCTACAGCTGGTTTCATGTGCTACCACACGACAAAAAAAAAATGTTTCTTTTGAACACTGTTATTTAACTAAGACATACTGCAAGTACAGTCCCAGACTCAACAAAGACCTTATAGCTTTTGTAAGCACTGCCATTTAAGCAAAGACAAGCAGCATGCAGCCTGGTGCTCAACAAAGAGCCGCGATCTTCTGAAAGCCCTGCTATTTAACTAAAGACAAGCTGTGCGTACGGAGCTCCACTCCACAAAGAACCCCCAAATTCCATGGAGACCATTTTTAAATGCCAGACAGTGTAAATTATAGATGTCGCCCACTGGGAGGAATTATCAAACACCTTTTGTTGTTTTTTTCTTGACATTATTTATTTATTTATTTATTTATTTTTAAGGACAAAAAGGTCTGGTCCTTATATGAACTGTCTGGTGGAAACTTAATCTTAATTTGGAATAACTCTTTGCTCTCCGTTTTAGGATGTGTTTTCAGATGCTCTTTCTGTTCTGTTTGTGTACTTAGATTAATGCTTCAGTAAGTGCTGCAAATTTGGCTTTGTGTAACTGTGAGGAGCGCCTGTGGTGCCTGACGCCAGCGGATGTCAGGGTCAGTGTGGGATCGCGAGCCGCAGACCCATCGGCAGCCGTGTGGGGGCAGCGCCCGGTTCCGCTAATTGACTGGAGCAACAGAACGCTCCGCCGCCCCGCCGCATGTCACGGCACATTGTACTTCTGACGGGTGTCAAGCTGCTGCATTATGCATGAAGGAGTGCCGAGCCGCTCCGCTAGCCGTGTTGCCATGAGCACCGTTAGGCCCCCCAGGACCCCTCCCAAACATCAAGTGGCGCCCATGCAAACGTGGCAGCCTGTCCCGTGACATACAGTGATGGAGTAGCGGCAGGGTGGGGTACGTGGGCTGCGATGTTAGGCTGACTGAGCAGTCGGGGGTCTGCCGGCCTGCATTCAGAAACCGCCTGAGCCCTGCTGTTGTTGTGCAAATCACCGCACAGTGGGGAAGGGGCTGGGGAGGCTCAGCATCCCCGTCCTCCATGGAACAGGAGGCCGGTTGGCTGGGCGTCCTCAGGTTACCCCAGCTGCAGCTTCCAGACCTTTCTCATTCTTGTTATTCTCACCACCAGGTCCCACTACAGAGGACACCATTACCAAAAGTATAATTTTGCTTATCGAATCATCAGTTCATTAATTCATTGTTATCTATTTACCCTCATGCCAGTTTTTTCATAGTGTAGTGACTAGCAAGACAATCTCGGGTATAATGCACAATTTTTTGTACCAGTTTATAGGTCTGAGTGTGCACTATACATAGGGCAAAATCGTGTTAAAAAGTTGTTTTCAAGCTTTCAAGAGACAGCTCCAGGTTGCTGACCACGTGAATATCACACTGCCACCGCATGGGGGCAAGGCAGAAACAATGTATCTTTTGCACTTTTTAGCTTTATTATTTTTAAACAATTTAAAGATTGGCTCGTCAAAATTTATTTTGACTATTTCCTCGGTTTTAACAGGTAGTGGTGGTTGCAAGAATAAAGACAACACATTTTAGAGGAAGTCATTGCTTATTAACATAGACACTGAGATAAATCAAACGTCTTTGCAGTACCAAATCAAAGACATACTTTGTTATGGAAAGAGGCAACAAGAATCGCAAGGGCCTTCATAATCTGTGCAACGGAGACCTTCATCGCCAGCATCACCCAGCTCGTGGTGATGATGAGTTGAGACTGATGCTGAAGTAAACCTGCACTTTGTACATTCATTTTTACATTTTTAAATTACACACAGGTACATAACACGTTTGAGATTTTTCAGTATTTATCAGAAACCAGGACATCCTCCAGTACCCTGTTGTAATACCTTTCATCTACAATACCCCCAGCAAAGCCTGCATCTCCCCTTTCTCACGTGTTGGTATCTATAGAAGCAGTCCACCGTTTCCTCACATAACCCTCAGTGTTGTGCAGTGCAAAACACCTGCCATAAAAGAACACGATGGTACGTGTCTTTGTGGATTTTTGTTTTGGAAACCAAACCACCAAACAACGGTCAGGTGTATTTACTGCATTAATAAACAATGTCCATCATTTACCTTGGAAGCTTACACGAAGCCTCCGTGGGGAAATCAAGGCTTTCAAACAGGCCAAACAGACAGCACATCTGACAAACACCGGATCTGAGTTAAACATCTCCGCAGTATCCTTTGGTCAACACTTCATCATAGTTAACAGCCCCTCCAGTTAATTCTTTACCAGCAGGTGGAAGAGAAGCATCTGAAGAGCTTAGAAAGACGACGGGGGCCTTCAGACATCAGGGCAAGTGGTTGACAGTACGTCTGAACAAAATAAAGGAGCGGGTTTTTCCTGAGTGAGTTTCCCGGCCACCATGGCCTTGTCAGTGTTGCCAAACACACAACGGAAAAGCCGACTCATCGCTTTGTGAGCACTACCATTAATATCAAGAAAGCAAATATGGGGGGGGGGGGCTGATATTGATGCCATTGTGATGCACTGGGAAGATGCAAGGACAAGGCTATAAATCAGTTCAAAGGAAGGCAGAACCCTGTTGTTTCAAAGGCAGAACACGTGTGCCTGTGTGTGTGTGTGTGTGTGTGTGTGCAGGTGGGCATCACATACTCATATCCTTGGTAAGTTCACTTTGCTGTTATGCCCTCTTCTAGGACGGCCCACACATATCTTGGTCTTACACTTCGCCCACCTGGCAAGTGTGAGTATTTTACTGAGGGTTCAAGCTCAAGGGTATTAAAGCGATATCTATACCTCCAGTTCCCAGAAAGTCCTGTAAAAAGCTATAAACCTCCAATTAACAATGCTGTCTGTCCCACTGGGCTGCACATCACCCCATATTCATGCATGAGATGCTCTAAACTTGAGATATTTACAATTCAAGTTCTATATTATAGTTCGAGACTCTTAAACAGCTGAAATCATATTTGTACGGTTCAGCTAGTCATGTAATGGTTACAACAGTCACACTCCAATAGGAGGATCTGGGTTTGACTGTTATAGTACACTTGATCAAGATACTTACCCTGAACAGCACAAGGGAAAATTGCCCTGCTGCACAAATTGGTAAATTATTCAAAGTAGCTTAGGGTACTCTACCATTATAAGTCACTTTGGAGAAAAGCATCAGATAAATAACATCTTAAAATATTGGCTATGTTCTCGGAAATTTAAATTAAACACATATCTCTGTACCTGTAAAGCTCAATCTTTGTTTGTCTGTTTGGTCTTTATGCACAGCTTTGTTTTTCAAAACACAGACATGAAATTTGGCACAGTGGTAATTCTCACCCTAAGTGAGGTTTTTGGGTAGTCAAGTTTATTAAACACTAAAAGGCCACTTAATATCTTAAACGTTTCTACTTTGGTGTTAGAAATAAGGCCTGGAAACGTGAAAAAGGCTACACCGCACGCAGAGCATCAAATAATTTTTTTATTACTGTCTGCATGTCATTATGCATCGATCTCTGTGGCATCCATGTTTGATCTTCTCTGGGAGCTCAGGCAACATAAACATGTACGTCATGTACTAAGTGCAACCAATTTAAGGTCCCGTTGCCCCATCATCATCATCATGACAGGAACTGGGAGTTGTAATATGTGCGAAAACGAAAATAAATAAAATAATAAAAAATAAAAATAAAAATTAATTTGTAGAATCTGTTGAAAGTAAAAATGCAATAAAATTATTAAGAAACGATACGCAAACACACATGGGCCTGCACACGTTAGTGATGTAAGGGAAATAATCTTTGCTGTTATATATTTTAGTGCTACTTTTTTTCCTTTCTATGTTTCCCCTGGGCTACAAACAGTGCACATGTTGCTCTCTGCAGGTGTTGACCCGTCCGCAAACACTAACAACACAACATTATGTACTAAATGCAACCACTTACAGGGTAATAAAGTTCAGTAATATATAATGTGTTATTAGTTTTTGCCTTACCACCTTTCAACTTTCTGACCTGGGCAAAACCTGGGTAGCTCATCTAGCAGTTTATATTTGTTGTAATGACTGTAATTCTTGCTGTTTTTTGTTTAACATGACTTGGATTGCAAAAGCATTTACTTTCAATAAGACTCTAGACACAATCCAACCACACAGAAAACCCTGGCATTGGCACCAATATATTATGAGTGGAACATAAGTGTAATTAGATATATAAATTCTGTCCAGGTTCATTGTTGGGAAATATACAAGTCATTTGGTAAAATTGTTTCTGAGAAGTCAATACAGAGCTGCCCAGAAGTGTGGGATGGGCAAACATGACAGCTCTCAGCAAACACAGAAAGATCATTCTCTGCTTACACAGGTTGCCCCACCCACTGGACAAGCTCCGCCCACTCAGGGTCAGCCAGTGTCAATTGCACCAATATTGAAGCACCAATATGGAGCTACTCCGAGAAGAAAGGGGGGGGGGGAAATAACCTGCAGTTAAAAGGCGGAGGAAATTGAGCATTTCCGCCAAAATTGGCCACCCTTCAAGCTTGAGCAAATCCCTTCCCAAGTAAACCAGACAGGAGTGGAAACATCAGCAGGAGGGATAAGTTTATAAAACCCGCCTGGTATCAGCTGTATTTCTCTGAAAAAACAGCCGCCTCTTCACGCTTGTAATTTCGACAATGAAGCAGAGGCTTGTGGGAATGCTTTAGATGGATTTTAATCCACAAGTAAAATGTAGTTTTGACTTAGGTTCTTTATTTGCAACTTATGTACAATTCAAGTGGGTTTTTTTCTATTTATACAGGTACACAGCCTGTAAACAAGTGTTCAGGTAAGGCTGTCTGCTGAAAGTAGTAAACAAGGGCAAACATACCTCAACAATAAATGAAAGCAATGCAGCCTGTAGTGAACACAGGATAAATATATAATCCTACAGTGAGGTTGCACAGATGCTACTGGCCTTCTTAAATCAGGGATGTGTTATGCAATTCCAGTAAGCCTTAATGTCAAAGATCTTTAAGCACCATGCAGGAGCACAGAAAATCCTGCATCTGACAACTCTAAGGGTGGCGACACTGTGCAGTGTGAGCTGTCACACTGTGCGAGTCTTTATCACCTTAAAAAATGGTATCCGAGGGGCAACAGGTGACTTGTCAAGGTTGCGCCTTTCTCTTTTTATTTATTTAAAGAAAAAATGAAGACTGGATGCTTGACTGGAGTGTCAAACTGATGAAAACGTGGTCTAGCTGTTCTTTGGAGAGAGTTGCAGTAAAGCCATCCCAGGGATCGCGGGAACAAGTAGCACATCCTCGGCAAATTAGCTGTGAAGCCTGCTCCAAAGGTTCCGTGTGGATTAGGATGCAGGGTGCTATGCCACCACCGCCCTGGGAGGAAACCTGCATAGACTGCTCATATTGCCAATCCCTTGCAGCCACAAGTCCATACTGTCACAGAATGCATCGCTCCCAAATTCAGGGAAATGCTGAGAGGTGCCAGCTGGTAAACAATGACACTCCACTGTCATTCCCGTTTCGTCATGGCATCTCAATGTGACGTGACTTCTCATCCCTGGTAGGGTTTGCGCTTACAGCTTTCAGTTATCATCCTCTTTGATGTTGGATCACTCTGTCTGCATTAACATTTATTCATTGCACTAACCTTTTTCTCTAAAGCAAGTCAAAACGATTTACCCATTTATACAACAGGGTCATTTGAACAGTACCAATTCAAGGAAAGTATATTGCTTAAGGATACTGCAGCTGGGGGCAAGACTTGATCCTGGACCCCTCAGGGCAAAAGACAGAAGCTCAAACCATTACACCACCTGCTTCACTGAGTTCACACTGGCAGGATAATGGAAATGATTTAGCATCTGAATGTATTATACATTTTACTGGAGCATCTCAGACAAATTTGGAAAAAGCACAAGGAATTAATGAGTTGTGGGTGACTATCACTGTGTGCAGCCTAGAATGTCGAGGACTACAACATCACAATTTCACCAAGATGTTGAAAGCTGGTCCCAGTGAGTGCAAATTAACCAAAAATATTACGTGTTTATGGAAATAATCAATCACATCCTATTAGATCATATTGCACTCTGAGACATCAATTACTTCCCTGCTGCTTCATACTGGTCAGTTATTATTTCCATGTTAATGGATTGCTGTTGTGCTTTCACAAATTCAGCCATGTGAAAAATGTAACTAAAACCTTATGGCGGACAAGTCTGTCTCAGTTACACAACTGAAACACACTATCAGTTGTATTTATTTTGTTTTCTTGGAATCCATTTTAACTGTCACTGCTGCCTGACATGGTTTGTTTTTGATCTACATTCCGTCTGGGATGCCGAGTTGCAGCAAAACATTGGCAGCGAGCCCCAGAAAAAAAAAAAAAAAAAACTAAAAGCTGAAGGAAAACTTAAACGGCAAGAGGTGACCTGGTCTCTCTCAAATGATGGGACTGAGGGAAATCACCTGCGCCTGGAGGCTAACAGTCTCATCAACAGAAGGTGGAGTGCTATTGTGCTGAACCTGAGGAGACGTGTCCGTGTGCATATCTTTCAGGGCGCTGCTTTCCCGCCAACCCAAGGGCTCCTTGTTTGAGAGGTGTCACACAAACTTTTGTACCCAAAAAGCCCTGGGGTGTATAGAAAACCGGGTGGGGGGGGGGGTATTAAATTCATACTAAATGCATGGATATGAAAGGGCTCCATACAGCGATGCTTGTGCCCGCGAAGTGCAGCTTCCTTCAGGGAAGCACTGCTGTGGAACATCATATGGTGCCACCTGAATATTCATGACCTAGCTTTTGAGCGAGCGCAGTCTTCCCACTGTACCCCCACGTGCAGGCGATGGCATCCGGCCAAACACTTACTCCATGAGGTATTTTTTTCATTGACACTTCCTCCAAAACAACTTAATGTTCGGTTTGTATTTTAAACAGCTTGCCTTTTTTACCCATTTATAAAACTGGGTGTTTTTACTGGAGCAATACAAGATAAGTAAATTGCTGAGGGAGATGTACTGTGCAAGGTCTGATTCAAATTCAAGACCTCTGACTGCAAGTCAGTGGTTCTGACCACTGTTATGTCCCCATCCTTATTAAAATAAGGCTGCTTTCGTCAAAGGTAAATTGGCAGGGAACTTTCTGCTTCCTATTATCTATTATTCAAAAGCATCCACCTGATAGCAGGCTTGTAAGACTGGGTATTGCACAGTGCTTGGCCTGTATGACTGAACACAGATTCCTGCTCAGTTTGAATTATCTCCCTGTGTTTCCTCCCACAGTCCAAATATATCCTTTCCAAGTGAAAGGGTGACCAAGTTGCCCTTAGTGCGTATGTGTGAATGAGTAAGCGTGTTACTTTGCTGTATAAATGATTCAGTGGCTGCAGGGAGCTTAGCATAGCATATATAGCACTTCAATTTGCCTTGTACAAAGGTGTGAGCTAAATGCTACTTAATATTTGTATGGTGCTTTGGAGAAAAGCATCTGCCAACTAAGTGTTTTGTTAATAACACAGATGAAGCGGAGATTCAGGATGAGATTTAACAGCGAGGATAAGTGCTGCAGAAACTGTACACCAACTGTACTTCAGGGTTCAAGCTTACAACGTTCGGTAATTGCACCAGATTTTCCCTTCAGCACTTCACCTGGGGCACGAGAACAACGTCTGAGAAAGACTTAACCATCTTTCATTCCTGAAAATATAAGTCAAGGGAAACCTCGCTGCTGTTCACCTGTGAACAAATGGGGCAGCAGAAACCACAGTGTTGTTCACCCATGAGCAAATGGGGTGAGAATGTTCAACGCAGTTCAGTGTTGAGGGAAGGGGTTGAGAGAAAGTTCACTGTGGCTCACGTGATCAAACGTTGATGCGTGAAAGATTAAGACGGGAGATCCTTCACTGTAGTTCTCCTACAAGCAATAGGTTTAGAATGCAAAAGTTGTTGAACAAATTAGTCAAGAAAAGTTATTTTGCCCATGAATGAATGGGAGAAAGGAAACTTTTCAGCAGTCCACCTGAGGCTGAATGGAACAGGAGAAGTTTCACTGCCCTGCACATATAAGAAACCTGCCACCCCTACTTGCTCACGAGAAAATGGGGGTTGTGCGTCTCATTACCCTGGGGGGGTGTCTGACACAGAGCTTCCTTTTTCCAAAGCTGTGTTAGGGCAAATAGTGCACGGATGTCCTGCCTGGTAGCTCGTCGCGTGTCTCTACGAAGGGGGTGCAGCATACATATTCATACACTCTCAGCCATTTAGGCTGAACAGCAACACAGTGGTGCTCAGCAACACACTAAAAAAAGGAATTGCATTAATTTGCATCATTTCCAAAACCGAGAACAACCCGACTTCTAAACAAGCACAAAGGAGTGAAAAAACGTCTTTTAAAAAAAAAACACGGCTGCGAATACACACTGCACAGACACCATCTCCGCTTTGATGAATCCCTTTGTTTTAACCGCCAGGCTCCTGATTGGCAGAAGTTGCTGATCTTTTCTCCGGCTACATTATTCATGGAGCGTTCTCTGGTCGGTTCTTCTTCGCTTTGTAAGATCTCTGCTTGGCGTTTTATTCTGGCGGTTGCCATGGAAGTAATCCCAGGAGTTCATAGGACACAGCCCCCTTCCATTCCCCCACACCATCCCCCCAAGTCCCCAAATCAACCGTTTTCTTACCCACAACCTTCTGCAATGGAAAAGCAAAAGGTCAGTGGATCAGAGGTCTGTTGCTGTTCACAGAAACAAATCCAAACTGGTTCCAGTTAATCACTTACAGCATCAGCTAACAGCGGCACGCTCTCCAAACGATAGAATGAGCGTCAACTTTTCATAATTCTTTACAATTCAACAAATTAACACTATTCACAAATAATAAGCTTATCACCTAATCAACCTGCAGAATAAATAATTCAAATGTGGAACACTGCTGGATACATTTTTCATTGTTTATCCAAACATATTTGCATGTCTAATGTGCAATAAACATAAGAAGCTGAGTTGCAAATCCCCATCAGTTATAAAACCCCTTTCTTTGAAGTGCAATACAAAGCAAAAGAAATGTGTTGGCGCAATAGGGCCCCCGGGCCAATGGTTAAAACATTTAATGGGGTGGAGGGTACATTATTCATGATGTTACGCAGTAGGGAAAAGCGACTGGGGGAAGGGGGGGGGGGGGGCAAGGCCCCTTCCTCCAGCATTAGCCAGTTCACCGTGAGTGGTTGCCTTTCACCACATCCCAAGAATTTGCCTTATGGCAAATCCAAATTCAAGATGCCATGCCTTTGTTGACTATGAAAAGCAGACATGGAGATTTTGCCCAGGTCCATCATGCATCACCGCCACGTTTGCAGCGGCTTGATAATCGTCTCTTTCATAACACTGCTGTTCTTGTCTGCAGCATTCATTTTAATGGCTACAGGACTACCACTGAATCTTTCAGCAAGAGTAAAAAGGAGCTAGCTTTTTGGAGGCAGAACTCAGTGTGGTGATGCACAACAAGAACTGACCTCTAGGCCGGTGGGGCATTTCAACTCCACCTGTTAGAGAGTCACTTCCAGGGCATTCTGCTGCTAGTTTTAATCTTTGTCCATGGGCAGAAGAGTACAAACAAACATGGGCATATGTTGGGGCCAAGGATCATAAGGCTCTTGAAAACGTTTTGTTGTTGCTGGAAAATAAAGAAAGGAAGCATTTTCCCAACCTGCTGGCCAAGCAGTGTAAAAACAGGGTATATTTACCTCCTTCCCCTAACTTGCTGGCAGAGGATAGGAGTTGCTCTCCGATCCACTGCCCCAGGTTACCTAGCTTTTATCCGGAGTTCGAGTGGAAGCCGGCCCGGCACATTTGATAACACCCCTGCGCCAAAAACCACAAAAAACCCGGAAGAATCTAGAAATACAGTAGCAAGATCAGCTAATTTCAGCCCAAAAAAAAAAAAAAAAAATCCTTTAAACACATTCTCAGAATACCAGAGGAGTAAACATTGCTCGGTCCAGATGGGTGGTCATAAGCTTCCTAACAACTCCTGAAATATCCAAACAATCTCTCTCGCTGTTGATTCCCATGACTCCCTGCGGCTCCAGTCCTTCTTAATGCTCACACATTAGAAATCATTCTGCATATGCAGGAACAACTAGTTACCATCTGTTTCATACGTCTTACAAGTTTAGGATGATTGTATTGCTTTGGGTGACTATTACTTTGCAGCAAAGCAAACCTTTGAATAATTTAGACATCTCTCCATGTTAAACAATTCATAGAGTTAAAATGTTATTTTCCTTATTCTTATGTCATTAGTGTAAGGGGGATACGTCATTTTTCCTTTTGGGCTGAAAGTGATTCAATATGACTACTTGTAACAGTACATTTCATTTTTTAACACTAAGACTTTTTAATCCATGATTAATATGCGTGTCATGGTACTTCTGAAGGAAGGAACTTCTGAAAGGAAATGTAGGTTCAGTGCAGGGCCCCTCTTCCAATTTGAACCTTAACCACTCTGCTTCTGCTTTCTGTTTGATGTTTTCCTGGTTTTCCTGAAACTAGTACTGTCTTAAATTTTTTTTGGGTTGTTGGTTTCTGTGGCAGGAAATACATAAGCCTCCGGCTTTTCCAGACAAAAATTCTGAATTACATCTAAAATATCCAGACCTAAGGGGAATACTTTACTGATGACAAATGTCAGCAAATTTCTCCCAAGCTCTGTGGCATCCACAGTGCACGTGCGCGTGCGCTCAAAGTAAAGCAGAAAATTGCAACAGTCTTCCCATTTTAAATTGTTTCTGGACGGTTAAATTCACCAGAAAATTTGAATTAAGACAGCCGCTTGGATTAACAACTCACCCGCTGTTTATCGTTTTTCAGGTTAACACTGCAGGCCACACTGCCAACGTCAATGCTCTTAAGTCACTCTCTCAAAAGGGGCCCATTAAACCTGACTCCATCCTTTTGAAAAAGGAGCAAATGCAATACCCATGTCCTCAAATCACACATTAAAAGGAAAAAAAAAACAGAAATGACTGGGTTTTTTAGCTAATCCAAAAGTTCCAACGATACAGGGCCATAAGCCACAGATCAAAGAGACATATGGGCAGAGATGAAATGAATAATAAATAAACCGGGAATAGAAGGAAACTTTTACATGGAGAAACCCAACCCTTTACGTCACTTGTACTATTTTTTCCCAATGAAATACAATAGTAAAAACCGTGCTACAGTATTGCTAACCAAAGGTACAAAGGTCTCCAGTCCAGCGTGTTAGTTTCCGCAAGGTGTAAACGGTGTAGGATCAGCAGGTGGTGCAGTGACTAGGGCCAAACCTCTTCCAGATGAATGACCAGGGTTCAAATTCCTCTTGCTGTAATGCCTTTTATCAATGTATGAACTGATTTGATACAGTAAAAATTACACTGAAGTATAAGTTGTAAAGTAATTGTAAGTAGTTTACTATACAAACCTAATATTGTTAGTTGCCCTGGATAAATGTGTCAGCTAAACAAACAAACAAGCATCTCAACCACAAAGTTAGCATTTATGAAATCTGCTTAGCTATTTAAACACATTTGTTAACCAAGTTATACTTTGCCTTTGTATTCCTTTCCATGTTCTGTGCCTCTCTGCAACTGCCAAGAGTCTATGCCTATTTTCACTATTAAAATGGTGAGCTGATGCATTTCATTCACACCACTTCAAACTGAATAATTTTTTTACTGCTTCATTTGTTGTATTGCTGTGCTACCAGAACTCACCGCTTCACAGGTCTGTACATTTATGTTTCTAATGCCAAAAGACGTCATCCACTAGATATGCAAACCTGCCAATGACAACGGGACTTAAAAAAGACGACAACTGAGGGCCATCATTCTATCCTTCAGTCTTCCAGCCCCTAGAGGGCAGTCTTCCAAAACAATGACACCACCCGCCCATCTTTTTCAGCATGTGTAAATCCCAGGGCTCCCAGTCAGACTCCATCTACATATGTTCAATGACAGTAAACTAGGTTGCTCTGCATGCAGCACAGCAAAACAGTTCTTAAAACAACTCAGCACTAAAACAAGGGACCATCTCTGGAGCAACTCAGTCAGTGTTACATAAAGGCATCAACACAGACTGCATACTTTGGCATGAAAGAGAATTTATTTCTACAAAACAACCTGATAAATATTCATAATCTGTCTTATCTACAGCATCTCCAACAGCAGATTTATTTTAAAAGCTTCCTTTTTCACCATTATACTTGTTGACTCAACAAATGATGCACAAAGACAGCTGTGAACAAGCTCCAGGCTGCTGATCACATTTTAGTTGCTTTTGGAAGATCCAGCAAATAACCACACACACACACACACACACACACACACACAAGTATCTTGTCACTGATATTGTAATCTGTTACATACCTTGTGTTTCTAATTATAAACTGTTTCAGATAGTTCCTTCTACATTTGATCTTGTGCGAAAGCATCGGCAAACACAAGTCGGCCTTTTACAGAAAGCTCGTGCAACTTATCAGCCTGAGTAAATTAACTCAATGGAAACCATTTCTTTCCTCTTCATACTCACTATTTTTAGCCTGTCTCCATGTTCCCTGAGATAAAAACTGCAAAACTGCCTCTGATTGAGCCACTCTTTTGCAAGATTCCCCGAGTCCAACTCGCTTCCAAGAGGCCTGGGGGGCAACCTTAAGTCAATGTCTCAGAACATCTTGCTGCAAGAGCTTTCCAGACTGCAATTAGACATGAGAGGGGGGGGGATAAAAAAAAAAAAAGACATCCACACCCAGCCATCCAACCATACCTGGGAACAAACACCATACACAGTCTCCACCCAGTTGTTTACATACAAGAAAAAGGAAGAGCTGGACGTGAGGGTGTGTTGGGGGATGAATAAAGGAGTTGTCACCGAGTGCATTGCTTTCACACACAGCCCAAAACGGTGCAGTCGGCACACGACAGACGCTGCCCTGGGCCGCAGAACACCCAGGTGGGCAATTAAGGCAGAGAAAAGCCGCACCGTTCTTCTCGCCTGAATAATTCAAGACTGGGGCAGCCGCACTTCCTCTTCTTTAAACACAGCCACTAACGCACACGTGGCTCCGAGGGGTGGGGGGTGGGACAGATAGGCTGGTCAGTTTAAGGGGTGGTTGTTTTATAGCGGTGCTTTCCAAACTTCTCTGGTAGCGACCCTGAACCCTGTCCAATCCTGCCCCAATTTGACGGCCCAAAACACTGGTAAACACTGGGTTAATGGCCAGTTGGTTTGATAAATTGTTTTCATTCATAAATTTAAGAGGACAAAATTAAAAATATTTTTACATAAAGTAGGGATTTTCTTAGTGTTTCTCACATTACTGTTACATTTTGTGTCCTCAAAGGTAGGTAAAATTACATATAATATTGCATTCAGACAAGTTTAAAACCAGACTCCTCGCTGGTCCCCCTGACACACAAGTATTGAACATGAACATACATGATTATTATATTAAATGTTTATGGATGGATAAACCACTGTTCTATAACTGCATCCCCTTGTATCTGTGATCTTCTGTTGCAGGAAATGATTGTGTGACCTTTGCCCTCTGCTTCCAACCCTTCAGCAGCAGGACTGCTGTGTTTCAATCATGGGACATGAGAATGATGATTTGTACATGTGGAAATACAGCTTGCTGTTTATTATGAGGGAAGAAGAGGGGAAAAAAAAAAAAAAGAGAAGCCTGGCCTAATCGTTCTCCAACGTGACATAACCCTTGATCAGACCGCCTGCTGCACAGCTGCAGTTGTACAACTCAAACTTCACCAATTCACTGATTAGTTAACATAAAAACCACACAGACTTTGTCCTCCTAGCCTTTGGTTTTCCATGTGAAATTGTCTGACTGGCCTCTCTCTGTAGATAAGTGGGACGTTTCATCAGATGGCTTCATGCAAATTGGATTAAACAATTCACAAGAGGACCTATTTTTAACCCCATCTAATATTTCTGTATCCTAAACCAAAACATGTAGGGCTTGATATAGATTTACTCTGTGAAACTAAAGCCACCTACCACCTCTCGAGAGGGATTTCGAAAGACATTGGGCGTCGTGGTCAATACCACATCGGTAATGATGCTGGTGTAAGAGCTCACTTGGTATGTTGACAGCCTGAACTGACTTGCATGTTTGGGCGTTGTCGCTTTAATGGGCAGTGTGTGAAAGTTAAAACCACCAGCAGTTTCCAGGCAGATAAACCCCCCCACAGGAGCTGCACATTCTGACAAGATGTTAATTTGACACTAAATAATCCCCAATCATAAATTTTGGTCTTCTTGAAGTCAGATCCTACTGCAGGAAGGATGTAAAATGTCAACTGCGATCTCAAACACACCAAAATTATCACGTGTGCCAAAGCAGATGCCGCCATGATTTGTGGCTCCATCAGTATCTACTTGCTTAACATCCCCATTTTAAACAGCAACCTGCAAATAACCACAGCCAAGATTATCGAGCGGTGTAGAATAGCGAAGCGCAGAGGCGAATTCGCAAGATGTTCAGTCTGGGGCCTGTGATCGCATTACATATCGCCAACGTACACAGAAAACTTCACTGGCCGCTGTGTTGCCAAACTGCAAACTGGCAAGGTCTGCAAAAGCCGTTTTATTTTGAGTGGAGGTCGCTGTGCATTTAAAGATTAACCCTCCTACCCGATTCCCCTAAACAGGTTTCTGATGACATCCGTCCAGACGGCCGACTGCGGGTACGCCAGAGCGCTGCAGCAGTTGTATTTACCCAGGTCACCCGGCCAGCAGGAGAATCCACACTTGCCGCCAGCTGTCAGATCCCCGATAACCAATCCCCGATATCCCCATCCTCCCACTGTTGGGAAAATGCTGTGTCAGGGTTGACATCCCGCCAGTTTGCCTTTCACACACACACACACACACACACACACACACACACACACACACCTGCCAGGCAGAATTCGGACACAGACTTGCCTTGGCAGACGGAAGGAGAGAGGGCCTCACATCAAAAGGAATGTCTTCAGGTAAACAGCCTTTCTCAATTTTCAAAGAAGTCAGACAAAACCACCCACCTGAACAGTGTGCAACACTCAGATGTTCTTCAAATGCACCTGTGACAGGTGCCCTAAAATTTATACACTCACAAGACAGGTCTGGTGACAATGAGCCACTGTGCTTCGAATTCCCATCTGATTATGAATCTGCAAGTCGGCAGCAGTGACATCCAGGAACACATGTTGGATGCAGCCATAATTCTCAATTTCTTTGAGCTGCAAATTGTTTGAGGAAAGCATCTGCTAAGTGAAAAAAAATGTAAATTAATTCCCCATATCCCTTTTGCTTGTTTTAAAAACACTAAGGAAGCGTGACAGTTGAGTTCCTGTGTTGCTCCCATTTTGGATTCTTGCGAACACGATGATCAAAGGAGGAATTGAAAGAAAAACCAGTGGTTTCTCTGAGCATCTGGAACACATTCAATTGAGGCCACGCTCTGATTTCAACACGACACAATAAGAATAAATCCATCCGTCAATCCATTTTCAATAACTGTTTATCCAGTTAGGGCTGCAGGAACCAGCAGGCAATCCTGGGATGTGTTGAGGGAAGGGTTCACCCCAGACAGGACCCCAGTCCACTGCAGCCAAAATATAGAAAAGGAAATTAAACTATAAAACCTCTAATTACATGCCAGAAATAGTATAAGCCTCGGTCTGAGAAACACATATGGTATGGATATAGGTTTATCCCTCCTGTTCAGAGCACTAAGGAAAGCCATATGCAAAGCAGACTGGCAGTCATGCTGCGTAATTGTTGGAAGCACGCACAGATGTACAGAACAAATCCCTGCTAAAGTCGTTGATCAAGAGGCCACGCCCCTTCCTTTTCTGCAAACAATAGACAAAAAAAAAAAGTTTTGCTTTAAAGCAGCCAAAAGCAGCTTTGCTAATTGTTGCCTGATGGAAGCAGGAGTTGTTCACAGCATCTCACTTTAGTAACAGTAACCCGATAGTCGTACGTTTGCCGCACGTTGATGCGGTTTACTTTTCACTCTGTAGCTACAATACAAATAGGACTACACAGTTTATAGGTTGGCACAACTTTTTCCATTATGTCAAGCTAGAAATTTAATTTTTACTGGATTTTCTGCTCTCCTGTAACATACTTCTGCAGTACATACCATTTGAAGTGCAATATACAGAGCGTGCATTTCAAGACGTATAGTTCAGCAGTGCATCATTTCATTACAGTTCTCAAGATGGAATAAAACGCTGGCACTTATCAAAATCTAGTCAGTCCTCCGACATGTTGTCTGGCATGTTTTAGCAGCACTCCTCTGGTGCCTGGATTTGCCACCTTCCAATGAAAGGATCCAGGTTTGAAGCCAATCGCCTACTGTAGTACCCTTGATAAACAAAATTAAAATTGCCTTGCCTTATAAATAGTGAAAGCACTAAGTAGCTTAGTTGACAGAGCTAACATTGTAAGATGCTTTCACAGAAGGGGCCAACTAACAGATAAATAACAATATAGCACCTTATAAAAAAAAAAAGTTCCAACAAACACTAAAATATCACCTGCAGCTGCTCTCTGCTTCCATTTATAACTGCCGATTCAGCTCTGGAAAGTCCTTCCAAACAGCACCGAGTAGGCAGTGAAGCAGTAGATACCATAGCATAATTGTTTTCCCAGGGAGGCAAAAATGAGCCTTTACGCCTGCTCAGAGGGACACGACTGTTTAAACCGCCACCGACTAAATTGGCCTAATTGGTCTTCTTGCACAGTTTTGCAGATGCGTGAGCTGGAATTAGCCGATTGCACTTACCGTGTCTGTTTGGCGTTAACCGCCTCGCTGATTTTATAATAACACACTCACTGAAATGCATTACGCAGTTTAGACGATGCCAAGGAACCGGCTGAGAACTGTTTTTCAGATATTAAAATATGTGCCCTTCCTCTGCGAAATTAACTCAGAACCGAATAAGTTTGTCTTTTATGCAACTGGGGTTTTATTTCTCAGTAGTAGGCTGCTTTATTTTTCAAAAGCCAAGAAAGATTATTAAGTAGCTGAATAACTGAATTAGCATTCTTATTCACTTTTTAGAAACAAAAGTAAGCGTGCATGTCTTTTGTGTTTTCACCGTTAGAATACAGATATTCATTAGTTAGTATAATTTCAGATTAATGTGACTAAGGAATAAGTGCTCAACCAAAGCATTCGGTTGAATGCATTTTGTATGGTGCAACATCTCAACGTCCCATCAAGTGTGAGCAATTAACAGCTAAGATGAAATAAACGTCACAGCAGCACAGACAACATACCCCTGATTCTATTTGACAAACAGTGATGGTCCCTTAAATCCTGCACATTAAGTATAATAACACTTTCGAAATTGTTGATTTCTGATACATGGGGAGGTATGGATAGAAATAAAATAAAATTTAGTTTAAAATCTGTTTCCTATAGACAGGAGCACAGATTTAGTTGTGATCTACTGCTTGTAAACATCGCACTGAGGAACAGGTTCCGATAGCATTTGTGCAGTAAATCATGGCCGTGTCACAGAATGCAGTCATTCAGCATCAACACTGATGCAAGATGCCGACAGTGTTATGGCAGGATAGAAAAACTTCAGGCCCTTCAGGTTCCATGATCGAAAGGCCATCTCAAAGTTTTCCTCGTTGTTTCAGTAAGAACCTGATCAATAGCAGCAGTTTTGACAGCCTAAAAATGGTGATGTTTGATGGCTATGCTGATAGTTCAGCAGCGGTTATCTAACCCAAATGTTTTAAAACCTGGCACTGGCAGAGCACCCTGTACAAAGCTTTTTATTTTTGCTATGCTCTTTAATTCAGTGGCAAATGAAATTCTTGCACTATTTTAAAATCTATTAAACCATGTGCTTCAGCTGAGCCATATCTGGATTTTAAAACTGTGCAAAAACACTATCTTGTATAACCTGAATATGTTATAGGATTTTGTCCTGAATAGGACAAACATGCATATAGTGTACAGAACAAGTAAATGAATCACCGTCACTTAGCAAAATAAATTTATTTTCCTAGATTGTGGGTCTGATTCATCCGAGTTGCAAGTGAAGAGATGTAAATGTGTTGTCCATATTTCTGTTTAAGCGGTAACTATAGAGCCATTCCCCTGTTATTCTTGACTTGGTTTTGGTCACAAAAAGTCTGTCCTGTGTGCTGAGTGTGATTCTGTCCTCTTTCCTTACATGTTTCTTTGACTGAATGTGCATTTTAATATCACTGTTTGCATTTAGTCAGTACAAAGTTGCTATATAAATTTATCTGGGGGGGACACACCCTGTACAATGTGTTCATTCCCTGAATCGAAGCCCTGAATCCACCAGTCACACACCTGTGCTTCGTAGTCTTCCACGTACGGGGGTGGAAGTCTCTTGTTTGTTTGTGGCACATAGTTTATTTTTTTGCCATTTTGAAAGATTGTTGCCTCTAGTGTAGCTAAGCAATATGTTACAGGTTTTAAATTCCACCCTCAGATTGGTAATTCGGTTGCCGTATGTGTATCCTCCTCTACAACCACGTCAGCCAGTGATGAAACCCTACTTTCATCACAGAGGCGTGGGCTGTATCTTTTGGTGGCACATCAGACAGAGGCATAGGAAAGGACTGGCGCTTGGGAGGGTTGAGTTTGGGGGTGGGGTGGGGGCGTCCAGTACCTATATTCATCCCAACCAATGCTCCGGGGGTAAACAGGAGATAAGGCAGGAACCTGGGTGACAGGGCAACGATTCAAACGAAGCAAGATCAAACCCAGCATGGCAGACATCAGAGCACTCCTTTAATCGCAGGGCCTGGGAGAAGCCCCAGCCAGCAGGAAAGCCTGGGGAAGCACAGGGTACATGAACATCAACATGAAGCCCTGTGTACACACTAATAAAAACATAGCAGGCATTTCTGCATGGCTGAAAAGACCAGCAATCAACAGGTACAGCCAGGAGGTGCTTCTCAGGACCAGCTCCACATCGCCATAACCCCGATTGCAAAAGTAGCTACTTGAAATGGAGGGATGAGAAGAATGAGAGTATAAAAACTACAAAAAAAGATTGGAGCAAAAGAAAGTTTACTACCAGTTTGATGCTTGCCTTGAAAGCAGAACAGAGAGCCTTTCTGCTTTGATGGTTCCTCCTTGCTCCTGGCAGAGCTAGTGAGGTGGAGAATATGCTTTTACTCCTAGCAGGTGGCCGAGACCTTCATTTAGCACCAGACAACCTTGGTCAGAAATGACCAGACACGTTTCATTCTCCGAGTGGGATGCAAGCACAAGCTCTTGAGCACGGAGTCGTTTATCCCCAGTGGGATCGCAGCACACCCGTGGGACTTTGTTTCCTCTGCAGACAGCACAGCACTTCATCCTGATGACTTCTGACCCCTAGTCTTTAAACATATCAAAGTAAGGAAGGACTTTGAAGTCATGGAGGTTTATGAAGCTGAAAAAAGTTTAAAAAAAAAAAAAAAAAAAAAAAAAAAAAAAAAAACTTATATGCAACAGCCATTGCAAAATCATGCTCGGTTCTCTTTGACTGCACTCCAATTCCTTGTGGATTTAAAAGAGCTTCTCCAGGAAGATCCCAAAGCCTTGTTCTCCCTTGATGCTCCCATCACCATTACCACCAACTGCCCCTATCTACTTGACTCCTCCCCTGTTGAAAATGAGCTCAGCTGAGAAGAGGTGCAGATTGGTCCCAGTAGATAATCTGGTTCCAGAGAGTTCTGAAGCCACAGCTTTCCCAGCTCTCCTTATTTCCAGTCTAATTATACCTCTCATTAATCACAATACCTCACAGGACCGTCTGGACTGATTTGCAAATTAATGTGGGGAAATGAATGAGATATCATAATATTAGTCTTTTTCTAATGTTGTTTTTTTTGATATCCCATTGCTCATATCCACCAGTTGCTGTTTGCCTTCTTTTTCCACAGTACAACTCACTCCCTCAGTTTTTGCAAATCTTAATGACTGTTTTTTATGCAAGCTGTAAAAAGGTACAGAATCAAAGACTCACTCAAAACAGGGAAACATTTCCACTAAAAAGGGAAATGTTTGTTACTGCTGCATGACACAATTCACCCTCAGCAACCGTGCATGTAAGTTACACACTGTACACACTGATGATAACCAACTCTGTGTTCTAATTTAAATATTAGTTATTTGATATGGTTTAAAGGAGTGTGAGATCCACAGGGAGGAGGTGCATCCTCCTCGTACAACGGCATGAGAATCACGGCGCATCAAAAGGCTCGTCCGTCACAGGAGGAACAGAAAGCTTTCATCAACCTGTCAGCGGGGAAGTTCTTGTGAATTCTATCGGCGGAAAGTAAGTCAATCTACTCCGACTTTAATTAGCAGACACCGGTGCCTCACTGTCAATCTCTAAAGCCTGTACATGAAAAAAAACCACCGAGTGCTGAGCAGGGGATGACTCAGTTCAAAGTTTCCACCTGCACAAGTCTGCCAGGTAAACATCAATCTCCGTAATAAGGCTCACCATAATGAGGACATTATCACAACTATTCAAACCATGAAACAGGAGCAGTGAACCAGAAAGACCTCCAAGTTTCTCTGTGTTCTCCACTGTTGCTCGAAGCCTCATTAGGCCACCGATCTGCCATTTCCCCCATCCTCGTTGTTGGCCTAATGCAGTGTTAACCTTCAGTCCACCGGGGATCAAAGACGGAATGTGATTTACGTATACAGCATCCAACTGGAATCCACTCTGGTCCAATAGGGAAGAAGCTGTGGTGAGGTCATTAATATTCCTATTAAAAACATTCACACCAGACATATTGCTTGATGTGGTTTTACTGTGTCCCTAGTCACTCTGTTTCTCTCTGAGGACATTAACTACAACTGCAAAGCAAATAAGCCAGGATTGTTGAGGCATCCTGGGAAAAAAGTAATATTATTGCCGTTTGAGCTAACTGGTACATAAAATACACCAACGGTATGACTGTGTTCAAATACACCCCCCCACTGTCCCTACCACCATCAGGATCCATACAGCACAATGTGAGATGACACCACAAGGAAGTCTGTGTTGAAGGTCTTTTTACTTGCTCTTAGTAAAGTGGTGACAGATTTTCCAGGAAAAAAAAAGTTATAGCCTAAAGCTGCCATCCAATCAGAAATCAGAAGATTATCAAAAAGCTGCAAACCTGACTGACGTGGTGCGTTTATGATGTGACTGAAAGACTGCAAACAAGAGGGCCGATTTCGATCACAGTAGCAGCAGCTGGCTGCTTGGAACTCAGACGTTAGAGAGACTGAGCATCACTGTTTGGCAGCTTGTGCACCCCGCAGAGATACACGGTCCGGTCTGTGATGGAGCACCATTTACTGTGATGGCACAGCATCCTCCCTTGTAGCAGAACTCTGAGTTTCTGCAGCATATCAGTAACCCCCAACCCTGGTCAACCCCCCCCCGGCCCCTGTCCTTCCTCCCACCTGTACACTCTAAGTGCAATTTCATTACTTCCGTGGGATTTACTGCACTTTCAGAGCTTCGCTGCCCGCAGCATTCTGCCACCATGACTAACTGCCTGTTTCAAGAAACACAGGGAGTAAGAACATGGCCTCTGATGGCCCGTTGCTTTTCTGCACGCTGTTGGCAGCTAAGAGCGCAGCTCAGTGCAGCGTCTTGTCCTGCTGGGACAATCTGCCAACGCAAGACAGACTGCCACGGGCCACACCAGTTCACATCAAATGGATCTGCTTGGTCCTCTCACCAAACCCTCCTCCTGCCTGAGGGCCCATTGCTATCAGCTCCCATAATGCACCAATCCATCTTCCCTCTGTTAACTGAGACAACCAGCTTTTGGGCGACCCCTTACCTGCTAAATGGAGACTAATGAACATTAAAAATGTTGAAGGGTCCACGGTGAACGCCAGACCAACCCTAAAAGCAAATCTGATGCTTAGAGAAAAGTTGCAAAGCATAACACTGCAATGCAAAGTGCTTTGAAGTGACAGAAATGCAATATTCTGTAAGGTATGACAACAGGAAGCAAGATATTTCAATTATTAATCTGTTATAAACCCTTGATACAGCACAATCAAGCTTGAATGCCACAAGAGAAGTCTCCCTTCCTCTTGAGCAGCGCCCAGGAAGGAAAGTATTCTTCATCTGCGTATTTTCAGTGAGGACAGAATGAATAGGTGGAGGTAACCATCTCCAGCTTCACCTTGGAGCACCAATGGGTCCCTGATCAACTAAGCATCGCCGAGAAGTAGCAGCCATTGAACAAATGTGTGGGCACCTTCTCCAAGACTGCAGTTTGATGTAGAGGTCAAGAACTAGATCCATGAGAAAAATGTTGCCAGTTCAATTCCTAGACAGCATCCTGCCGTGCTGAAAATGAATTACTTGAACATTATGTAAAGTTGTGCTAATAAGCAAAAGACAGTGATCAGTAATCTACTGGAACCAAAAATTGAGTGGCCCTTTACAGCTGAAAGTCACAATAAGAATAAGACCACATTTCTTAATTAAATATCCCAATCGGTTATTGTATACTGCTGCACGCTTTGCTAGTTAATGTGGGTAACAGTGAAAAAAAAGATGCTGTCATTTTGCCATGTCTTAATGCTCATTTCTTAATTTGCTCTGCAGCCCTGAAAAGCCCAGCTGTATTAATTGACTGTTGTAAGCTCTCCCATCTCCTGTTTCCTCCACCCCCATCCCTGAGCTTGGTGCACCAGTAGATGGAAACCGTACTCAACTCTCTCGCATCTTGAGATACGTTCTCTAAGGATGGCAGAAGGCACCTCAGACCCGGTGCAAACTGAAGGGCCTTATATCTGCTGGTTGCTTGGATGCTCTTTGCTTGGAGCCCAAAGATAATGATGCCTGAATTAAGGACTTAATTTGTAATACATTACTTTTTTCAGCCCATTGAAACTGCCATAATAGAGCTCAGGAGAATGAGCAAAGGAAAATACGTGGAAAGGTTTTGGGCAATTTACAGAAAAATAGTTGGTGTGAGTAAACAGATACAACAGCTTATGTGCAGCCGGTAGCTTTCACTGTCTCCAAGCAACATAAAGCTAAGTGGGTCTGAGTTTTTGGTGCTGTCCATGGGGCTGCAGGGACACACCAGATGATTAATTCATTATCAATAACTGCTTGTATAATGCAGGGTTGTAGTGATCCTGAGCCTATCCCTGGAAACGTGAGGCATGAAGGAGGGTACACCCTGGACGAAATGTCAACAAAGGCAGGGCAATTGCATGTTCTCATTCACTCTTTCTTTCGTGTGCACACACTTAAGGGTAGTCACATTCCCGAATTCAGCTGACTTATCTTCAAATGGCCACTAAACCAAGACCAAATTCATATATTAAAGTGGAGCCCGTCTATCAAACCCCACTCTGGCTTGACTAGCCATATTCAAAATCCTTACCCCAACCTCACCACGAATGTCTGGTAAAAGTTCAGGAGTCGGACTTCAGGCAAACTGAGTACCACAGGGAGTCATGAGCATCGCTGAGAAGTCGCAAGTACTGTGTTGCGTCTTGACCAAAGGATCTTCAGCTTGTTACTGTTGATAAGAGCCACTGATCAATGGCCCCTCCACAAGGGAACTGACAGGGTCACCTGGGACTTCCTCTAATTTACTACCCCACCTACTACAGGTCCCACACCCAGCCAGCACAATGACACACACATTCACATTCCCAGAGTTATCAGGCCATTTTGGCCATTCCTTCATCCATCTCACTAACTGGCAATGCTGAACTGGCCCATCCATCAGAAAATGTGGAGTAAGAAGTTATTTTTAGACAATGAGAATGGCTCTCCATGAGCTCATTTGAATGATGGACATGAGGAGTTCTCCACCATGAAGCCCTGGTACAGTTTTTTAAAAAAATCCAATTTGATGAAGTGTCCCATTTTCGCACATATGGACTGTTGATGGATAAATGTCCTTGAATCGGAATGAATCCAGAGAAACTTGCTCGACAGCAATAACATGTGGCCCATACACAATTTAAAAAAAAAAAATTAACTCATTATATAACTCATTATTATTTTTTTTTTTTTTACACCTTGCACATCTTCAACAGAGGTCACAATGTGAACAATCTGATTATGAGATAATACTGCAGCAGTTCATTTCAGAAAAATCAAATTTGATTTAAAACTTTGATTTAAGATTTATTCATTTTTCTGATAAATTTGTATTGCTGGTTTATGCAGATAAGGTATATAATGTAGAATCAGTTTTATTAGAGAGCTAATACTACAGTTTACCATACCTGGATTCCTTTGGTGCTGCACAGCCATTTTTGGCATTTTCATCAAATATTTTTTCCAGAATACAAAATGAAATATCAAGGGTAAGCATCTATCAAAATCTATCACTGGCTATGCCATCCATCAGTCCAAAGACTTTCATTCAGAGTGGAAGGTAGCACATGCAGTAGGTACTTGTTTCCCTAGATGTGTACTTCTGGGTCCACAGATCTCAGAGGTGTACACACCAGAGGCCCTAGTGTGTGTGACAGTGAAAACTGCTGTCTAAACACCGCCACCCCTGGCATGTCAGAGCAGATGATACTCCAAGTGTGACACCGTGGTGTTTCGTCAGCCAGCCTGAGACAAATCCACAACCTCTGATCCCAGAACTGGGAAGCCAGCAAGAAGGGAGTCACTGTCTCAGGTGTTCTCAACAATGGGTTCCACAACCACAGCTCCACCCCGACCTGTCACAATGACTACAGAGAGGGTGTCCAACCCGTTAATTGGGACTTTTTCCACTCTGAAGGATCTTGGTAGCTGCACTGCTTACATCTCTTCCAGCATGATTACACGCTCTAATCCACCGGATAATGTGCTACGTGGCTTTTGTGACCATAACATGCAAAAGTGCTTCAGATAAATGCAGCAGAACGGGAACATGTCTGTTAGGCAGTTGCTAGATCTGGTATTTCCAGGCAATTTAAGTCAAATTGCAGATGTAATGAAGTGTCCATTTGCTGTTTTAGTGACCCTCCAACATCACCACCACCACAACTCACCCCGGTTCCAAGAAGCCTCCACCTCCCTCCTTTCCACTGGGGATGTTATTTCTCCGCATCGATGGACACCCAGCTCTCGCTACGTAGGAACGGTGCTTCTCCATCGGTTCACTGAACATCTGCATTTCAACCGACAGGAAAAAGTCTTTTCTCCAAAATGAAAAGGATGGTCAGGCGTGTAATGATTTTGAAGGTTTGTTTTTTTCCACTCTCTCCCCTTTTCAAAAATCAACACAGTTTTGTTTAGCTGAAATCATCCCTTCTCTGCAAAAAAATGAAATGCCACAGAATGCCATAGGGTACATTAAGAGCAAAGACTGTGAAAAACACTCCTTCACATCCTTCCCAAACACAGCTGTTCTGTCACAGCAGCAGGGGGTCGGGTGGTTAAAGTCACTGACTGGTAACCTGATGGCTGCTGATTTAAGCCTCAGGTGCTGCCAATGAACCGTAAGGAATGGTAATTAATTCGAAAGCTTGATGTAAAGAACTCAGCTCATTAAAGCTGTAAAAAAGTATGAGATGAGCATCAGGTCAGCAACAAAATAACTTCTATGAACATTTTTATACTGCATAGATTTGATTTTTTTTTTTCTGTTGAAACATTACTCCTGACTGGCATCTGTTTCGTTCTGGATTGTCTCCAACATGGCCACTCACCGCATTTAAATAAGCACAAAACACATGGCTCTGGTTTGACATCAGTATGTCCTATGATAATGTCACATGAATTAGGATAACTTCATAAGGAATGACTTGCTGAATCGATCCTTACAGTTCTTCTGACCTCCTGGTAAAAACTGCAGAATTCATAACATTATAGCACCTTTGTTCTGAAGCCGCAACAAAAATCCAACACTGCGCCTTTGTCTCTGACAAGTTCCACCTCATTAGAAGCATTGTACGCGTCCTGCAATAAAGTGCAAAGAAAGAACACTAATTAAATGATGAACCAAGTTATTTCTTTCATTCCGCAGAGGTGCTCTGTGTTTCACCTCGGTTCGCACTTGCTTTACCAGACTGGGCAGAGACGAGAGAGAAGAACAGTTGAGGGTGGCAATGAGGAACCTGTTTACAGAGGTGGAAAATCCGAGGTCTATGCAGGGGCACCACGTTGACGTTGTCCTTGTTGCTACTGCTGCACAAAATCGGCCCAGTTCCACAACAGCACGTGCTCATTTCAATTCTGTAGGAAAGTTCAAACGGCGTAATTACGATAAACCTAAATGAGTTTACAGATTCGTTCGGGGAAAGCAACTGCTGTATTAACCTGGGATGGCCTGCATCGCAAACACCGGATGCAGTAACAAAGATGTGACAAAAAGGGAGCTTCACAGCATAGGTACCAGGAAAAGACACCGTGCAGACAGAACACAAGTCGTACAGCGGCTGCGATGAGGGAAAAATTAGCCCCGTCTTGTCCTGTTTCAGGAACTTTGCTTTCTGAGGTCTCCATTAAATTGGTTACAAAACTAGTGCAATTGCTGCCTTCTCCCACCTTACAAAGATATTTTGTTAATAACAGTCACAAAAAAAAACACTTTGAAAGGGGAATTCTCATAAATCAGACGTAATTATTAGTTTCAAAGTTAAAAATTTGTGTGCATTCCTGAGCACCAAAACTGAGACCCATTTGAGCTAAAATATCAAATCCCAATAAAATGGACAGAATTATTACTTCAATAAATAGCACTAGTTAGCATAACTCTACATAAGAAGACAGTTGTTATGCATTAATTGCTAAATTGATTCCCTCCATTAATTCATTACATTCAACATATGCTCACAAAACATATAGAAATAGAACACTCTGTTTTTGTGCTGATTCAATGTTTAATGTAAAGAAACAGAACACACAAAAGACAAAATAAATAAAAACAGAAACAGTGCAAATAAAATAACGCAGCAGAAAAAGTTGACAATGTTTGGATAGTCCAAACAAGGGCAATGATTTCCAAGATTATAAGAGGTGAAACTAGCAAACAAGGAATAATGGCGGTTGACAACTTAAGGTCCTGCAGGCCAAATCAGAACTGCAAAGAAGACCACATGGTTGCACCAATCTGGCGCCACTCGTCTATTGGGAGGCACGCAAATCCAAATTTGGTCCTTGTAAATGCAAAAAAAAAAAAGCCTTACAAGCCAAAATAGCGGTATTAAACTTTAAAGCTCCCTAGTCCAGGCCATTTCTCGCACATCTGATCAAAACCAGCGGGGTCATTGAGCCCACCGATCACCTATGCTTTTGTATCACCACCACCACCCCCACAGCAACACGGCGTCCAACAGATGGTTCAGTCTCACATGCGATCCGCTGCTATGGCCTTGTGCACATTACAGAAGGTGGCGAGGCTTAAAGGGGCCGTTTGTCGCCGCCACCCAAGGCCATGCCAACTTTTTTTTGACTGGCAGAGCCAAGAAGATTAAAACTGGCTCAAAATGAAGGTCACTCTAAGGTCAGACAGAGAGGAGAGAGGCTGCATCGGTTTTAATGATGAGCTAAGCCATCTCAATGTACAGTTGGCATTCTAGTCCTTCAATAAACCGGAGAAATTGTCAAAACTAAACACCTGTTAATCCGGAAAACAGTCACGAACACATGCTGTGACAACCGTGTTTCTGAAATTACATTAGAGCAACATTAGCAAGTACTACTGTGACCAAGGGATAGAATTTTTACCAAAGGTTTTTAATCTCAATTCTCATTACAATGCCTTCCCTCTTGAGGAAGCAGATAGCATAAAGGTTGAGGACACAGAGACCCTCTGCCAGTTCAGTGAAAGGCCCTGCTGGAATACCCTGGAGAAAGGTGCTAAACCTCAACTGCTCCAGTAAAATATATAAGGATATAAATGAGTCAAAACAGAAGTTGTTTTGGATAAAACTTCAGCTAAGCCTCATTTTTATTGGCATATAAATACAGCCTGATATATATAAACCTCTACAATGTGTCCCTGCCAGTAAAAATGTGTCTTCCTGTGTAATTCCTGTAATAACTTCTTCGAGGAAGTCCTCTTTTTACCTGAATAAAACAGAAGCCAGGTAAATGTCGACTCTCATGCGTGATACAAGAGGCTTAGTACGGCTGTCAGTTCAGCAACCATTCATCGCACGTCCGTCTGACCTCTTCCAAGTCGCACATTACTTCTTTTATGACCCTCACAGAGTTGATCTAAATCCAGTGTTTTGTTGGGCTGGAATTAGACAGCATGGGGTCGGGGGATGTTGGGTGGGTCGGGAGGGGCAATACTTCATCAGGCCTGCAGCTAATCCTTTTAGCTCCCCCCTACCGTTTAACCCTGGCTCGTGGGATCATCACTGACAGCTGACTGACAGTGATCTCCCAAAACTCAGCATCCACCCCTGCGGTGCCAGCTCAAATTAAAGAAACCCCCTCATAAAGCTCGGCGTATACGGGCTCGCAAGTCCGGCCCCTGACCCCCAGACCCTGGCCCTCCGATCGACCTGTGGTTTGACAGTCGGGCGTGTCAAATGGAACTAGAACAGATGGTACTGGTGTCGGGGCCATGGCACGTGAGATGTGGGCTCTTCCAGGGCCCATACTAACCACTGCGAGATTTCCTGTTGGAAGAACATCAGATCATCCACAATCACTCTACACTACATACACTCCTCAGCATGTTGCTGGAACAATCATGCCATGCAGTTTATAAAGTCTGACATTGTTGACATACTACAACAGGAATTCCTAACCTGCACAAAGGCAAACCTATCATCACATATCATAACAGATACACACAGTGACTATTATCAACACAGAGATATGAGTTCAAGCATCTGTGAAGGAAACAGAGCAATCATGTCATAATTTTACTTCGCATTTCAAAAAACTGGCCAATACGACAACAGTAATCCCGGGACTATGCCATAAAGATATAAAATGTCTGACGGTCTGAAACACTATCAGAAAACATTAAACGCAGACAATTAAGGTGTCAAAGCATCCAAAATCTTCAACCAAACAGAAATCTTAGCTGATCAATACACAAGCAGAAAAGTCCTTTCACAAATATCCTCATGCCTGAGTGAATCAAAAATGAAGAGAAGAGCTTGATTCAAACATAGTCCTCATATTTCAGTCATGTTTAGTGAAGCATATCTCAACAGCTGAGATTTCTCTTTAACTTCCACACTGAACTCCACGCTTGGGTACGCGTCACAACTCACGGGATTTCTGATACACCTCCACCCATGTCCACTTATATAATTCAATTTCAACCTCACTGAAGGACATAAACCCCACTGGACTGTAGCTGCCAATTAGCATTATCCACCAGTTAGTATCCCAAGCTATAAACAGATATTACCAGTATGGCTGCAATGCAAGTGCATGTTTGAGGATTTTTTAATGCTTGTGCTTGAGCCGTTCCTTGCAACAGTCCTCTCACAAAAGAAATGACATCTGAGTGAGGAATACTGGAAATAAACATGTATGTGTTCTCCTAGGGTTAGCATGATTAGCTCGTGGAAAGGCTGGATATGAAACAATGGGTCCTTCCTTTGTGTTTTCTTAGAAGGCGAAGACATTTGCCGAGGGAACCCATCTGAAATATTGTATGACTTATTATACCATACTAAACTGCTCTATATAACTTCATTTATTTTTCAAGTAATGGAGCAACAATATTGAAAATGGGTCACTCCCAGTATAGTAACCCAGACATAATATATCCCTCCAGTTTTTGAATCTTTACAGTATAGCAGAATGTATGTATAACTGCCAAAAGAAGCAGACAAACCGGGATAAATTGTCAACATGGGATAAAAATTCATTTTATGCATAATACCAAGGTGGAAATCAATATTCCTGCTGCACTCTAGTACACTCAATACTCCTTTTCATCCATTCATCCAGACCTTATGTCAGATTTTTATTTATGTATTTATTTTCAGAATAATTATTATCATTATTTATTTGGTAATTTGAGGAAATTCACAAATAGTGGGTTACCCGGGCCTCTCTCTGCTGGCCCACAAACAACTTATTCTGAGCTCATGCCAGCATGATGAATTGTTAAATTAGTTTAACTGAGATTTCCTACTAGTGCAGCTGAAAAGGAGCCCATGAAATGCCGCAGGCTGGACGTAATGAGAACTACTTGAATGCAGACGATGGAGAGTGTCTCCTGTTGTCTTGCAGCCAGATGTCTATTGATTGCAATCACACCTTTAAAGAAAAAAGGAAATCGACTGAGGCCCAGAAGGAGATCTGAATGGATGGCTGGACTAAAACAAAGGATATGGAAGAACCAAACAAGGCTGCCTTAAGAAGGGATCGACTGAGGCTTTGGAGCACCAACATGTGTGCTGGTTTGCAATGCTGGGGTTTCTTTGTGGTTCTCTGCCTATCTGCACAGCTTTGAAGAGTGAGATGGTGAGGAACCTCGGGTGATGACACCAAGGTGATGACTCAACTTTTTAAATGAACATGTGTGGAATCAGTTAAACCAGAAGCAAAGGGTTTGCGGCAATGACGGCTGGTACAACTCACCACAAAAGGATTAATGTGGTGCGGTGTGTGCTGGGTACCCAAGCATAAGAAGGATGGGAGAAAGACTCAACTGTTGAAACTCATGACCTTCTATGGTGGAACTTCAGAAAACATCTCGCAAAAACCAACCAAAAAGAATGCTTAAATCAACAGAGAGGCAGATATGAAAACAAAATACATTCTTTTGATTATTTCTAGCATCCGACTAAAATAAACTGAGCAGTATTGTGAAGGTTAAATCCTTTAACTCATTCCAGAATTAAAAACTGCTATTGCTGTCTAACAAAGGCAAAAATATCAAATGAATCACTGCTCCATAATTCTCTTAAAACGGATTTTTTGTCAATCGAAATAAAAGCATAGCTAATTATAAACTTTGTCTTCATCACTTGTTCTTAACAAACTTGAAGATAGTAGAGGAACCAAAAAGCGCTTTGCACATTCATGGGTATCAGTTTATTTCTAAAAATCTAATCGAATGTAGTCCGATGAAAGTTGTCCAACTCGACTGCATTTTCCTCGTTTCCATGAATCATCGTCCTTAGACCTTTACTGTGCTGCACAGCCGGAATAAAACCCTCTCCGAATAATGGATTCAGTGTTTCGCATGGCGTTGTAATAAAAAAAGAGATAAAAACACCTGAGTGGATGTTTCGAGATACGTCTAAAACGTGCTATTAACCATCCTCAGTATGTAAAAAGTGAGTTCAAAGCGAACGGCTGCTTTGATATACAAAGTAACCGATCGGATGCAACAAAACCCCTCATTGTCTCCCTTCAGTGACGATCGGAGCGCACGGGTGGATGTTTCACGCCACACGCTCATCCTCAGATGAACACACTGTGTTGGAAATCAAAACTAAGCCTAAAAATGCAGCAAGCAGGCATCTCGTGATGAAAAGTTTATTTCACAGGCTTGTCATGAAAAGTGACAGATAAAGAGTCCGAGAAACGTGTGGATGCGCGGGGTGCGGAGCGGCTGCTGGACGAGCGGATACCGAACAAAGAGCCGCTGCTCGGTGTGTTTGCGGGAGCGGAGTATGTGGACAATGAGCCGTGCGGGAGGAGCGCAGAACCACGCACTTACCAGCTGCAGAGTGCACAGGAAGACGAGCGTGCACCGTCCGCTGCAACAGCCCATTTTCCCGCAATGAACAGCCGAGCCGCTCGGGGACAGTCCGCGGTGCGCGCCGAGCCGAGCCGAGCCGAGCCGCTGGCGGGGAGACTCGTGGGTTCCTAAAAAAACACGAGGATCAGGAGCGCAAAATCTGCCGGTACGCCATGCGGGTCTCAGAAAGTCCCGGAACGGAGGGGCGATCTTAAGGAAAGTGTCCGCAGATGGAGGAGGAGGAGGAGGAGGAGGAGGAGATCCGTTGGCTCACGCGGACCATGTCCCTCGGAGGATGGAAGGTGGAGGGTGATCGCCACGCGGGGGGCGATGGGGGGGGGGGGGCTGCACTTTGACCCTGCTCTGCCTCCCAGCAGCACAGCCGTGGGTTGATGCTGAAGGAGTTGAACTCTGCAGGGGGCTCGAAGTGGTCCTGATGTTTAGAGGAGCGTATTTTTTATCCCCCCCTTGATCCGCCCATCCGCGCAGGGCTCTTCGGGGGCTGACAACCCCCCCCCCCCCAACCCACCACCGCTACTCCGCCTAATACTCTCTCTGGCTTTATCAATATATACGTGTATATATATACAGTACGCGTGTACTGTATATGTGTGGAACGTGTATAACTGTTTTAGGAAATGATTTATGTCTTATGAAAGTGCAAGATGATCAGGTCCAGATGTATTCAGTATAAATCAGTGTTTTGTGATGTACCCCAAACAGCTGGTCATATACTGATCAATGTTTAAAACTGAAAAGATGATACTGCTTATTTCTGCAGCCACATATATTTACTGATCATGTATTTTATTGTCCACTGTAGGCATACTTTAAAATCCGACATTACAGTTTAACCTTACAGTTAGAACTACAGCGATCGTTGGGTCGGTAATGTGATAATAAAGCGCTTGGTTTTATTTCTTTGTTGTTAAGGATCAGGGTTCGCCCCCTAGTGGCGAGGGCAACAACGCACAGCTTGAGTTCCGCGGGCCGCCAAACAAGCTCATGTAAAGCTATAAAATCAGTAAACGAGCAAACATGGTTTATGACACAATATTAAATTGATAATAATGAAAACAGTGTAATATACTGCACCCTTGGGCTAGTGTTACACAACTTATTCAGGCCACCAGTGGATGACTGGCCATTTCTGACCATTTCTGAACTGGCTGCACATCTGGAAGGTTGTTGGGAAGCAGTAATCCAGGGCCAAAAAGGGCAGGTCACACTCTGGATTGAACCTCATGCCATCACAGGACACACACACAAACACGCACACGCACATAAGCTAAGGGCGTTGTACAGTGACCCATTCACCCATGCAAAAAGCAAACAGAGAGGGAGAACATGCAAAAACAACCACATGTACTAAACTGGCAACAATGCACATGCAAATATAAACCCACAATACACTGCATATTTTGAGAAAAAAATACACATATCTGCTGAGATTAGAGGGGGAAAAAATAACAGCACTGAAAATGGTTTGGGATGCAAAGCTATCACAAGAAAGAGTTTTGCCCAACTTTTTCCCCTCTTTTTCTCCATCTCTCTTCGTCTCCCTGCAGAGAGGGGCTCAGTAATCATGAAAATTTCCAGCAGTTAATTAACAGCAGCAGATACTCTGTTTCAGCGCGGTACAAATACAGTATCTGTAGCAACGCGGAAAAAAGCTCACTTACCCGGCTTCATGTGTCTTACTTATGTATGAATTACATTACTTTCCCCATAATGCATGGAGAATATAATTATCCTTTCTGTTTCCTGCAAAGTTAATTTCCATAGAAAAGGTAGCAGTAATTGAGATTCAAGGTAACTAAATCACAGTTACAAATACTGCTACACGCAGTCATATTGAGATGAACAATAATTCAATATATGTCAACTATTAAATAATACTGTTAAATACGGTAAATGAATGTCCAAAACTAAATGAGGCAGATGTAAGAATCTGAAAGAGGGCAGTCAGTCAGTACCAGATGTACTGCCGTATCGTCATAAAGGCTGAAAATTTTTTTAATGGCAAAGGTAATAGTGTCAAAAATAAAAAAAGTAGATGCCGAACAAAGAAAAGTTGCACTGGGAAAGAGCTAGTCAGCAGAAGGCCGGAAAAATGGTTGCTACATTAGAGGACAGTTGTTAAAAACCCACATACAATGGTCCTGAAAATTAGCACATGCGGGAAGGGACACATCACTGGCCTCCCTCCACAGCAGCAGCAGTGTAGCGTGAGGGTCACACAGCTCAACTTTTCACCAGGGCTGTGTTCCAGCATTGCTCGTACTCACTGACAGTGTGTGGAATCACTTCTCCTGTTGAAATGAGAGTAGAACCTAGACCCCTCGACAGTGCATTCATTTTTTTACCCTTTCTTCGTACAACTGGATGGCTTCATGTTTCATGTCTGGAGAAAGCTAGTGGAGGCCTTCAGCCTTCATTGGATGTTGTCAGCGGGTGACGGCCCTGTAATGGTATGGGACGTCACCAGGTCCGATGAATGTGTTCATACAACGGCCAAGGAGTATGAAGTATTTGAGAAACTGAGGAGTCCCCTTTCTTTGTGGCGTTCCCATAGTCGAGCACAACAACAGAGCCACACATATTCAACGGCCTCCTCAGACAACGAACCAAAACATCACTTTGCCTTTATGTCTGCTGCTGGAGTTCACACTTAGGTCTCCACTTTCTTTTCTGAAGAACTGTCCTGCTGTCTCTGTTATTCTTCATTTGACAAACGTTTCCAAGGCACTTCAACTTAGAATGCCACTTTTTGCACATGGAGCGATTTATAATGACTCGTAATTTTCACAGCAGCATACTCCCTCTTACTAGAGTAACCCAGGACAGGTACCTTGCTGTGTCCTATGGTAAGAGCATGTATGTGAAGCATGTACCTTCAAATCACAAAGCAACAACCTTAAGTACTGCACACCTGCTGTCCAATAGTCTGTACATTTCAGGAGGTGTGTTACAGCCTTTCAGCATGTACTGAATCTATTTTCAAGGAAGCAGGTGACCATTTTTTTCTTTATTAGTCATTTTATAATTTATTGTATCCACCCCATTGTATGCTCTCCATCACCTGAGATGTGCTTTGGCCTGCAGTTCCCAGCAGCTATGCATCCCACAGCCAAGCGTCTGACTCACACTGAGACTTTTCACACTGCATTCTTCTATGAAACAATTACATGATTTGCCTTCTTTTCTCAACCACATTCCACTAAAGATGTAAGTCACACGGGGGGGGGGGTCGTTTTATCCAGGTTTTAGTTGCCCCCTGGTGGTAAAACAAAAATAAGGCAAAAAATGAATTTTGTGGATGGGTGCTTACTTACAGAAGAGCACCTTCAAAATGTAAATGACAGCCACCAACAATTGTGAATTACTGTTTCAAGTGTCTTGTTAAATTAATGTGACATATATGCATATACAGAATGCCATCACACATGATCCTTCTATCAGCTAGCAACCGTTTTGCCCAGCATTGAGGTCCACGGTGAGGTAAGACAGCTGTTACCTCCACCATAGCTGCACCGTTGTTTGACTCCCACCTGCCATCAGATGTGGGAGAATCCAACACCTGCAGCAGTTCTAAACAAATGTGTATTTCACATCCATGTTCTGTAGCAGTGATTTACCACACACAGCTACCTGGGCTCTACTGTGGGCTCCTACATCACACCAATACCTGAGTGCCTGTGTGAGACCAGGGCCATCTGCTGCATCCTTTGTGCTCCATCCAAGAACCTGGAATGAGCAGCCATTTCCCTGCCCTGTGTTACATGTGGGCTCTGCCTCATATTTCTTCAACTTGTCTAAAAAAATCCCAGTCTGTATAAATACTTGACTTGACTACCTTCTTACAAGGTCTCTTTATTGTTCCTTTTTCTCTTTTCATTTCCTACTTGAGAAACAAGCAAAGTGCAGTAGGAAGCTTCTTTCTGAGAACACATTGTGCTGAATAAAATTTATTCAATTTATTAATAAATACAGGGACAGATTTAAGATGTTTTTTAAACAATGCATTTCCCCCCCTTAACTGATCACAACAACTGTGTGTATAATTTAAATTTTCATTACAAATGAAGTACAGAATTAAGGAAAATAACAAAGCAACAAAAAGTTTACAGTTAGATTTGTGTTTTTTTTTATTTCTTTCATATGAAATAGAAGCAAATTTCACCATAGGTAGGAAGATACACCTGGCAAAGTCACCTGTAATAACTTGAATTTCCATGAATATGTTACAGAGTTGGTAAAGTATGATTTTGTAATAAAGCTGTGATAGAGTGGGATCTGCCACAGTTTAATGTCTGCAGGGAACACTCATTCATTCCAGTTAAGCTGACTTAGAGGGTGACCACCCTTGATAGGCTACATTTCCATGTCATAGAAATATGGGCATTGAACTTTCCCTCTATTTTGTACAATATTTAATGGTTGAATGTTACTGATGCTGAATGGGAAAACTCATTGTTGGACATAATTGCTATTCACTTAATAACTGTACTGTATCATAAGGGTGGATAGTAACATAAGGGTAAATGATATTCACACATAAATCAAGTAAAATTGTTTTATGTATAACATTATATTCTGCATATTGTGGTCAAGATCTGTACTATTTGACACCCATTTTTGGGTAAAGTTGTTCAGTCCTTCCTAAAGGCTGAAGGGAGGGTTCATTTATTCTTTTGTAAATATTTAGTCTAGATGCCTGGAGGTTCAATTGTAGAAGCAGTGAATCCATTTATAAATATTGTACATAGTATTTGTTCCTTGTCTGTCACTTGTTTTGGCACTTTAATTGGTTAATGGTTAAAGGCAAACCCTGGGTGAAGCTTGTTCACCCCTCACCAAGACATGAGGTGTGACAAAATTGTACCACTAGAAGAGCAGCATTTGGGTAAGTTATTAAAATTTTTTATTCAGAGGGTTTTTAAACAAATATAGACACAAAGCAGAACATTACTTTGTTAAAAATGTACTATTAAAAACATTGTCCTTCTAAATGCAGGTAACCCAATGTATTGTTTCTTGAAGTGAAGTGCCCTACAGCTGGGTGAGGCCTTGTCATGAATGTCACTTATGGAAAAAACCAGAAGGTCCAGAGGTGAAGAACTCTCTAAGGAAATGGAGCTTATGCCCATCTTCCCTGGGTTTATACCAGTCTCCTTGATGATTGCTAACACTTACGTGAACTGATAGAAGACCCTGGAATGAGGAGCCTGCAGCTTAGGTTAACCTGGCACAGGGGACCCCTCCAGCCTGCAGAACTGCTCCTTGGGATTCTGCAGTTGTGGTTCTGCATGCTGAAGAGTCTGATATCCCCCAGGGCAAAAACAGTCACACACATAAACACACACAGAAGCATCTCTTCCAAAAGACCATTTTCACCACAATTCTGCATTTTTGCTTAGGGAACAATGGATCAGCACCAGTTCTTCCACAGATCAACCAAGCTCCCAAGACTGAGGACCAGGTCTCAAGATCCAAGACCCCAGCCACATTCGGTGTGAGGACATCTGTCCCCATCCCAGACAGTCAGAGGAGGTTGAATAAGCTGTGCAATCCACATGAGAAATCCTCTAAGATCATATTAGTCTGTGTCCCCATGCACAATCCAGTAAGATTGTCCCATATGGCACAATGGCACAACAATTACACCACACAAGACATAACTCGGCTACACACCACTGTTCATTAAATCAAATTCCCACAAGTTTTCACACACGAACATTGATAGTCATACTGGACTACATGGATCAAGTAAAGTACCTACTCCTTGATGGATTACAGCTGTAATTAATACATTCGTGGCAGAGATGAAAGTAATTTACTTTGCAGACACATCTATGCAGCACACACATTTATAATCCTTTGGAGAAATTGCACACAGTTGGCTCAAGGCACAATATAATGTTGGTGGGAGGGGGGCTCAAAGAGAAGGGGTACAATGCACACCTTGGAATGCTACAACAGCATGGAGGAGTGTTCCCACGAGGAGCAGTCTACTGGCTAAAGGGTTGTGCACTTGGTCTTAAAGCTGGAACTGGCTTCAGAAAGAGTGTTGAAATAATCATTTAATAAGTCATTCAGTTTTATAATGCTTCAAAAACAGCAGTGACAGTACTCACCGGGGGTTTGCTCTTGCTTTGGTATATCTGTAAACTCCAATGGGATGTAAAGCAACACCTTCTTCATTCATTGTGAACAAATACATGTCCAATGCAGGATCACTGTGGTCCAGAGCCTATCCTAGAATCAAAACATGTGAGGAAGGCTACACCCTGAACAGAATGTCAGTCCATCACTGGGCAAACATGCACACTCATTCTCTTGCACACAAAGAACAATTTGGGGTCACCAATCGACCTGAAATGGACGCATGTGGCCTGTGAGTGTACACCAGAACACCAAGCAGAAACCCACGGAAACACAGGGAGGATGTGCAAAATCCAGACACACTCAGAAACTGAATCAAGCCCACAACCAAAGCCACAGCCCAGCAACCCACTACTCCGCTGTACTGATCTGAACAGATCCTGCTGTAGCTAAATTTTAACATTGCAACAAAGCCTGAGATCAAGTTCAAGTTCAAGACAGTAAACAACTGACGAAACACTGGAATATCCTCTATCTGATTATATGTTTCTTTCAGCCTTTTTAAAAAAACCTATATATTATTTGAAATATGTGTAAGCTAAGTGATAAGATAATAAAAGAATATACTTATGAAGATGTTTTGTGAATGCTAGTACGGTTGAAACAAATCCAAAACTTTTCACAGGCTGTAATACCAGCACACAGCAGAGGACAGAAAGTTATTCATATTCTGTTGTAGGAATCTAAACTGTCTAATTTCTGCTCTATTATAGCAAGATGCCAATCTGCATGCATAATATCATAACACAAGAACTTAAAATAGCTAAGGGAACATGGGATGTAGACTTCAAATTGCTGCAGTTATAGCAATGCAGTTCTATAATGCTTTGACAGCACAGCAAATTCTGAGCCCCAGTAGCTGGGATGTGTTAAATTAAGTTATAAAAACTAAATTAAGCCACAGAAAATCAATTCTTAAAGTTGGGTTCTGCATATTAAAATCCAGTTCCCTGTTCAGAAGTTGGAAGCACAGGGTTGCTTTGTGGCTATCGCTGGCTAAGTGGAGATGTTCTGCATAGCAGAGAGAGATGAGGTATGAGCTGAAAAGGCACAGTGCCATCACCCCATTAGTTGGCTTGTACACCAGCTCCCAGGCCAAAAATAAGATATAAGAGGAATGGATGAAGTTTTTGAGGGATGGTGTTGACAGGCTGTTTGAAGGCGGACTGACTCATGACTTTTTCACACTGCAAAGAAACTAATAAACCTGCTTTTTAGTATAAGCCTTTAAAGAAGCCAAATAAATTATACTGTGGCATCTTACTACAGAGGCAACACAATACTGATTTCTGGTATCTTCCATTTTCATCATTTTTATTTTCAAGGTCAAGGCAATTGTTTTAGTTTCCCCTGCAAAATGTGTGCGTGTAATGTATTTGATAAAAATACAAATCTCTGGCTTTTTTCTCATGAAAACCATGGCGTCCCCATGGGTCAAAATGTTGAATCACAAATAGTACTGGTCTATAAAAAACTGTAGAGCAATAAACAAACCACCCCAAATATTCATCAAGGAGCTCTGTGGCTTGTACCACTTATTTGGACGATTATGTAACAGAAGTTGGGAGAAATGCCAGTATCAAATGGAAATAACACCAAGGCAAAAGTGATCCAATGTTTAGCAAAGGACTGAAATTAACCAGACTCATCCACTTCTTATGGTTTTGTTAAATTTCTGATATTTCATATTATGTGCTAACTCAGTAAGGTGTCCAAGAGTAGTGTAATGTTTCTTGAAAATAAAACAGACAAGCTGTTGTAATTTATTATGGTGTCAAGGCTTTTTTTTTATGTTGAGGCCCTTATGAGCAACTAAGTTCTGAAAGTCATTATATATATATATATATATATATATATATATTTTTTTTTTAAACAAAAAATTCCAACACTTAGTTTTCCTCCATTTCCAAACCTGATAATAGTGAATACTGGTTAGTAAGTGGCGTGTTGCACTCCATACAGCCCATTACAAATATAAGTTAGCAAACTCTTCATTTAATTGAATTCTGCAGAAAGAAAAGCAAATGATCAAAAATGGGATAAAAGGCTAGACCAGAAGTTGTAAAGGAAAGGATGTTTCTTTTATTTATGTGTCATTAAAGTTATGCTTCAGCTCGTCGTGAATGCAGCGTTAGGTTCAAATATCTACCCCACACTGTAAATGTACATTACACATGTAATGAGTAAAACATTAGTCTTCACCAGAAAAATACATTTTATTAATCTTTCAATTAAAGAAATCTCCAGTGAATTGCACAGAAAAAAAAATTAATGAGAGTCTTTTAAAACTTTGTTGGACAAAAATATCTATTGTTTAGAAAGTGTTAAAATGCATTTTTAAAGCTCGCGCTTTAAAATAAGAATTTCTGAGCTTGAAAAACAACACGTGGTGCAACACCCACATGAAAACTGCAAGAGGCGACGTGCATGCATCCACGCGCGCGTCAGCTCCAGTAACGTGGGTCTCATCTTTTTTCTGTTTGTAATTCGGTGTCGAGTTCAATGCAACTTTCCAGTATTTCCACGCGTGGACGTGGAGAACCGACGCGAATCTAGTCGCACCCATCATCGCTCCCATGCTAATCATGCTTACGTAAGCAGTTCCGTTGTTTTCGGACTCGTGTCCGAGTTCTCGCGATGACAAGCATCTTCCATTTTGCCACGTTCGCGTGCTCGCAGGGAGACTGGAATCGCGAGGCGGTTCTAACCCGCGGCCATCCACACGATTGAATCAGACACACACCTCTGAGCGCCCATTGGGCTGTTTTTAGGATTTCCCCGCCCACATGACCCACCGCTGTCCTTTGATTGGTTGAGGTTGGAGTCACTCATACGTACCCAGGCGCTGCAGTGGATTTTGCTTGGGGAGGGCAAAGGGGGTTTGATTTTTAGGATTCGCCACTGCTAGAATTTCGGAGAACTAGAGCAAGTGACACGGCACTACAACTTTAAATTAATCTGAAGTGAAATAACCATCCCGCAATGGCTCAGAAGAAGAATTCAAAGGGGCAAGTAAAAAAAGGTGGGTGAATAAAATGTCCAGTTTACTGTGATGCATTCAGTTTTATTTCATTGCGGGAGGCCTGTGGAACATGTGTGTGGAAAGGTCTTGGAGTCGTGCAAAACCTACCTTATTTTGGTCTTTTTAATCACATAAACCAGTTTCCCAGTGATGTGTTGCTGTTGTAAATAACGGACAAACATGTGGACCGTGCACAAGGCAGCTGAAAGATGATTGCTGAGTTTTTGAAAACAGTGTTTTTATTGTTGTTATTATTATTATTATTATTATTATTATTATTATTATTACGTGGTTGTCTAGATATATCCTCATTCGAAGGGGGGAGCGTGGACGTTGCATTTCCCCTTTTCCTGCATTTCCATTTCGATGCCCCTCTGGTATTTAATGTGAACTATATATATTATAATGTAAAGGTCCTTTAATGGAGTACAGGCTGTTTGTTGGACGGTAGATGTTCGTGATTTTTTGATCATTTTCAGAATGAGTAAAGTTGCAGTAAGAAGACAGATTCACATGTCATTGCATAAGCGTGGGTACTTTTCAATGAGTAATTCGTGCAAAACATATCTCCCATTTTTGGCTTTCATCGTTTTTAAATGAGCTTCTGAAATGCTCACGTGTCCCAAGTGGGGCGACGGCGAGTAGTTCCACGTGGCCTGCGCGCTCTCTTTTTTAGGAGTCGGGACCCCATGCAGATTCACATCTGGGAATATGTCCGGGGGGTGGGGTGGGGTTCAGCGCAGGCTTTCACGCCACATGTCATGCAGGCATCGTCTGGGCGCTCGGGATGGCAGGGTTGTGGTCTTTGCGTTTTTCATCGATATATATTGTTAAGTGTTTTGTACGGGAACGTCGTAGTGATGGTCTCCGCTGGTGGACGTGTTTTGCAGCAGAGGGGCGGTACAGCGGGCGTCCGTAAGTCGAAAGTGCGTATAACGAATGAGAGCGTAGCTGGGAGCTATATAGCGGGGTGCACTATGAGGGGCACTCTGGGTGTGCGGGGGTTTTTCACACCGAGGGCAGCCAATAAGAAAAGGGTTTCGAATGGGAAAGGTTCATCACAAGTGGCATGGTTAAAATCACGAACTAAATCCACTGGTACCTGCTGAATTAAATTTAAAAAGATTTATTGAGTAGATTTTATAATATTTTTTAGAGGTTCACAATAATAAGTTGCCTGGGAAATGCTGAGTGTATTTGTGGGTGTGTTAACACACAACCCCCCCCCCCCCCCCCCCCCCCCCCCCCCCCCCCCGCCCCCCCCCCCCCCCCAGG
>UFQX01000107.1:2180671-2191884 GCA_900497675.1 Arapaima gigas
ACACAACCCCCCCCCCCCCCCCACAGTGAGAGAGCTGCACCGAATAGATCTAACACAAAGTAAAATTTGTGTGCTTGCAATTTATGTGGGACTTCCCATCTTCGAGATAAAGTTGTTTGTCTTTAAACATTGCTTTATTTATAGACTTTAATGCAACAGCTTTTGTCACACTGTTGCACACTGTAGGGTATGATCACAGAAGTTACTTTGAAAGCTGTAAGTGTAAATGTATGAAATCAGTTTATTCCTTCAACATTTTAAAATAGTTTTTCATTAAACTACAGAATTCTACAATTTAAATACTGATTTCCATGTTCAGCTCAATGACATTAAGTTTTTTCTTAAAGTGCAGATGATCTAGGTTGACAGGTTGGTGTAATTTTTATTTTTTTCCAGGGTTTTCTTTAACCTGAATTACTCCTTTTGAAAAAACACTTGTGGGCCTTTTGTTGAAGACAGAGAAAGTGGTAATGGATTGCAACACTTGGGTTTGTTTTTTGTGTGAATTATTTGTCCTTGCATTTTTTAAATTCATTTTTCTTGTCACTAAAAATCTCACATATCAGCCGTGATTGTGGTATGATTGATTACAGCATGTATTTGTTATTGTATAGATTGTTAGTTGCATGATTTATTTTAATTTCACTTTTGCATTTTTACACTTTGGTACACTTTGACTAAATTTTCAGATTTTTTTACTTTTGGGAGACCCAAGGCTCCTCAACTTACAGTCACAACTGGGACGGAATGTCTGTTCGTAATGTGTTTTGTTTGTAACCCCAAAGGCATTTTTGCCCATTTTACCACGGTCAGTAAACGATTAATCTATGTATCTTCAATTTATTAGGTCCTATAAAAATCTATATAGCTATTACAACTATATCGCTATTTCAAGTTAGAACAAAAAATTATGTTTGTCATCTTGTTGTTATTCAATAGTACACAGGGACACCTCACATGAGCTGAAAAAACTTTGTGGAAGTGAGATGAATTTAGGTGCTCACACACATTCTTTTTGTTGCGTTTTATTGCACTTGTTGGCTCGGTGGGTAAATGCAGATCATAATCATTTCACTACATACAGAAGTATTAGGAACTAAATGAAGAAAATGGAGTTGTAAATAAAAAGAACTGAATATTTGGACACTCAAAATTGATAAATTGATGAATAGCTGTTAATAATATAAAGATCCAGGGTATTTACATGTTGTCCAGTATTGTCAAGGTCAGAAAGTGTAGAGTTGGGATGATTAAAAAGTAGTGACAAATTATATATCACCAAATTTTATTACCATTAAAGAGGTTGCATGTCATAAACAATAAACCATTGTTAGTGCTTTTGAACAGGTAACAGCAACACATGCACTGGTTTTAGTCCAATGGAAAGGTAAAAAGTAACAGTAAAATCTACATCACCAAACTGTGTTACACTTGTGTCACTAATGTGTGCAGTGCTGTGTGATGAATAATTTCTTAATTTTTCATTTTTAGTTTCTAAAGAGTCTAAAAAATGTTTTATTTGTGGACATTACAGCTAGTGACTCCTGTCGGCACTTGGCATTATGATGATGATGGCAATAACGATGTTTTTCCACGTCCGAAATACCCACCACCTATATTTCACACTTCCTTGTCACTATTTTATTCCAAGCAGGAGCTTAAACTGGTTGCCTTTAGTATATGACGTACATGTCTAGCCCACTCCCCTGAGAAGGTCGAACATGCAGATAGCGCAGAGAGCAATGTGCGCACTGGCTGTAGTGATGTGTAGACAGTAATGACAGGTTATATATCACCAAACGGTATAACCCTTACACTTATTGCATGTAGCAGCCAAGTTTCCATGTTTGTCTTCCAACATGCTCCTACCACTCAGTCAGCATGACATACAGTCTGCGTGTGGCGCAACTACACTCTGTGTGTGACGAAACTTTTCTTTCCCAAGCCTTACTTTAAAGACCGAAGTAGAAATTTCAAGCCGACTACAGAAAAACCTCTCTTAGGATGAGAAATACCATTGTGCCACATTTCAAGTCTGATTTGAAAGGCAAACCTGTACATAAAGAGCAGACAGGCAAATTTAAATTAATGGCTATAGAGACACTGTGTGTTTCTGTTGTAGTACTATGCATTTCAGTAAGTTTTCTGCTGTCAGCATGCTGTCCCCACAAGAAGCTGTGTAAGAGTTTTACCTACTGAATGAAGCATTCATACTTTTTGTATTTTATCCACCAAACGTTAATTTGGTGATTATGTACTGTAATGCACACATCCACTCCTTCTGGGAATTGTTCAGTTTTAATGTTTAATGAGTATAAATTTGTAGATATATGGTTGTTGCACTGGTTGACTTACAGCTTGATGTCTTGTGCACTAGCAGTTACTTTAGGTTTATTGTTTGTAGAAGCAGTAAGTGAGTTTTACCATAATAAAGTGCAGTCTAGCTTGTATTTGAGACAGTTGCAACCACAGATTCTGAAAATAAGACAGATCCTTAGGGATCGTGGGGCCACAAGCATGCTGAAGATTTGGTCTTAGATTCCTTTAAAAGATTTGGAAAGCATGAGTGGCAGACTGGAATGCTTTTAGGTTATGAAAAACTACCTGTCCTTACATTTTTTGCATTTATTGAACTTTGTGTAATAGTGTAATTTCATACAGAATTTATATTACATTTTTTTCCCTTTGCTGTTATTAAATTTAAAATTTTTGTATCTTATGTGCCTGAAGTAAAGGGGTATCTCCTTGCTTACAATAAGTACAATAACACTTTGTGTCCCTGTTTAGCGCTGCTTCATTATAGCTCTCAGGCTGTAATGTTATGGTGTTCATGTGCATATTGCGCTAGGCATTGCGCCTCTCCTTTTTTGTTATTAATATTATAATATTAATTCTCACATCTGGTGCTTTTGCTACACGTTGTGTCTTTGCTCTTGGTGGCAGGCTTTTTTCACGTACCACCCTTTCTCCTCGGTTCTGCGGAACACAATTAATGGATGCTCACTTTCAGACGCTTTTCCCTCCCATGTGTGACCGGGAGCAGTTCCGGACCCTAGATCCTTTCTTTCTTTCATTCATTTTATATGTGCATCACACTTTTTCTCTTAATGTCATATGTTGAAGACAGTTGAACTACATTTGTGTGTCTGCATTTGTGTGTTTGTGTATGTGTGCATACATGTGTCACCTATCTAATAAGATCTTAATGTATACTGATGTTTCTATTATCACTTTCTAGGAACATATCCAGAGCACTAGCTGGGTAGCACTTATAGTCTTTTTTAAAGTTTTAAAAATTTAACACCGATTGCTGTAATTTTAAAAGTTGCCAAATTTTGTGGCAATTAATTAATTATGGAATTAATTAATAATTAAATGCCTGTAATTTATTTGGTAATTAACAAGTTGCCTGTACTTCTGAGAAAGCCCTGTTAGCTCAGATGGTAGGAAGAAAAGCACTGTTGCAAACCTTGAAACATCCTGCAATGTAAATTATGCTTAAAATTCTACGTGATTGAATTTCTCTAGCAAAAATGTATGGGCTTAACATTCTTGTTCTACCATTTAGTTGTGATACAATGGAAAACGACAGCAACCTTCTGTGCAGCACTTACTTGAGGGATGTCGATGTGAGGAAGGTTATGTAACAGGCTCGTGTTTCTTAGCAATGCATTGTACTCAATGGACAGAACGTGATATCCATAGCCACACAAAACAAATACTTGAGGCATATGAATTTGAGCAGCCATGGGATGCTAACTGCTGATGTCATGAAGTTTACCTCCTCCCCCCTCGGTTTTTCTTCAAGGATGTCACAGTTTGAACATTTTTTTTTTTTTTTTTTTTTTTGCCTGCGTGTGCTTTAATTACATTTAATACTTTAATTTTTCCTGCCTGGTCCAGCAAGTGTCAGGCTTTTTTGCATCACGTGGCCAGGTGCTGTCACCAAGGTTACAGACACTCATGCTGGATCTGGGCTTTTTTTGTAAGGTGTTCATAGCTTTTTTCCTGCATGCAGAATGGTTGCGATCGAGAGCAGGAGAGAATAACATAAAATTGTTAGTGCTTCTCCATCTGGACTGCAAAACTTAGAGCTTATTTGAAATATATTGCTTTGCCTGGAGTGCCTTTTTCTTCCACAAAACCCTTGGGCTTCTTTTTAAACAATATGCGGATATTTTTCCATGCCCTGCACCACACTTGTGCACGTGCCAGGGTCGGAAACGTCGACAGCCCCTTTCACTCTCCTGCCTCCGCCTTGGTACTGTGGAAACAGGAAATTTGCAACCAGGGACACATTATGTGACCCTTCCCTTGTAGAGTCTGTGTCCGCTGGGGGGGTTAACTGGAGAACCACAGCCGGCAGCCTGCAGTACAATATCTGTAAATGGCCAGCAGTACAGCTTAGAGTGTTTCTTGTCGGGATGGGGTGCTGTCTGGAAGCTCAGTAGAGTTTCTTTCCCATATTCTTTTTATTTCATTTTTTTTTTTAAGTGGCTCGTCCTGCTGCTGGTGTGTCTGTGGCAGTGAGGCAGGTGCTTGCACCCCCTGGTCTCTGTGCCCCACAGATGAATCGGGGAATAAAGGTGTGGAAAAGTAGATGGATGAGTGCTCCACTCTTTTCTGGCCCCCATCCCCAGCATGAGGGCAGGTTCTGAGAAGGGACCTCCCAGGTCCTCCCCTCTGGGAGGTATGTCAGCATACAAGTACCCAAATTAGCGCTGCCTGTGCAGTGTGTGGCTCTAAAAATATTCCTTACAGACTGACGCGCCCCTGTATCGGGTTCTAGCTGAGTTGGCGGGTGGGGGAGCCACAGACGGAGCTCAGGGTTGAAAGTGGTCGACTGCTCGGCTTGTTCTATCCTGTGGATCTGACACAGCCTGCAGAAATGGGGGAGCCCAATGCCGAAGTGAACCAAATGGTCGAGGAGCCAGGTGAGCATGGGAGGTCCTCGGACCGGCCAGCACCACATAGAAGAGGATCTTAGGATGCAAACGTGAGGTCTGAAATGCAGTGAGGCACGGAGCTTGCCATGCAAGTTGAGTGGGGTCATACTTGGTGTCGCAGGTTGGGGGAAAAAGGAACCACATTTCCTCAGAAATCAAGATTTTTCAGTTTTGTCTTCAGGAAACACTGTCGCAGATATCAATTCATAAATTAACGTACATTTATGTAGTCGCTGTTTATTGAGTAGTGTGTTGTGAATGATTTTTATTGATACAATTATTTGGAGTTATAAGGTATTTGCTTTCTCTATAGATTACATTTACTTTCCAAAAGCATAATAATATGCATAGAAAGGGAGCTTTGTACTTAAAACCTGAAGATGTAATGCGTGAACAGGGTCACTGTTTGGTCTTTGCATCCAGGTGTTCATGTTTGTTAATCCATCACTATATTGAGTGCTTATTGTTAAATTTGTTATGCAGAAGTTTTTTTCCCCCTCAATGCATATGAGCCCTTTAAAATGTGTTGCTGTGAAAGTTTTCTTGACATGAGCAGGTGGGTGTGTGTGTGTGTATGTGCATGCTTGCTATGTGTGTGACAACCCGTGCTCTCAGGACAGTAGAGGCCCTGTGCATTAGTGGCCTGTTAGGATCTGCACCTGTTCATTATTCCCCTCATATCCTGCCATATTTATACCGTGTCTTTTTTAGAGCACGCTGGTCACACAGCTCCATTAATCCAGACTTGTGCCAGCATGCTTCTTTTGAAAAAAGGTTGTTTCCTTCTATGGCCAATGTGAGGATGAGCTTGCTAAAAGAAATGTTTTCTCCAGAAGGCATTTGGAAGTTTAATTGTTCAGGTACTTCAGACCTCTCTTTCTTTGCCTATCATTGAAGACAGGCTGTGTTGTTGTTTATTATTATTGTTGTTATTATTATTATTATTATTATTATTATTATTATTATTATTATTATTATACAATGTTTATCTGACACCTCTTTCCTGTTCAGCCTACAATATTAAATAACTTTACAATGATTTGCCCTTTTATGCAGCTAGGTAGTCTTACAGTATGAAATCTGGGTAAATCCCTTAATATTTAATAATACATTGAGATTCAATCCTGGTTCCTGGATATGCAAGGCAACAGCTCAGAAATAAGAGGAACAAACTGTTGTTACAGTAAACGAAACAGTTGGATGCAAAGGCACATATTGTATCCAGAAGTAATGTGAGGATTTCACAGCCATACTGGAGGCATTGAAGTAAACATGGATTCATGGATTATACTCTCAAACAATGGTTTTGTGGAAAAGCCTACACTGAAGTTAGAAGATTGTTGGTAATCCCACCTCCTGATCAAGTTTGATCAAGGTTCCTGTCTTGACTTGATGCAGCAGCAGTTATTTGCAGTATAAGTAGGTAAATCATTGTAAATTTGATTATCTAACATTATACGTAGTCTTTGAAAAAGTAGCCAGATTAATAACCGGATATTATACAATATATAGTAATCATACATATTTATTAGATGTTGTATAACTTTCTGGAATCTGTATCTCGGGTGGTACAAGCTGTTAGTGTCTGAAATTGCAACACCACTTTTGTGCCTGCAGTGACAAAGACCTGTGCTGTTTGTGACTGGCTCAGTGACTTTAATTAGACTTGTGGATTTCATGGAATTATTGCAAAGGTCGTCGAGGGTTCGTTTAGGCCCTGCAAGTTGTCACAACAAATTTTTAGCCGACTGAGTCGCATCTAGTCATTCGTACCACTTCTGTTGCATTGGATACAAAAGTGTGAAAGCACAACAGAGACTTTATGAAAATTACCAAATATCATTTTTCTTTTTTTAGTAAGATATGAATGAATACTCTTTTGATAAGTAATGTGGAGCGAAAAAACCCTGTGACGCCCATTAAGCGGATTCTTCTGTGCAGTTGCCAACATCTTTATTGTTTTGTCATTACATGAGCTGTCTTGAGCATTGTATGTAATTATTTAATATTTGTTTAAATGACATCTGAGATTTTCTCTGATTCTACAAGGTCAAGTGACCCTTTCAAGCAAACGGTGCACGTCTCCAGAAACCCAAACTAAGCAATGAGTCATAAAACCAGAAACAGGCCATCATCTGTATTGTAACTGTTTTTGAGATGAGAACAGGCATTTGTAATCTCTTGTTCTTGTATATTTTTATGAATGTACACAGGAAGTGAAGGCTGAGGTCTGGAACAGTGTTGATATTGTGTTAACTTTCAGTAATGCCCACTTGGATTCTGGTCTGTATGAAAACCATGTTTTAAGCCACTTTGCTTTGAGGCTTTAAGTCAGGAGAGCTCCTTTCCTGTGGAGGAAAAGTAACAAGCCGATTAAAAATGAGTCTTGCTGTTTTCAAACTGCAGCCCTCGAGATGAAAGGGGACTTGGGGTGGTTTCTCGGGCCCCATCACTGCACCTCAGGTCTCCCAGGAGGGCTTCTCCTCTCTCAATAGGTACTCCAGCTTAAAAGGTTCTTAAAATCCCCTCACATGCCCTTGGGCCACAAGACTGGGTCAGGGTTTGTTCTTGACAGTACTTTCTTCTAACCTGCTAATGTCCAGTTGAACTTGGCTGACAGCTGCTCCCCTGAAGAAGGTTGTGTTTATGATAAAATAAAGCAGTGAGGTGAGTTAAAAGCAGATAATTGTACTTGCATGGTGTGGCACTTCTGCATATTTAGTTGAGAGTATTAATACTTGTTTTGATAATTTTTTAAGTTTGCTGGAAAGGTATTTTTTTTCATTTAGCTCATGCTAACTTCATTTTTAGTTCAACATATGCCACTTACAATAATCTACCCATTTATGCAGCAGAGAATTCTTTCTTTATCAATTTGGGGTAGTGCGGCAGGATCAGAGATTTAGTCACGGCGTCTTTGTAGGGCAGCTGTAACCACCATACCACCTACTTCTCATGTGGTTAAAGCTAAAAAGAATTTGGTTCTCAGCATTGAATATAAGGTTCTTTTTAATGCTCTGGTGATGGATGTGAGAAATGACACAAATGGGAGTTGTGTGAATGCTATCTCCCCCTTGAAAAATACCACTCCCATTTTTCTCTAAATTTACAATGACACTTGGCTGACTTGTTTCATGCTGCAGTAAAATTTAGTGTATGGTAGCTGCTCACCACTGGAGTTGGGGCTTCCTGAAAGGGGTGCTGAACTTCCAGTGCCTCTTCATTGGTACCCAAAGACTTTCCTGCCGAGACCATCTGTAATGCTAGTGATAACTTCTACTTGCAGGGTGAAAATGTAGAGTCTCTACATTCTCAGAGTCTCATAAGCTGGACAGAAGAGATAGTTTATCACTAGAGGACTTTACAGATCTTTTGGCATGTTCCAAGGACCCCATGTTTGTGAGAAAGACAATGGATGACCTGGATGGTAGCCCTGACAGCAAAGTGGACTCCATTGTTTGTTGTTCTGGTGGCTAAACTTGCAGTTGTGTGTATTGAGTTGTTTGAAAGATGTTCAAAGATTTCATACCTCAATGTGCCCTGTCAAATAAATGTTGAAGGGGAAAAGATAAGCTGTACAAGTTTGTTGAATCCCATGCTGTAGGTTGCTAAGGCACAGTAAACATATTTTTTTCTATTAAAAAATGCAAGTGGTCAGTGGAAAAAGATTTTCATTGCTGTTTCAATGATTCCTTGTCTTCCCAGATGCAAAGCCAGCCGGTAAGAATGGCAAGAAGGCTGAGGGGTCATCAGGGAGCTCCTTCTTCACCTGGTTCATGGTACTGGCCCTCCTGGGGGTCTGGACGTCCGTGGCTGTGGTCTGGTTTGGGCTCGTGGACTACGATGATGTGCTGGGTGAGTCTTGATGTCCTCAGCCATGGAGAAGGGCGTTCCCCTTTTGGAACACTGATTAGGGCTTGTATTTGGGTATCACAAAATAAAAACCTGTTAACAAAAAGAAATGGGCTAATTGATTAATTCATTGTTCACTGACTAATCATTTTGTTTCTCATTATTCCTGTGTATGAAATTCTGCATGATTTCTCTTAATCTTTAAAATATGTTATAGTTTAGAATTTCATTAATAATTCTCATTAACACCAAGAATCTGTTTTGAATCTGATATGTTTCTAACTTGAGTATCTTTGTTTTGTCTTAAACCTGCATGCAGCCAGGGCAAAGGAGTTCCGTTATAACATTTCAGAGGTGCTACAAGGTATGGTTTGCTCATTTGCTGCAAAGCTGGACACATTAACAGTCATCTGTGCTCTTCCTGGCATTGAAAACTGTTAAACTTTTCTGGCAAAACAAAGGAGCGCTAAACACAGGCGGGGCTAAATTCAGGCCATTTGTTGCACAATATTGATAATGTTTTCACTGCAAATTGTGCAGATTTGCTGTAAACAGTACATATTGCCATACTGTATTCCAGTGAACACTTGGATGAAAGACATTCGAGGAATGCTTTATGAATTCTCCACACTATAAATAACTCTGATGTGAATCCTAGCCCAAGGTTGCTGACTTGCGTCCAGTTACTTTATCACATGTCCTAAAATAGCCAAAGTCCTTCCTTCAGACATTGTTTTCTTACGAGTTGTTTGCCATCACTTTAGAGTACGTTGTGAAGCAGAAGATTTCAGTCGTTTACAGTTTTGCCCACTCTAGTGGATATCTGTTTTCAGGTGTATCTCAGTGCATGTTATATTGGTGGCGCCTGATGTATTTTAAAAATGATGTTCTGTATTTTTTACCACATGTGGGAGGGGCTGAAAAAAAAAAACTTTTTCCTGGTTCTCAAGAGGAAAAGCATGCAGAAGTTGGGTGATGTCACTGAGGCCAGACCTCCTAACTGCTGTGATATTACACCTGCTGCAAGGTGTACTAACTAAGCTATATTTCCCTCTCAGGTAAACTCGGTGCCTATGATGCTGATGGCGACGGTGACTTTGATGTAGAGGATGCCAAAGTTCTTCTAGGTAAGTGCATAGACTTAAGTTTTTTACAAAAAGGATTGTTTTAGGTCTTCTGCACGACTGGCTTTTGGTTAACTTTTGTTCTCTGGTGGATAGAAAAACTTTTTTTTTTTTTTTTTTTTTAAACTTGAAGCATGGGGTTGACAAGACAGCAGAGGAGAAACAGTAATTCAGAGAGGAGGGAATGCACGAGTTGAAAGGGTTTCATTGCAGTAAATGTCAGTGTGGTGTGTACAAGTCCTGTTAACACGTTGAATGGCCCAGTGGCACAGTAAAAATGTGTTTACATTATATTCTTTAAAAACGGCTTTAGGAAGAAGCACCAAGACACAGGGTAAATGCTTTTGGCAAGCCAAAAAGAATGGAAGGTTTTTGCATAGTATGTCCACTACCATGTGTTATTAGGGTATTTCTTCCTGTCAGTTGGCCTGAACTCCAGGGCCTCACGATTGAACTGTTCGCCTGACTGCCTCTGCATGCTTCTCTGACATTCCTGCTGCAGTGCCCTGGCATTCCTCCCACTCCACCTTTGTGACACTGCCTGTCTGTTTTGCTAGACTGTTAGCAACCGCTTCACTTCTTTCACTGTAGACGTCACCAGCTCTGCTGTATACACAGCTTGCATAGAGCACAGATGTTTCTCCCTTTTCCTGCATTACTAGTGCCTGCTCTCTCTTTCTCTCGCTTTTTCCCCTCTCCCTTCTTCTCTGTCCTTTGTCTGTCCTCTGTTTGCATAGGCCTCACCAAAGATGGCGCTAATGAAAATTCAGAATCCCTCGAGGAAGTGCTTGATATTTTAGCAGAGGAGGGCTCCGATTGGTTTTACGGCTTCCTTGCATTTCTCTATGACGTAATAACACCATTCGAGAAGGCAGAGGATGAAGAGGGGGACGCAGCCGAGGACATCGCTGGCACATCGCAGAGCGAAGGTGTTCAGGGTGTGATCTTAGACCTGAAAAACCAGTAGCTATGTGTCGTCCCACCTCTGTACACCAGCTGATGGTGATCAAAAGTGACGTGACCAACCTGTATTTTGTTCCTTGGGCCCGCTGCTCCTCGTAGGCGGAACTCACTGAGTGTGATAATCCTTACTTTTTTCCAGCAATGCTTTCCACGTCTCTAAAGGAATGCCAATAAAGAGGAGACACCCATGTGACACACCTCAGGGGACTTTTCTCTCGTGGAATCAGCCAATAGGGAACATTTACCACTTTATACACATTTTATAGTGTAAACGTTGAGTGTACAGTCCAGCTGGTGTGTTATCACCCCCCCCCCCCCCCCCCCCCCG
>UFQX01000107.1:2198606-2236966 GCA_900497675.1 Arapaima gigas
GGGCATGCCCCCCCCCCCCCCCCCAAGGTGTTTGATGAACATTTTCAATTAGGAAATGTGGCACTAAGTCAGCCTGTTCTCCAGTAATTCCCGGAGGACCTTTGTGGGTTGCTTTACCTTCACTTTTCACACTTCTCATATAGGTATTGCCCAGGTGCTCACATTTCGCACTGATCAAGATTTTTCCTACAGATTTTTCTGGACTAAAACCTTTGTTCAAAAGTAAAACAGATTCAGTCCAAGATTTGAACAAGTATTCATCTGGGCATGAATTTGACGACTTAACCACTTCACTTTTCTCATGACACGTGCTCATGCATTCTCACTCGAACTAACTTCGCTGGCACATGTCAACCTTTGTTTAATTCTCTTGTTTTATCTCGCCTTGTCATGCAACAGCAAGTATTGACATATACCGCTGATGCATACTGCTGCCAAACATCAGTGACGCAGAACTTGTTTTGGCCCCATTCTCCTGGGTTTGCTCCATGAAGCTGACAAGGAGCCACCATTTTCCTCCCCCTTGCTCCACAGTTAATCTGGTTCAGTTATCATAAAATTATTCTGTAAGTTGTTCAAAGAAGGCTGTATAGAAAAAGCAGTCTCCTGGTGTGTTCCCCATATAATACTAGTTCTATGTCACCACAAGCACCTGTAAAATGGTGTTTTATCCAGAATTCTTGCTCTATCTGGTTGGTAATTTTCTCATGGAGTTGTGAGAGCTTTTCTCCATGGAAGCCCCAGCATCCTTGTTTGACTGTTTTTGGTCACTAGTCGCTGTGCATTTGTCATATGTCAGAAGTGGAGACCAACTTTTCTGCATTTTCGTAAATGAAGACTACAAACTCAGTCATGATAACTTGAAATGTTAACCTGTTTTTTTGTCAAGGACGTAACTTGATTTAGTGTGGTTTTACTCAGAAATAGAGAATGTTCCTTCACTCACCATGTTGTTTTGCTGCAATACTTCCTCCATCAAACAAGCAACATTTGGCCATTGTTACTTTTAAGAAGCTTTTTCTTGAGTAAGTCTGCAGACTTAGGAAAAGGTGTAGATCCAGCTGGGACAGATTATGCAACAAGCATAAAGGGAATAAAAATGTTGAAGCAGATGTACCCATCATGAATATTCACTTCCAGGTTTCCAAATAATTAGCCTTACATGAAATCTGTGGCTAAAGTCAATATAATGTACATAATATATACTGCAGGACCATTTATAATATAATGTATGATCCTATAATATTAATTTCATACAAGAAATCGCTTCATTTCAGTGGGATGAAGAATTAAACACTCAAAAAGTATATAGTCTACTGTAACAACTCTCTTGCACCTGCACCCATATTTTATAGAGCCAGTTCCTCAATCGACTGTTCTTTGTGTTTCAAAACATGTTCAAAAAATGAGTTCCATGAAAGCATCGTGCTTTTATTACAAATCCATGACAGTTAAAAACTCCAGAAATTCCCCTAGGGGCTCTCAATACTTTTACCATCATCTGGCCTTTATTTGTCTCTGAACACATGTTCTAAATGGTGGAAGAAATACAGATACTGCTTGCTATCTTGTAGCTTAGCTGACACTTGTTCCAAAATCAGGAATTTGCTTGGTCATAAAAATTGATATCTTCCTAGAGCAAGACAGGGTAAGTACCATGCTAATCTTTTGCCCAACATTCCAAACAACATTTCCACCAAGGTCAGAGCTACCTTGGAGGGAACTACTGAAGGTCTACAGGACCAGTATAGTAAGTGTTGGAGTGAGATGTGTATCTGCTCAAAAGAGTGCATCATTTCTAACAATTTTTTTTCACCCTCTTAATATTATATACTTGGCCTGCATACCGCACTATGGTCACAGTGTCTCCATGGGTATTGTTGTATTAGGATGTTGTTAGTTATGGAAAAATACAGAAAAGTATTTGCTGTTATTCTGAAGTAGAATGCATCCTCAATTTACAGAACCTGAACTGGAACTTGAGTCTGAACCTGAAGCAGTAATAGAGGAAGAGGTGGTCCAGAGTCACGTGCAGGAAGCAGCCCAGATGCCTCCAGGTGTGCACGCGTGTGTGCGTACAGCCCCCCCCCCCACTTTGTAGCCTTTCCAGCAAACAAGGACCTGCCTCTGGCTTCTCCCATAAATCATATCTCAGAATAATGCTGAACACACTGTGTCGTTTCATAATTCATGTATTCTGACTTCATCAGAACAGTATGGTGTTATAGCACCTCCTCTGTGTCAGGGCACATTCATTCGTTGCCGCTTCAGCAGATGTATTTTAATACTTTGTCTGAGTGTGGCACTGTGTCATTGCACAACCTTCTGAACCAGAGCCCTTAGAGGAGCAGGTGGCTAACCCTGAACTAGACCTGGTGGCTGAGGAGGAGATTGAGGAAACAGGAGCACCAGTGGAGGAGGAGCAGGAGGAGGAAGATACTGAGGAGTTGATCAAAGAAGAGGAGGAGGTGCCTCAGTCAGAAGAAGAGGTGGAGGCTGAGGATGCCCAGGAGGAGGAACCCGTGGAAGCAGCCATGGAGTTCGAAGATGAGCCGCAAGGTGAAGCTGAAACTCTGGAGGCAGAAACTGCTGCAGAGATGGAGCCTGAACCGGAGGTGGAGTCTGAGGCAGAGGAAGAGCTTGCTGCAGAGACGGAGACTGAGCCTGTTTATGAAGGTGAGACCTCCCTGAGATGGGGAGCAACAAATGGTTGAAATTACTCATTGTGACTCATGTTCTTGTTATATTTTATTTAAATCATGAAAGCTATTCTCGATATGCGAACTCCATATTTTTTATGTGAAATATAGGGCCCTGTTTTGTCAAGTACAATTTTTTTTGCCAGTCTGCTCTTAAAGAGTTGGTCTCCAATGTAAATATAAACTTTAGCGAGATGTACTGCAATCGATAATTCACACAAGTGTGCATTTATCTTAACTGGGCTTAGATGGAACTCTTAAACACTTCTGCACACTGGTAACTCTAGGTCATTGCTAACTGATGGTGTAACACTAGTTAGTTGTCCCGCTAACTACCCTTCAGTAAAGAATGTTAAAGAGTTTTGGGAATAGTTATTGAGGAGCTAATTGATAAGTGGACTGCTAATCTGTTTTACCCAATTCATGGGACACAGATGAGCCCAATTTAATTATACTTTTATTCAAGAAATGTCTTTAATAAAGTTGCTTGCAGCTTTTCTACAGAACACAAATTTAAAATGGCAAGACCTTACTTGTGACTCCCACTGCAAACCATAAGTTTCCAACCTGTGTCCTAAAGTCTGATGGATTATTTCTGTTGCTCCCCAAAAGTATAACTAATAATACACATTGGATTGGTAGAGACTTGTGTGCATCGTGTCCATTTTTCCAGCACAGAGCCTTAGGAGGGCTCTGCCGAGCAAACAGCAGCTGCCAAAGAGGATGCAGGGAAATTGCACTGTTTGTACACCAGGCTGTTGGCTCAATTCTTTGTTGTATAGATGTTTGTAACGTCATGGACAAACATATCAGCCAAGTGCTAAAGTGGTTCTTCAGCTGCTTCGGCATTAATAAATAAAAAAAAAAACATCTATCTATATCAAGAACATGAAAAGAGTGAATATCTACTGTGTTGAAAATGCCTTATTGTGCAGGGGCTGCAGGTAGCCTAGTGGCTGGAGTTGCCACCTTGTGGTTGGAAGGTTCTGGGTCTTTCAGGATACTTACTCTGAATTGATAAAGTAAAAAAAATACCCAGCTTTATAAATGGGTAAGTCACTATAAGTAGCTTTAAGTCACTTTGGAGAAAAATTAAGATAAATGAGTGAATGTAAATGTGTAGGAGACACGAATGCAGACGGATGACTGCAGTACTGGTGGTTGGTCATGATACCTACCAGGATGACCCTATACTGATGACTCACTTCACTTTCTTACAGAACCAGTGGTGAGCCCAAGTGTGGACACAGAGCAGTTTGCAGGTAGGTTTTATGTTTTTTTTTTCCCCCTCCTCAACGTAATAAAACAGAACATTTACAAAATTATGTATTCATGAGAAAGAAAAAGATGTTTTATTTCTTAATTTGTCTCCAGGTGAAGATGTTCCAGCTCTCGAGGACAGTGATGTCCAAGGTTTTTGACTTTCTTTCATGTTCATCTGAGCCTTGTTGCATGAACACACTCAGTGGAATTTATTTAAATTTCCTGTTGTAGAAGCTCATCATGTTCTTATTTAAACACTTTCCAGATACTATTGATGTCTCTGAGGACATCGAGGATGACGGTGAGGTTCATTCTCTCTTTTTGGCTTTTTTTTTTTGTAAGGCTAGACTCAAACAGGAGCCCTCGCCTAACATTTATTGTAATTTCATTGCTGTAACAGTCCATGGATCTCAGAGCATGGATGTGGAATCTGAAATCCAAGGTTTGTGTAACGGCGGCTCACTTTAGACAGTTAGCTGAGTTCTCCTAGTGTCGTCTGTCTTCCAAGCTCTCCGTGTCAAATATCATTGTTTATCATCATTTCTCGTTGTGTTCTCTACTGCACTTTACCTTCCATTGTTTTTGACTAATGCTTCCTTTTCTGTCCGCATGTCATGTGATCAAATGTTTTTCCTGCCTTGTTTCATTCTCTCCGCTCCCCTCCGTTGTTGTTATAGCTGCAGTTCCACTTCCAGAGCTACAGGACGAGGAGTTTTATTCAGGTACTTGATCCCTGTGTCCATTGCATATGGAGCGTCTGGCTTGAGAGTTATCACCTGCATGCATCTTCAAATAATACAGTGTTTGGCTTCCTGTTGTGAAGCCCATTACATTCATCCGTAAAAGACGTTTAAGACTTGACCCAAGAGAATGGCCTAGAGAGAAAATCCACAGTAAATCAAGTGTTTGAAGGAACAGTGCTAATGAAGGGCAGGAATTCAACTAGAAGACCTTAATCCTGATTTAGGGCAATGTTCTTAAGCAGGGTCTCCTTGAACTGCTTTTCACAGCAGCTCTTGTTCTAATGGAATGTTAATCTTAATGAGATTATTTAATCTAACTTGCTACTAGCGTTGGCCAATGTCTGGACCCAGTTGCCTGAAGGGGCTGGTTTTCCCACAGTTGGCGACACCATTGTGGCCTTGTAGAAACATCTGAAATGTTTCCCTGGGAACCTGAGTCAATGTCAGATTGGAGGGTTGTAGATCAGTGAATTTCAAAGGCAGACAGGTGTTGCATTTGTTGGAGCTGCCATCTTACACTCAATGAAACCAGGTCCCAATCCCACTTCCTGCTGCACTACCCTTGGTCCAGGTACTTGCCATGAATTGTCACAGTAAAAATCCGCCTGCAGTATAAATGGATCAATCATTCTAAGTGATTAGGATACAAACCCAATAATGTACATCAGCTAAATGAATGAATAAACCCAGGGGACACTGTGGAAAATGCATGCGGATTCTTGTTTTTTTTTTTAACTTGGGTGTTTTTTTTCTGAATTTAGTTGACAGTCCAGACGAGAATGCTGATGCTCATCCATATGGCAAGTTTAGTCTTTTTTCAAATCTTATTACAGTCTGCTGTCACATTTAGATATGGATATTAATATGTAGAAATTTCTTTGGTTGTGTAGAGACCTTTGATCTAACTTTAGTGTAAACTTATTGTTAAATACAACTGAAGAGTTAAGTATTAGTTTTATATGTTAAGCAATAACATTTCTATTACGGAACCACATTTTATCTAAATGTATATATGTTTTTCATATCCAAAAGAGGAGCAGACAGAAGATGTAATTGACACACAAGGAGGTATGTGTGTAACATTATTGCAAGGGTCATGCTGTCAACATAACCTTCTTTGCAGAGCTCAGTGTTTGAGATGTTTGGGTGATTCAAGATGAGATACAAGATAAATGCTGGCTTCCATTCAAAACTGTCGTAGAATTACCATTTCACCACCTCGTAGAATTTTTATGTATTTTTTCACATTCCATTATGTTGTGCATCATATCTTCTCAGAGTTGTTCTGCATAAAAACCTGAACTGGTGATGCTAATGAATGCTATGAAAGGAGTGATATGTATGACTTTTTAAAAGTAGCTCTTGTCTCTCTTTCAGAGGTTGTTAAGGACACGCAGCCTGAGGAAACAGTGGGTAGGTGTACACATGTTCAGCAGATAGTCTCCAGTGCTGCACAGGTAAACTGTCATGCAGTCTATGATGAGGACCCGACTTCGAGGCCCACTCTGTTCCACTTGCCATTTCTGGTGAAGAAGCCCAATGGACATACACTGGCCCATGGATACTGGGGGGGTGGGAAGGCATGGTTGTGGGTCTGGTCATGCAACTGGTGCCCTTCTTCCAGTGTGTTACATCACTTAGTGATGCCTAGAGCTTGAAAAGACGTGAGTGATTCACAGTACTCTTCGATGGAGGCCTGTGACATTGGTCATTGCTCATGAGCTGCTGTGCGTTTTCTGGAAGAGCTAACTGTGCAAATTGGTCATGATTAGATTGGGAAAGATAAAACCCTCAGAAAGGGATAGGGAAGCATCATTTTGCAGAGTAATGTCATAAGCTGTGATGTTCGTAGTGTGGAGTTTGCCAAAAGATTATCTGAGATAATTATATGAGTGGATGTTGTATGCTCAGTGTAGGTCGAGGGTCGGTGGCAGGGACCAGTGGCTCTCATCTGACTTCTTTACTCTGCTTTGCAGCCGAGTCGGAAGAGGAACTTGAGCCCTCGTATGATGAGCCGAACATGGATGCAGGTCTGAAGTTCTGACTCTGATACATACATTCATATACAGACCCACTCAAACTGTGTACCTATGAAGACTTGCTTATGTATGAACCCATAGACAGAAGCTCTCAAATGAACATACGGATCCACAAATTAACCCACTCGAGATGTCTATGCAACACTTGCAGTGAAGATATTGATGCAAGTGAATCATTCACTGGACTCCCAACATAAAACCCACAAGAGCTGATGTTAATGTTATTCGCATAAAATATTTGTGTTTTTGTTTTAGTCTCTTTTGGTTTATATGTTTCACTTGGATCCGTTTTCCAACAAGAGAGTCTGTCAGATTCATCTCGGTTTGCTTGTGGCAAGGGCCAGGAGTTTGTTTGAAGAACGAATGACTGGCCGCAGTTGTCGATTTGCTGTCGTTCTTTTTTAACAGCTTCCTTTTATGCTTTTTCTACAGAGGCTGACGCGGAATCAATAGCAGAGTTTGACGGTGAGCAGAGGGTTGTGTTCTCTCAGTATAACCTTGGCATGTGGATTAGTACAAAAGCTTGCCGGGTCACAAACAATCAAATTCCAGCATTTTCCCATTTGTTTTCAGTTGCGGTTTTTTTTCGCTGCCTGTTTTATTAAATCCATCGTGGCAGGAACACAACTAGTGTTTGCACGTCCAGCCAATAGATGACAGTAAAGAGCACCCAAGTGGAATAGCCCACACTTTTGTACAACTCACTTCCACAGTTTTTACAGTATCTGCTTGGTGTTTGTCAGTGTTGATGATCAATAACAAGATCGCGTTGCACGTTTATGAAATCAGTCATTAAAAATCTTGATTTAATGTGGAGACGACTTTTTTAATTAGTTTAAAAAGCACATTTTAATTAGTTTTTTGTACCGGTTTCTGATATTTTAGGGGAAATTACAGGGGGAACAAATCAATGGATGTCTGTTATTTAGCCTTTATTGATAATGATTTAGAAGTAAGTGACTTTAGACTTAGGAACAGATTTGTGGTCCAAATGTGTTCATAAGTTAAGGAGACAGTGCTACTACTGGATCTTACTGTGGGGATAGAATTATTGACTGTTTGGTAACAGCTTTAACCACTACGCCACCTGCTGCCCACACCATCTGGTGGAAAAGTGGTTAAGCTCTGCCTGCAGATGTATAACAGTTTAGTGGACAGTCAATATTACTGAGTACTTAGAGACACTGTTTTAGCTTGTCTCTCGTGCAACTTGCATGAAAGAATATATTAGTTGCGAGTGTGAGAAACTTAGGAATATGGACCTTTACCAAGAAAGATAAAACTTCCCCTTAGGTCGTATTGTTTTTATTAGTCACACTAGAAATAGATTAATTTACTTTAATAGAAATGTTTCTGGGAAATTGGAGCAGTCACATTTTAGGAAATGAGAACGCCTTATCTGTTTCCCATGGCAGTTAAAGTGAAACTGCTTCGATCTTTTTCTGTCAGAGTTTCTATAATTCTACAGATAGTTAAAAGCTAGAGCTAGAAATTTAGACTTTGCCAGCACCCAGAATCGAAAGCTAAATATTTGTAAATTTAGTGGTTTATGATGCATCTCTAATAATTCATAACAGGGACTTTCTTAAACTAAATAAATTCATTATTTCTGTTTCGTTATATCAGATGATGCTGCTACAGAAGAAGCCCAGGAAGGTTTAGCAGGTAAGCAATGTTTTATTAAATTGTTAAGTTGATCATATCTGCATGTTGTTTGGCTTTTCAGGTATCAGTTAGTGCTCTTTGTGCACTGCTGCATAAAGCTACGCTGACTGCAGAAGCTGTTTAGAAATTCAGACCATTTAAATTTGAGGAAATTGCAAGCATGCTCATATGCAACATGAGTAGTTAAAGTGTCACAAGCAAAGGAAGTGGAACACGTGATAAATATGCTGTAAGCTGCATATAACAGCTAAGTGTGAAGTGTTTGAATGTGACGTGTAGCGAAGACCGCCGCAGACGAGCCAGCCCCCCCTCCCCAGTAGCGCAAGCGGAGCCGATGGCGAAAGCGCACGTCCTTTTGCCTGTGATTTTCTTACTAATCCGCCTATGTCTGCCTCCAGAAGAAGAACCAATTCCAGTGGAGGAGCAACCTGAAGTGGAGTCAGAGGTGGATGCACCAGGTAAATATAAAAGGGAAGGCTTCTCAAAAGTCTCTGCTCGGGTATGGTTAGGGTTTTGTCTTTTTGCGCGCTGTACCTTGATTTACAGCCCTTACACTTGTTTCACCCTGGACTGAGGAGCATGGAGGGAAATGTAGCAACAGCATGTTGGTTAAGGGCATAGTCCTGTAATCTGAGTGTTGCAGGAGGGAACCTGCTGTTGTGCCTTTGAATGGTTGGTGTACAGGTAGGGTTCGAGCTGGCCGGATTCCCCTCTCTTTAAAACAACCACCGGATGGAGAGAGCCTGGTCTTAAAGCAGTTTATTAAAACAGCCACACTTATCTCATAACCACCTGACTGCTGTTTATTTCCTACTTTGTGTCACTGAGTCTACATCAAGCACAACAGTCACAAAATTTAAATAAAAGCTTAAATCTCAGATTCTATAGATTGTTGGAATTACAAAAATGTTATTCAGTTATTTCAATTATACAAAAAGCTTTTACAACATAAGTAGCAGGTGGCATAGCTGTTAGCGCTTAGTGTATTCAGAAGACTTGAGTTTGAATCCCATCTCCTGCTGTAATGCCCTTGATCAAGGTACTTACCCTAAAGGGACACAGTATAAATTACCCTGCTATATAAATATGTACATCAGTGTTAGCATTAGCGCTGTATGCCACTTGGGGGGGGGGGGTCTTTTAAAGGAATATATGTAAATGTAATACTGTTTCTTAGACTGAATGGATTCAAAATGTTCAAGTGCACAGAGAGACAACTATAAGCTTTGTTGAAACCCTAGAGAGGCATAGATTTGTTTTTAAAGCTTTTAAGGCACTGTGTTTGAAACTGTTTTTTTGTGCATCAAGCACTCTAACTGTATTTTCTTGAAACAGAGGAACACCAGGTGGAGGAGGAGGAGGAAGAGGACCGTCATCGAGAGGAGCCTGCAGGTAAACCCAGAGCCCTCTTGCATGTTTTGGGGTAAGGAGCTGGGGTTCAGGTCCATTGACTAGAGGAAGGATTGAATGCGTCCAAAGTGTTAAGGGGCTACAGTGGACACCAGTGTTTTTGCTCGCTTTTTTTCTGGCACCTGAGAGCAGAAAACAACAGTTTTGCTGTGACCTGTGTCTGTGAAGGAAGTCTGTGGTCCACACGAACAACTGTTGCACACTTTGGCAGTACACAGTTTCAAAATGAGAAGAAAAGGGTATAAAATAAGACAAGCTCTTAATGTACTGTTGACCTTGTTCATTATTTGACCTTCATGCATGACCTTGTGCAGTTTTTCAAATTGGTGACACACATTTCTTATAATACTATGCAATCTACCAAAAATATACAGATAAAGCCCAAAATCAGTTCCAAAGCCTTAAACACACAAGGAGAAACACTGTTAATGCTTTAAAATCTACAAAAAAGCAAATATTCCAGTCAAAATCACATCCACGTAGGCTATAATGAGCACCACTGTGAACCAAAAAAATACATTTTTGCATCAAAAAGTAAATATTCTATAGGAAATAAAGGATAGTGAGTGAGGGTAGTGAGAGCCTCAAAATAATGACTTCACGTTATCTACACTGTATAGGTGATCATATACCTTCCATTGCCATCAGGAAGTAATATTCAATGGGATTGTGGAATGCAGACTTCAGTAGAAGGAAGATGATCTGAATATGTGGGTGGGAATTGAACCATTGTAGAATGACCCCTGATGGGTGAAAACTAACACGATGCCATATGACAGCATAGGTAGTCTCATCTGTGGATCTGTGCTGCAGATTCCAGTGAGGAATTTCAGTCGATTCCATCGAGTGCTGTATTTATGCGCCAGTTGTGACCACTTGTATACTGATAGCAGCATGCATTATTACTCCCCCTGTATGTCCAGGGGTATCCACTGTTGTTCTTGGCCCTATGGTGGTCCTGCCTCTGCAATGCCTTTTAGCCGAACTGATTCCAGCTTTATCGACATAGACATATTCAACTGGTTCAGCATTCGAACCGAGTGCCCGTATTCTGGAAGAAAACATGACCATGTTACTGTACAACAACAGAGTCACAGTACAGAGTTCTGTATAGTGATACTCACCTGTATGTGCACATGTTGCATATCTTTCACAAGGTTTTCTATGAATTTTGCAGAGTACAGTGACTGTATGCACTGTGTAGTCACTGTGTCCCCTAGCCCCAACAAGTCATAATTCTGCAACTTTACCATGAGACTTACCTGGTTTGAGTGCAAAAAGGTCCCAGAGCTTCTAGCTACAGTATGACAGCTCAAATTGGGCTGGATTCACTGCGTAGCTTCTCGCACGTTCATGCCATGTTTTTCAACCACAATTGCGCTTATCTCATTGGATAAATTTCTGTTTCGTCGTCCTCCTCTGTATCTTCCTTTACCTCTTTCCCTCCGTACTCTTTCTTGTTCCATTTCTTTCCCTCACTGTTTGTGCCGCATTTATGCATTAAAGTGTATATACAGGCACAGAGTTGATCATTTTGGTTGACAGTGTTTGCACAGGTGACATATATTGTCATGAAGCAGCTCACTGTTTTGCTTGCTGGCAGATGTTTGTGCAAAAGGAACAGGTTTGCTCACGATGATGTCTGCGCTACTTTGCTGAGACGTGTGTAGAGTTTTGCAAGATGTGTGTGTCAGAATTGCAAGCTGCATTGACACAACAGGAATGTATAGTATAATTGTGGAGACAAAGTATACGGAGTTGGTGTGTTAGCATGAGTAACTTGGTGGATTCATTCAGTCACGGGTGTGTACTGGCAAAAATTGTAATCCTCAAAATTTTGCCCATTTTCAAGACAGCTGCAAATATTTTTCCAAGACCCTCAGGAAGGGTTGTGGTTTTCCTTATTCTGTCTGGTGTTCGTCTAGCATTACAGTATGGTTAACCTGGGCCTTGACCACAGAATGCGATGCACGTGACATGACACCTGCTGGAAGCTGTGTTCACGCCATGCCCAGGTTTAAACCGTTTGCTTGCAGCATTTTAGCCTGAAGGGGACCTCTCTGCCACTGCGCTTTGTGTTGAGGAGCCTGCAGCGTGTATAGCACTTGAAGAATATGGGCATCATTGTGTAGATACAGGGTTTCTCTTCAGTGTTGCAATAAGTCTTGGTTTGTTAAGAGTATTGATTTTTTAAAAGTTTTATTCTTGCAATCTAACTAAAGAAGATTCTTTTAGTTCTGATTAGTTATGTGCAATTTGGATTTCATTTGGTGTTGAAACAGCTGCATGAATGTGCTTGCAAAACCAAAATAGTTATTAGCGCCTCCTTGTGGCGCTCAAGTACAATTGTGCTTGTAATGTAAGTGTGTGTGTGTGTGTGCGTGCGTGCGTGCGTGCGTGCGTGTGTGCGCGCACACACATGCTTGCATTTTTTGATGGTAATGATATAAAGGAAAATTGGAAAGGGAAGTACAAACAGGCTTTTTTCTGTTGTGCTGTGATTTATTATTTTTTAGTTTTCCTGTTTATTTTTCCATACACAGTTATGAGCCACTGTGTTTGTGAAGGTGAATGCTTTGCTGAGGCGGTTATCAATAACCGCCTATCCTAAGGCAGCAGCATCGCCATGGGCCGTCGTACTCTGTTGGTTAACTACCCTTCTGCTGTGTTTACATGTGTGGTTAAGCTACAGATGGTTCACATGTGCTTCTTGAAATCTTAAAATTATACAAATATGAATATTTTAGCACTTCTGTGATAGGAGTTGAACAACAAAACATTAGCATTTCAATGGCTCTAGAAAATGTTAGGATTCATAAAATTAAATTAATCTACGGTGCATTTTGTTGGCTTCTATAACTGCTAATAATAATAACGTAATAAAGCAATAAGGATTATGTAGTGATGTTTTTAAGCAGACGTTATAATGTCTGATATCAACCAACAAATACAGGAGGTTCTGCTATAATGCTGTACGTCCATTCCTAAAAACCGTTGTGTTTTGCACAAATGTGCACAAAAAACAAGTGCTTATGGGAAAATTAGGGTTAGAGGCAGGTCACTTCAAATCCATACAATTTATTGACCAGAGCACTAACAAAAACACCAATCCCAATAAACGTATAAGGACACATTAAAAAGAACATGTTAAGTTCCTGATTTAAAAAAAGAAATAATACTTCTTTAGGTATTCATATATTGCCAAAGCTTTCTGTTTAATTGGGGAAAAAAGTTTCCCTCGGTTACTTTGTTTGTTCTTCAATCCACACATTTAAACAATATTCCACTTCTTCTATTTCCTTATTGCCTCATTCTAACAGATTTTGTCGCAGTCACTGTTCCTGCTAGATGACATTTTTATTTCCCCAGGATTTTCTCTAATTTTACACAACTTTGACTCCTTTCAATCAGTTACATGACTGATGTCACGTTCTTTCATTGCTTTGAAGACACTTTCAAGCTTTCCTTAAATTTTTGAAGCGTCTTTTATGCGCACTATGAGAAACTTTATCACCAGCACACTTCTGTAGCATGGTTTTCCAGTGGAATAAACAGAATGTTATGCCACATAATAAGCACTTTCAAGACAGGGCACAGTCCAACTGAGCCAAGATGAAGAACGTGGGGCAAACGGGCATCATGTACAGTAGTCCTCCTCCCCTGCTGTGTTCAGCTGTGTTAGTGTTCTTCACTTTCAGCTGCTGTTGGTGGTATTGCAAAACATTAATTTGCCAGGAAAAATTGAATATGAACCAATGCAATTTCCACATAATATTGAGATCATTTCTCTATTTATAAATAGCATATTAGCCGATTTGTGATACAGAAACTCATGTAGCAGAGCAGATTGTACTTAATATACGAACACATACAGACTGGCCAGTCTGCAGTAGTAGTATTTAAAATTTTTTTTGTAAAATATGTTTCCACTTCTGTATAAATATTATTTGTAAATGTTTGCTGTCATTACTGGGGTGTTTCTGTTACTGTGAAAGTGTTTCCAGAGTGAGGTTGGGGGTGAACCATCAGAGACCCTGACCCTTTGACCTCTGGTCCAGGGAGGTCACTACAGAGCTGCCATTTTGTGCAGGCTAATCTGTACTGCAGGGAGGTCAAAATGGTTGCTGGCCATATGGGGGGTCCTGGAGGCAAAAGGGCCCTTTGTGGGCCACTCTCGCCACACTGAGCATGGCCCAGTCCCTCGGCCAGAGGTATTGTGGATGCTTTATCACTGGGCGTTTAGGCGTATGTATTGCAGGAAGTCAACCAAAAGGTGTGGCTTCCACTGTGCAAAGCAAACACACCGGTGCTGGGACAAGTTTTCCCCTGTTTATAGCATTGCTGAAGGTGGTCAGCTGTCCCTCACTCTGACCATCATCTCTGTGTTGGAAAACTCTGGAATCTGGGTTGCATAAAGTTGACTCGATAAGAAAAATAGTGTCTAGTGTCCATAGATAAATACTTAGGTAGATTTACTGTATGGATGGCTGTCTTTTCTTGAAATATTTCAAGTTAAGTACGCTGGCTCATCTCACAAATAAAACCAGGACCGGAAATGTGTTTGTAAAAGAGTTTTTTTTTTTTTTTTTTTTTTTTTTTTTTTTTTTTTCTTTTTCATTCGAAAATCAAGTCACTTAACCTGCCAACAGTCAAGTAGATGTTTGGTAATATAGTTATATGCTCATTATATAATGTTAGTGAACTTCAGTCTGTTACTGAGTTGTCAGTCAGCCGAAGATCGCAGTAAACGGTAGATGTCTTATGGTCTCCAGTTAGTAATTGTCATAAATCAGTACTTCTCAGCTGTGGACTGTGGGGACACACACACACACACACACACACACACACACACACACACACACACACACACAGAGGCTGAGACAGAAACTGACCATCTTCCTCTGTTGGTTTTTTTGCATGTTGGTGCTGTCTGCTAACTGCTAACACCAGCCGGTGAAGCCTGGTCCTCTAATTTAGCGTCTTCCCCTTGTTTTCCAGATACGTAAAGCTTGAAATGCAGAGATTTGGGACACCATGAGGACCAGCCCAAATTACATTCCGGTGAAAGGGGAGCGACTGAGCTATTGTTTTTTGTTTGTTTGATTTTAAATATTTTTATTTTTTCTTTCCCCCAAATAATGAGCAAAAACAAAACAGCAATGACAATTCTGGCACAAGATTATGTGTCAATAATACTTAACATTTTTTTTAAATACCTGGTTCAGTAACAAAACTTTAACGTTTAATCTTCTAATTAACTCTTGCTCTCTCCCTCACACACACACACACACACACACACACACACACACACACGCGCACACAGGTTTGCAGGTTTCCCTCTTTTTTTATGTTCCATTTTTTATCTTGCAAATATGGATCAGCTTCTTAAACCCATTTAAACAAAATATTTGTTAGTAACATTTTGTTGTTGTGTATTGAATGTGTGAAGCCCCACCTGTTATGTGTATTTAGGCCTGTAATGGTCAGCACTGGCACAATGGTGCTTTTATACGTTGAGGAATAATGGTAGCAGGATTCTGCTTTCCCAGAGGGGGGGTGGCAGCCAAATGGTCTTTGTTGTTGTCAAATAGTGCCTCGTATGTTAAACTGAACAGCTTTAGCTCCAGGGGCATAGTGCAAATCTGCAGCAGTACGCCATCACAGTGACTAACCTGTGGAGACCACCTGTATGACCCCCGTCAACTTATGCACGTTGGTGTTTTACACAACCGGTACTTATGCATGTGTAGCATCGGCACGATGGCTTTCAGAATAGCCTAAAAATCACCTTTTCTCCACTGTTTCGCTCTTCTTTACTACAGCATTAACTTCTCCCCACAAAGTAGAACTTAGTGTTAGCACCTGTTCTGCAGAGGTGTAGAGCTCATAGACCCATTATTGAAAAAGTAAACAGAAACATGTCTCCAGTGTTGGAACAAATGTCATTTTGTGACATTATGTCAAGTTTCAGCTATGCTGCTTGTGATACAATTGCAGGGTGGTTTGTCTGCAGGAGTGTGGAGGAGGATGATGATGATGATAATAATAATAATAATAATAATAATAATAATACATCCATTCCTTGGTTTTTAAACATCTGAATTATGCGTTTTCAATTTTGTGAACCCAATTAAGTTATAGATTTAAACGTAAATGATGACCAATATGTTTACAGACACACACATCTCCATTCCCGTGACATAAATTTACTCAAAGTTTCAAGATCAGAGCCCCGTTTTGAATGTTTACATCTGAGGTGCTGGGGATTATGGGAACAAATGCCACATTAGTTCATATGTTACCCGGGGTGGTGGCATGTGCTGTGATCACACTAATCCGAGTTAGTTGACTTACTAGTCACTTTCTTGCCCCTCAGCTTTTACTACCTAACTTTATTATTGCATTCAGTGTAATTTTTTTTATATTATATACTTTTGTAGGATTTTAACCTTTCTCACTGCACATCTATTAAATACATAATAGTTGCAGTACATACATGCTTAGATGATGTACACTGAGTTGCCAGTTTATTTGGTCCTTCTCCCACCTTTACACAAATTTGGAATGAATGAATGAGGCTTAAAATCCAAGGAATGGGTGCATATGGGGAACAAACGTACCTGCGTACAGTGACAGTGTGACGACGTGGCTCACCTGTGTTACTATTGTGTTCTCATTTTTATTGTTGAGTCTCTTGCTCGTGTTGAGAATGAAGTTGTCTTTGTTACCACTTCCCTTGTGTAGGGGCAGTGCACCTAGATAAAGTGGTTGTAAGAAATGTCTACGTTTGCAGAGATACACTAAATGATTAATGTGCCTTCAGTTGGTTCTGGGCCTGCGACACTTAATACCGCGTACACTAGTAAAAGTCCATCATTACTGCAGCATGGACTGCCAAGAAGAGAGGAAAAAACAATGTGTGTTTTCCAAATACGTTTACAGAGGATGAACCTATTTTTTTTTTAAATTTAAACACTTAACCTATAACACTATTTTCTACTTTCAGAAAGATTATTTTATTTTTTTGAAGGTGGTCGTCATTTTGCTTTGCGAGAGTTAGAGAATAAATGAGACTGTGGTTTGTTACAGATTTTTAACACTTTTTAGTGACATTTTAAATGTGTGGTGATTTAAGAAAAGCCATAAATGAAGCTAGGAGGCCTTGCTGCTTCATGCAAGATCTTGCTTCAGAGGGGGTGTCGTGTCGCCAGCAATAACAACACTAAGACAATCTCAAAGTGTTTGTTTTTTTATAGCACTTTCCTGTTGAACAGAAGTTTACCTTGTGAACAAACTTTGCATTGTATCTTGCCGTGTTGGTTAAAAGGTTTAAATTATTGTGAATTTGAATTGTTGGGATTTTCAATGACTGTGACAGTTTCCTGTAAATCTGTTTTGAGGCTTCAAATAAAGATTTGGGACAAAAACACTTTTGTGATTTTTTTTCTTTTTACAAAATGCACTGGTTCCTCACGTTAAAAAGGATCCGTTTTTAAATATGCAAAAATACAAACCTATTCCAGTTTATTTTCGTGCCTTTTATTTAAAAAAAAATTGGGGCAATGAAGATTAGTTTGCACCACAAGCCAGTAGATGGCAGTAAAGAGCAACAGTGGGACCATCTTGGTTCAACTCTCTTCCAGTGTTTACAGGTTGTATCTGGTATTCCTGAGTGTCGGTGCTCAACAACATAATGACCAATGTCGCACACTCTTATGGAATGAATTTGTTTGTAGAGACGTGCATTTTTGTCTTCAATCATGTAAGCTTTACCTTACTGTGACGTTGCTTCTGTGTTTCTCCACCAAACACTATTTACAACAGGTGATGTGGCACATGTGGTCAGTGGACGTAGGTCTGATAAACCTAAAGCTTTAAAGATTTGATAAAGCTTGGTCATGGTTTCCTTAAGCAATTTCCCAGTGTTCCAATGTCAGAACCTGTAAAGTGACAAAACTCATGTATGGTTTCTCTACTGAATATTAGTGACAGTGAAACTGAGTTACAAACACCTCAAGTTGCAAACAGACGTCGGCTCCCAGTTGTGTTCATAGGATGAACAGTCATTGTATTTCCAGATCGAAGAGACCGTGCTCCCGAGTTTTAAACTCAGTATCTGAAATAGGCATATTTGTCGTGTCTGATTTAACATCGGTGCTCGGTGTGCAGTGCGGCTCCTGTCGAGAGAGGGACATGAGGTTGTGGTCCACACCGTAATTACCAGTGTAAAACAGCAAGAAACATTACAGAAAGACCACAGGGGTTCAGTGTAGGGGAGTGGCTGGATTTATGCCTGTGTGGTTCCTGACCCCCAGGATCACAGAGGTACAGTTTCCACCACTGTAATATGGGCATTAAAATTTATTTTAATTACACCCTTATTTGCATATCAACCAAAGGGTTGGAGGACGGTGGCTTACTACTCAAATCATTTCTGGAGCAATGCAATGAACAGCTGAGAAAAAGCAGCACATGCTGCAACCTTCAGCAACCAGGGTTGTATATCCCTCCTCGCCTTCGCCATCACACCTCCTGTTCTCACCCCCGTGGGAGGCGCTGCAGGGCAGTGAGACGCAAATGAAAAGGAAGCACAACCGTGATGGCGTATCCCCCTCCAGCAGGGTCCCTTACCTGCCCTCGAGGTGCACAATGTAATCCATGTCCACACTTTAACAGCGAGGCATTGTTGGCATCCAGCTCCAAATTATACGGGCACCACTGAGAATTTGCAGTGGAAACACAGTGTATATCCTAAATGTAGTACCATGTTCCATGTGTGAGAAAGTAACCCCGTTGTGAAGTATACAGTGTTGTTATTCCTTCTGTTCTAATTTGTTGTGCTACTTTTTTCCTCAAAAGGAGAGGGACCTAAGATTGGTTTGGAGGACAATGGAATTTTTTCCCATAACACATAATGGAACAAATAATTTCATTTTCAGGTTTTTTCGATGCTCGTGCCGTTTTCAGAAACCAAAGAAAAAGCAAAATAAGTGAAAGTCACCAACTACTTTATTTAATTTTGCTGTTATTTTCACCTCTATGTTCATAATACTTAGATGTGCTCATGTGCATCCCTGTCACTGTACTGTACTGCTTGTGTGATATTTATTTATTACATCTTTTTCAAAATTTGTTTTGTATTTTGAATGAGTCTAAATGAGCCTGATCCACCAAGTCAAAATTAGATGTTTCTGGGCACTAGTATAATAAATGAAGGTGGGTCACCTCAAGGCCACACAAATTCAGTGTACTGTACTAGCATTATGCTGACAAAGCATTGTAGGAAGCCACTGACAGGGACAGAGGACAGTTAGCCTCAAGCCCACTGGGAATGCGTTAACCGCCTGGGTGGTAATGTCTTCAAGACCCTGTTGGTTGACAAGCAGGTTTACAGTGTCCCTCTATCTTGCAGGAACAGCTGAGGAGCAGCAGGAGGAGAAGCCCAAGGAGAAAGGTAAGAGCTCCCGAGGACAGCAACGTTCATGTGCATTTCCTCAGATGTCCACAAGATGACAGTCGACGCTTCCTATTTATTATTCAATTCCTTTAACCTTGAACATCCCTGCCTTTCAGGAGAACATGTCTTTTGTTGTTGAAAAATGAATTAGCTCATGTAATATGTACGGCATGATGTGCCTGACTGGCTGCACAGTTTGTGTGTTTTTGCCATCACTGCTAACCGAGAATTTTTTGTGGACTTTGGTGTCAGTGCAGCTGATGCGAACCAATGTGAAATATTTACTTTTAAACATTTTTTGCAGGGTTTCAGTATTACGTCTTTCCTCTTGTCTGTCATAAGAGCGCTTGCCTTAGCCGGGAGCTAAACGCCAACAGCACGTTTGCTATCCGATTATAAAGGCTTACATTGTCATCACACTTGGAGAGTATTTTATAATAATAAGTAAAATGCAGAACACCGAGAAAAAGAAAGCAAATTATAAGTTGAATAAAATCATAACAATGGACACTAGACTGAAATTAATGGACATTATACAAGGTCCAGCTGTCCTGGGTGTTTAATCTGGGCACATATTCCCTCCACAATTTTTAATATTTAAATGCTTATTATTTTTCTAGCATGTCCACCACCTGCCTCCCTCTGCTACACTCTTGGCTGGTTTTTGCTCTGTTCTGTAATGAATGGGGTTACAAGTGTGAGGTCACACGTCTTGAGTACAACAGAGCCCTTAACTAATAAGACTCGGCCACTAGGAATGTCAGTTAAGGAGGGTGGCAGGTGGAATCATTTATTTAAAAAACTGCTTGTTATCAAGTAGCTGCACATTTAAGTGGTTTCACAGGAAAAAAAATCTGCAAAAAAAGACACTGAGGAAAATGTGCGTTTCGGCAGCGCGCGTGCGTGCGTGCGTGTGTGTGTGTGTGTGTGTGCGTGTGTGTGTGTGTGAGTGTGTGTGAGGGAGAGAGAGATAATTGGGAGAGCAAATATACACACCTTCAAAGCACAGCCGTTGTGCCAACTCACATTTTCTTTTGAGCCGTCCTCTATACATTAATTAAACTAATAAATTGAATACATTTATATAACAGTTGTACTTGTCCTGAATGACTGATAATGACCCCCCCGGACTAGACGTGGTTCAGAACGCTCAAAGCAGGAAGCAGCAGCGTTTCTCATCCTTGTTTAACTCAGCCAGGGCATTGAAGGGAGCAGCAGGTGGTGTAAGTGGTTGACGCTGATCTCTTTCTCTTAAAAGGCCCCGGGTTCAAATCCCACCTCCTGCCGTCGTGCTTTTAAATCATGTATTTAGCCTGAGTACAAAAAAAGTTGTCCAGGGTAACTCTCCGAAGGGTAAATCAGTATAAGGAGCTTAACATGCTAAGTCGCTGTGAAGAAAAGTATCAGATGAATGAATGTATGTAAATGTACTTTTACGAGGTGATTAAATGAAAGATGGATCAATGGCTCACCGGGGTGTGGCGTGTGGTGAAACTGAGCCCTTAGTGTAAGTATAGTTAAAATGGGGTTTTGCAGCAGTTCTGCTCAGGGTGAGTCATTAATGTTTCACACACCTTGTGTTGTGCGGCTGTAGTGTGTGAAAGGTGTCGACGGCCCGGTCAAACAGCTGTCACTCGCGCCGCGATATTTCTCCCTTTTGGCTCAAATGCTGCTCAGTTGCATGAACTGCTGTTTTCTAGAATTTTCTGGCATAAGAGCGGTGCTGTGAAGCCTTTCATATATCAGCATATACAGCGTTTTGCTTAGTGTGGAAGCTGGGTCTGTCTGTTCATCGGCTCTGAGCTGGAACTCCCCCACATTTGTTCTCCTGCTCGTTTTAACATGTTTTGTTTGTTTACTTCATGTAAGAATAGGTTTAAACGCTGACAGAAACGAACATTGTCTGCCTCGACAACGCTCGTGCCAATTCCGGCAATTTCCGTTGCTCGCGTACACAGATCTCTGAATTACCCGTAGCCGAGCGTGTGACTGCACGCGACACGTGGTTCAGATGATGAACACAAATGATTAGATGAGGACTTAGTCCCGATTTTTAAACCGCACGATGAGATTCGCAATCCTTAAAATACGCGAATCGCTAAAAAAAAGTTTGTTCCGTACTTTCCCTTGATTCTAATCGCAGTCAATATTTCAGCTGTTAAAACACTGACGTATACTTGATCATTCTTCGTTCAATGGTCAGGTGAATATTGGGATTGATTTGTCCAAATGATGTTTGTTGTAATTAAGTACCGTCCTTGGAGCCCACATAAACGGCGTGTCTCCAGAATGTTCCGTCCTTCGTGTCGACAGGGGCGTGTCCATTGTCGCTCTGACCGACATGTTTACTACTAATTTACTCTCTTTTGCTTAAGTTTGTAACTTAATTAAACCTGGGTGTCTACAGCTGTTTCCTTAAACCAACACAAATCTGGTGTCCCACAAATTAAAGAACTTATGGAGCCCTTGACAGATGGGTTTTGGTTCAAAATGGCACAAATGATTTGATTAAGAGCGGAATTGCGGCGAATTTGTTAAGAGACAAAGTTAAACGGGATGTAAAGGGGCGTGCCAGGCCCACAGTGTCAGAATCCCAGTGTAAATGATTATGGTCACTGCAGTTTGGTCTGTGTCCTTGAGGCGAGGCTGTGTATGCAGGAATGGCAAAGAGTTAGTTAAAGTCGGGCGAAATAACGGTCGCTCAGTTGGCGTGGCTGCCAGCGAAACACACACGTTCTATTCAAGCAGCAGAGTGCCAGTTTCCAGGAAACGTGCTTGTGTATTTTGGTGTGCAGGACCCCCCTTATGGGCCTGGTGGGTCACTGCAGGGTAACTGCACATCCCCGTGTTCGCTCACCTGTGGTACAATCACGTATTGGTGAACTGTAATGGAAACGGCAATAAAAGAGTGAACACACTCCATCATCGCTATGGGCCATTAGAACAAGCTACAGGTGAAGGGCCTGTCTGCTGGGAGCCCCCGCTGTAGCTGAGGCAGGGCCCTTTGGTGACACTCATTGTGTGAATGGCCTGTTCTAGACCCCCGGCTCGAGTTAAAGCCGCCTGCATGTGTATGTGTGTTTCTATTCTTTTGACAGCTGCCAGGACTTGTCCCCGTTTGTTGGAGAACCACTAGAGCGCCCGCCCTGGCCACATATGCGGTATATTTCACACCACTAACATCAGCTCTCTTCCTTCCTGATTTCAGCCCAGAAAAAGAAGCCCAAACTCCTGAATAAATTTGACAAAGGCATCAAAGTCGAGATCAATGCTGCAGAGAAGCTGCGCAAAAAGGTATAAACCCAAACCTCCCTACCCGATATAGGGTGTGCACAGATTTCAATAACCATATGTCTGTGCGAGGTAAAGTTTCAGTGAATAATATTGTTACAGTGCAGCAGTCACTCATCTTCAGTGAAACATTGAATTTATTTTCTGTTAGGGAAAAGTTGAAGAGGCTGTGCGGGCTTTTGAAGCTCTGGTCCAAAAATACCCCCAGAGTCCCAGGTGCCGTTATGGGAAAGCACAGGTTAGTGGCCCTCCGGCGGGCCTGACAGTGGGGTATGCATGTGCAAAAGTGTTACGGCTAAAGTGCCTCAAGGGCACAAAATGGTTGAATCACCTGATCACCTGAATCTAATAAAACTGCAAGAGTATGTGTGCTAAAGCATTGAACCACAAACATCACGGGTTCAAGGTTGAAGATAAACTGTACTGTGTATTTTGTACCTGAACACTGCCTTCAGTATGCACATATGTGCTGTGTGTTTTTTCTTCAAAAATAGAGAAAGGCATCAGCTAATTTCCTAATACGAATTATTAGAGTGGTGTACTTCTATTTTTTTTTTTTTTTTTGTAGGGCCCAGGTTTAAATCTCACCTCATACTCTAGTACCCTTGAGTAAAGTACTTAACCTGAGTAGATACAGTGAAAATTGGGCATACATGGGTAAATCACTGTAAGTAGCTTAACATGGTAGGTTTTTGGAGCAAAGCATGGCTAAATCAATAAATGTACTGTAAGTGCTTGAACCATAACTGGAGCTTCTGCCGTCTCTCCTTTGTGCCTGCGCAGTCAGAGGATGACCTGGCAGAGAAGATGCGCAGCAACGAGATTCTGCAGCGTGCTATCAACACCTACAGGGAGGCGGCAGAGCTGCCTGGGGCGCCAGCTGACCTGGTCAAGGCCTCACTGAAGAAGCGGGCGGAAAGGCAGCAGTTCCTGGGTAATGATCTTATGACCTCCACTGCCTTTGCCCATCAGCACTGGTATTCAAAGTTAGATTAGGTTGTAGAACATTACACACCTTTGTGTTCATCACCAGGCCACCATATACTTGTTTCCTTGCCCCTGAGGACTTTGGGGATCCAGATTTTTTTGATAGAGTGAAATGTGAAGCTATCCAAAGCAACATCAACGGCAGCAAAATAGTTCTTTAGACACATTTGTACAGCATCTTTATGTATTTTTTTATTAATATTTATCCAGTTTGTGTATTTTTTGTTACAGTTGAGGCTTTCTCAGATACAACAGTAGCCCTCCTAAGATTTAAAAGAGCTGGTTTTGTTCACAACTTCAATTCTTTAATTGCTTATTAACTTATTTAACCTGCTTATTCAGTGTTTAATAGAACCTGGTTTTGTCTTTCAGGTTGACCTGAAATGAACTTATGTACATTTCAATGTCTTTAGACTTAGACTTTGCAAAGGTGCCCTCTTTGTAGAATTTTTTACAGCATGCAATTCACAGGAATGTATACAAGTGAAATGAAATAAGTAGAAAAGATATAATGAGATAATATGATAAAATAATTAGATATACTGAGCAAAGTCTACGCATAATTACTAAAGAGTAAATGATAATAAAGTCAAATAATAACAACCTTGTCACCTGGGAGGACTAGTTATTGTTGCAGTGGCTGTATTTCATAATAATGACAACAGAACGTCACTGTCAAACTTATGTGACCTCAGGTTGGTTTATTCTCGCCGTGTTAGTTTTTAGGGCTCAGATATTCTCTGTGCAACACGTTTGAGCCCCTGAGGTTTGACACACGTGCTCTGCGCTGCGGGATTCCAGTCAGACACAGACACGTTTCTGTTAATGTGGCCATTAGGAAAAGGCTCGCTGAGCCGCATCAGCACCGGCAAACCGCTGTTGCCACAGGGGAGCGTTTCAGACAGACGCCACTGGAGCTCCGCTTTCAGGGCTTTCTGTCGCCGCTGCCAGCACTTCGGCCCACACGTGATTTCCGCTGAGTCTGCAGGCGGCGCCACTGCGGAGAGAGCCAGCCTAGATCTTTATCGGGCCGCTCCTTGTCTCTTTGCACACAGCGCGTGCTGACAGGCCAATCTGCCAGAACATCCCTTTTGTCTCATCTGCCTCCGGCTTTGCGCATTTCAGGAGAACGGGGTTAAAACATGGTCATTCAGAGCAGTCATTCAGCGTAAGACCCCGCAGCTAAATTGTGACCTCAGTCAGTCTGAGTGGTATACATTTTTAATGCTTGGCTGTAGAGGAGGGATAGTGACAACCTTCTGGAACCTTCCTTCATGCTTCATGTAGACCCTACTTATCTGCATTCCGTTCACGAAGCATGACAGTTTTCTTCAACGCAATGGGTGTTGCCAGTAAAGCAAATATACAATATAATAACCTTTTAATGTCACCTAAGGCAACTTATAATGCTGGGTTTCTACACCAAGGTATGATTATTTTCCCATTTATACAACTGGGTAATTTTTTCTGTATAAATTAAGGAACAGTGCATTGATCAAGCATACGTCAGCAGGAAAGGGATTTGAACCGAGGTTCTTCCGACTCCAAGGCCATGATCCAACTTATTTTTACTATGAGTCTGTGGCTGAAGAAACATTTATACCTTGGTAGACCAGTGTTAAACAATGGCCCCCCTTTTTCATTTTTTAAATTAACATTTATTAACATTTAGGACTTGCAGTGCTAAACTGACACAGAACATTCTGTCCTTCATATCTTTCCCACAAAAGGTCGCATGCGCAGTGCCCTGGCCACTCTGGAGAAACTGGTGCAGATCTTTCCAGAAGACATATCTCTGAAGAATGACCTGGGAGTTGGATATCTGCTCATTGGTGACAACAGCAATGCCAAGAAAGTGTATGAGGAGGTGTGAAGCCTTTTTTTTTTTTTTTGTTCTGTCTTCATACTCAGGCATGCGCATGTCTTACGGTGGCATCGCCTAGGCGAAGAGTCGGTGGCGCAGTAAACACCTCTGGCTGATCATTGCTGCGAAAGGCAAAACAGCTTGTGATTTTACAGTTCTCTCGGGGGATGCCAGTTTTCCTCATAGTCTTCCTCTGATGAATCCTGCAGTGTGTTCTCTTCTGAGGGCATTCCACGTCCATAGTTTATGTCCGTCTTGGCCAGAGAGTTGCAAATTTTTGAGGCGTTTTTGAATCGGTGTCTTGCCGTAACCTTGGAATGCTGAGGTAGCCATGTTTGGCAAGATTACAACAAAATGGGTAAAGCTCACCAACTGTGTTACCAATAAAACAGTTTAACACACTGGTGCCACCATGCTGGACAGTGGGATCAAACAGTTACAGCTTGTGTGCTCAACCTCTCGGTCTTACAAATATTCATTTGGTTGACCCAGATATGTTACACTTTGCCTTATGGGTCCTTAAAGTAAATTTCATCTCCTGAAACATCAAGTTTTTGTTTTCTTGGCTCAAGCAAGCCTGACCTCAGGATGCTTCAACCCTTGTTGTACGTGGTGGAATGATTACATGAGAAGAGAAGAGATCTATGGAACAAAGCATGTACAATTATTTGCGATCCACTAATTTTCGTAGGTCTGTCATCACAAAGAAGGTGCAGTTACCTTCTGTATTTTAATGAAAGCCTGGAAATGCCTGAAGAATTTCCGTTGCTGCTTCCACTCTAGAAATTACTCTTTTTTTTTTTACCCAAATAACAATATAGCATAAAGTGGCTTAAAAGAAAAACACTTGAAATGTTTCCATTCATTTTTAACATAGAAATCCAATTGCCACCCAGGTGGTCAGTATGTTGCTGACTTGAGCTGAAAGTGGTTCTGTGTGTTTAATGCGACCTTCTCTGTGCAGGTCCTGGCCAAGGTGCCTACAGACGGCTTTGCCAAAGTGCATTATGGATTTATCCTTAAATCGGAGAACAAGATCGCTGAGAGCATCCCCTTCCTGCAGGTGAGTGGCGACTGCTGCCTTGGCTGGCCTCCTGGGCAGCGGCCCCGCTTGCCGGACACGTGTGCCGCCAGCCCACGAACGCTGTTCTGTGTAATTACCACACGGTCTCCGTTGTACTTGACACCCGGCGACTTATTCAGACTAATAGTTTAATTAACCGGACAGGTTTGTTTGTTTGTTGACCCCACTATTAGTGCTGGCAGAATTTAAATTTTGCATCTTTACCTTTTGGCTGAATTTTTTTTTTTTTTTTTTGAGAATAAAAATTTTTGCTAAAAAGCTGATGCAATTAACATTTTAGAATAAAAATAGAATGCGAGTTGAGTGTGTGAACCATGTTACTTATTAGCTGGTTGCACAACTGGATGTGTTTATTGACGCCGATCAGACCCGAAAGGAAGGATTTGGGTTGGTGTTGCCCCAGTTACAGTTGTGCTTTTTGCAAAACATTTGAAATTAGAAACAAACTATGAATTCAGAAAAAAGTGTACATAATATTACTTTAGCCTATTTTTTGCTGCTGGCTAACACACGAAACAGAGAAACTGCTAAAATTTGGTTTTGATGGTTCCTTTTGAAACATTATTTGTTTCACTTCATCATTTGCAGCCATCAAATCAAGGCTGTTATAATAAATGAAGAAATGAATGTGATCAGCTTTGAACCAGAGATTGTGCAGCTGCCCCCCTCCAAGAGCATACCAGACTATTGACAGTCCCACATTGGATTTTAACCTAAACCCTGGTTGTGTGTCCCTCTAATAACCCCTTCATCCATTGGAATCTGCATTGTTAATGAATCTGCATGACTGAACTAGTTATGCAAAGGGGTTCAGGAAGTGACTTTGATCATCTTACGGACTGAAAGGCCAGAAGCTTCAGTGATTGCATAACCACTGTTTTTACAGCAAATCCCATAAAAATCTGCAGGTCTGTGTGAAATGTGAAAGGGTTGAATAGTTCAAATGAGGGTTGACATGAGGTAAGCAGGTGTCCCTTTGGAGGATAGTTGTGTTTATGCATGCTGACAATTTTCCAGGAGGGACTTGAGTCTGGCGACCCAGGCACAGATGATGGGAGGTTCTACTTCCACCTGGGCGATGCCCTGCAGCGAGTAGGCGATAACAGCGTGAGTCTGCCGCGCTTTCATCTCTGTCGGTTCTTCTCTGGCTTAAATGCAGTACATGGTTTTGGGCTGGTATTATTTCATATGAGCAAGCATGGGTAAGGGGAAAAGATCAGAAACCGTTATGTATTTTAGCCCCCCATTCCACAAATCCCAACTCATTCTGACTCTGCAAGGTGGGAAAAGACCTCCATGAAATACTAACACCACACTTGTCCCCCCAGGCTCACAAATGGTATGAGATCGGGCACCAGCGAGGCCACTTTGCCTCTGTGTGGCAACGATCACTCTACAACGTGAATGGACTGAAGGCTCAGCCTTGGTGGACACCCAAAGAGACTGGTTACACAGACCTGGTGAAGGTTTGTGATTCTCCATTCTGGAGCAGCACTTATTACTTACCCAAGCAACATTTAGACATTGGACTGCTCCTTCGTTTTCTTAATATTACGGCAATCTGTCGGTATCAGAACTCTCTATATCCAAATTTTCACCATAACAACTCTTGAAAATGAATACCTAAATGTCAGTATCCAAAAGGAAACTGTTGCTATTACAAATTTATATGCAAAGCTTATCCTTAATAAAATACTTGAAATGCAAATAAAAATCAGAAAAGATATGAAAAAAATCAACTAAACATCATACAGTGTACTGTTATAAAAATAATACTGTATCTATTGTAATAAGCTGTATGGTACACGATTATGAACTTAAGTGAAATTTTAAAATGTGCATGCATGCAGGGGTCTGCGTGGGTCTCTTATCAGTCTTTTCCACGTTTTGCTTTGTCTGAACACATTTGTACAGCATCACTGCATTTACTGTGCATTTAATTTTTTTTAAATAGACCTATTGATTTAAACTTCGGTTGTTGTGTGAAACGGACACAGCGGGTTACTTTGACACACATCTTTTTTCCCTTTATTCACCATCTCATAACACTGAACTCCCACTGCAAACCCCACTTACACGTCCTCTCATCTCCCACATGTAGCACTGTGACACTGGGGGGCACTAACACTCAAAATTTCCTGTACTGTACATATTGTACGCAAGTATGGACGTGCAAATTAATGACAACATTGTGTTTTCTAATTGGGTAACTGGTGTTTACAGTGTTTTTATCAGGCTGAAATCATGGGTTCCTAGTTACATAGGTGCTTTCCAATTGGCTGGGATTAGATTATTTATTTATTTTCCCCCCATTTATAATAGTGAGTAATAGGCACTCAGTATCTGAAATTTAACTATCTGGGGTCTTTTTGGAGGGTGAAGTAGATTCAGATACCAGGGGATTACTATGTGTATGTTCTTTTATCCGATGCTTTTCTGCAAAGCATCTTAAAATATTAGGTTTGTATACTAAAATACTTGCAATGATATTTACCCCTTTTAACAGAAGTGTATTAACACTGTATCAGTTCAAGGTAAGTTCCTTGATCAGCCGAATACCACAAGAAGGGGAATCGAACCCAGGTTCTTTATTGCAAGAATTTCAGTGCTAACCCTTTATTCAATTCCCAGTATTTTTGTTTTAAACAAAGCAGTTTTATTATGAATCTCCTTTATATTTATAAAACCCCTGAAGGTTCCTGTGTGCCTGAAGTGGTAAAAAGCATTGTAGCTAGGTTGTTGGCTGCTGTTGCACCCCCTATAGGTCACTGCAGTTACTGAGCAATCTCTCCTAGTTCTGATACGTAGTGCCTGGGGAAAAACAACCGAAAGAGTAAAATCGCTTTCACCCTTCAACAACACACTCATGGCCGTGTTGAACATGGCATCAGCTGCCTGATACTGTTCCTGTTCAGACGTATGAGGCGGCAGCTGTGAAAGGTTGTGATTTGCTGTCGGGCTTTGCCGTTTCCCTGAGCCTGGGACTGAACGTACATGACGGGCCTCTCCCACGCGTCACTTTGTGTTTGCTGCTCTTTTAAGCGGCTCAAAAAATGTCATAAAGCTGACACTAATATGGAAAAATAACAAATGTTGCGGGGACACGCAGTGATATTAAAAGCACTGATTTATTTCAGTTTCTGCACTCAGAACTGTGTGCTTCTTGTTAACAAGAACATTACAAGATCTTGTTTGCATTGAGAAGCTGGTTTCTAAGTAGGATTCTCCGATGGTGATCACGAATATTTTTAATCTTACTCAAATGCAAGGAAATACTGTGATAAAAATAGCAATCGTTTGGAACAGTAGGAAAACACACAAAAATCTGTATCTGGAAAGTGCTTTATTGCACAGTGTAATTTGATGCTGATAAACTGCTGTGATTTGTTCTGACTTGAGATGCATTTCTGAGCTCTCAGTATACTGAGTGTACATTACATTTTGTAAGGCACAAATGCACATGTAAAATGTGTTCAATAAAATGTCAGAGGAACTTTAATAAAATTCAGTGTTAACTTACATTTCTGAGGCCACGTGGCGACTCAGTGCGGTACAATCCACTATTCTCCAATGCAACATGAATGTATGCAAGTATTTTAAAAAAATTTTAAAAATATGACAACACAGTATTATGTATTTAAATTAATTTGCGTAGGGCTTTTCTTCAGAATGGCTTAAATTTTTAGGTTTGTATACAAATAATAATAATAATAATAATAATAATAATAATAGTATAGATATTTACACTTTTTTTAGCTGATGCTTTTCCCTCAGGTGATGTACGGTGTTCAGCTACTTACTATGATTTATGCAGCTGGTTAATTTTTTACTGCATTAGTTTAATGAAATTATATTGATTAAAGGTACTACAGTGGAAGGAGAGATTCAAACCCAGCACCCCCGAGTGTAAAGGAACACTGCTGAACACTGCAGCACCTGCTGCCTCAATATGAACTGGTTCCCCTCGAGACCCTCTCACTCCAGGTGATTCAGTTGAGCGCTATGAGGGGGTGCAGTATATCTGACTGCTGCTTCCTGATGCCCTTCCAGACGCTGGAGCGCAACTGGAGGACGATCAGGGATGAGGCCCTTGCAGTGATGGACACCAGCAGCGGTCTCTTCCGGCCCGAGGATGAGAACCTTCGTGAGAAGGGCGAGTGGGGCCAGTTCACGCTGTGGCAGCAGGGTACTGTACACCTTTTTACTTCCTGTTTTAAAGTGACTGCTCACTTGAACGTGCCCACAGTGTGTGTGAGTGTTGAAATCTGAGGATTGAGAGCATGGTGCAGTTTGGCTTCGAAAGTTCCAGAAAACAACCCTTTTCAGTAAAAACCATATGTACTCCTGCATTTTTTTCTATCCTTTTTCTTACTGTATATGTACAGTACTGTGCAAAAGTCTTAAGCATGCAACTTCAGCGTCTGTTGAGAAGTACAGGTAGATTCTTATCTACCATCAGGGGGGTTTCCGATTGGTCCCAAATTCATTTTGCAGCCTGAGAATGACCTCAGACACCCAATCTCAGTCATACACAACTATCTTGAGCAAAAAGAAGAAATCCTGCAACAGATGGTGTGGTCCCCACAGAGCCCTGATCTCAACATGATCAAGTCAGTCTGGGAGGACATGCAGAGACAGTCAAAGTGTGCAGAAGAACTGTGGCCAGTTTCTCAAAATGTTTGGAAGAACCTACCAACCTCTACCTTAAACTGCATGCAAGTTTGCATAAGAGAATTGATGGTGTTTTAAAGGCAAAGGGTGGTCACGCCAAATATTGATCTGATCGAGGTTTTTTTGTCTACTGCACTTTTTAGAAGGTCTATTGATTTATAAGTATTCATAGCATTATTTTTGGAACCATCCTCGCTTTATAGCATTTTTCCCACAGGTGCCTAAGACTTTTGCACAGAACTGTATGGAGTAAGAAAAGGCGAATTTTTTTTTTTTTTTGCTCAAATGTGCTAGAATTCCTCTAAACGTGCTGTCCCACAAAAGGTGCAGATCCTCTGAGCCACTGTGATTAGCTCCTTCTGTGTAAAATACAAATTGACTTCTTAATCGTGTGTTACAAGCCACTTCATTTGAACTAAACATGTATTGATCACTGTCAGGCAGGAGGAAAAATTACAGCCAGAAAGAATAGCAGCTGGTTTCTTTATTTCCCCAGTTTGATCATTTATAACGTCATGCAGTAACAGGTTCCAGTCGATGCAACATCTCCACCTTTTGTTTCCCTTTTAATAACTGTATAAGGTTCAAAACACAATTGGTATTTAATTTCTGCCTATTTTACGCAACACTGATGCAGACCCATACATTTTATAAATGCACGTAAGGCCACGTTTCTGTGGTCCCATCAATTGTCCCATGATCCTTTGCTTTACCCCCAATCACCTCCACAGGTAGGAAGGTAGAAAATTCTTGCCGAAGTGTCCCCAAGACATGTGCCCTGATGGATCGATATTCAGAGGCCACAGGCTGCAAAAGGGGACAGGTGTGTGACCTTTGACCTTCACCTTGTGATCCTGTTTTTGCAAATAGGAAGTGAAATCTGTACAGGTTGAATGTTCTTACCTGTTATCTACCACTCCACTGGTTACAGCTGTCCAAGTGTTGACATGTCAGCAGCAAACTCAGCACCACAGACAACATTTAACTGCAGTTTTCATTGCCCATAGCAGACATGTATTTTATAATTGCAGCCTGTTGTCTTCCATCATTTGTCTTTTTATAAGAGCTGCATGACCAGTCAAGGACTAGCTAGTTCTGTCTGTGCACGCTACACTGATATGTCAGTTTCTCTGAGGACAAACAAAGCTCCCCTTGTCTTCATCAACTCCACAGATCAAGTACTCGGTGATGCAGCCGGGGACCCACGTCTGGCCCCACACGGGCCCCACCAACTGTCGGCTGCGGATGCATCTGGGCCTGGTCATCCCCTCCCAGGGCTGCCGGATCCGCTGCACCAACGAGACCAGGTGAGCAGAGTGGACAGAAGGGTAGTTATCACCAATTCATACAGAAAACTACAAACGCATGTTTTTAACCACTTGTTAATCTCCTGTCCCTTCAGAGATCATATTCATTGTAACACGGCAATACACTGGAGAAGTCATACATAAACTTGACAACCTTCAGTTCCATGTAGCATAGACAAGTTGAGGACTGTCTGTCTGTCTATCTTACCGACTTTGGCCAAAATGACTTACAGTGCTGGTTTAATTCATGGTTAAAAAAAGTGCTCACAGCGATTAATGGTCGAGACAATCGGCTTCATGTTAACCCATCCTGTTTTGCACTCTGCTGAGGTTATTTAAGATGAGGGTTTGTGTTCTTACTTGCTTGGCAATGGTGTTCTATTATCTTTTTAAGTGTAAAATGTTTTGTGGTTATTTCTGAAAAGTGACCCGTGGTGCGGCTGGAGGTATGGAGGGGGCAACACTGCTGCTTCAGAGCGCACTGGTTAACTAGCTAGCTTACTAACAGACAGCGGTAAATCTGCGGCAGCCTCTCGCTCCAGAAAGGCTTCCTATTAATTCAATCAGGACAGCCTTGACATTCCGGAGCCAGCGGGAACTCGTCCGTCATCAAGAGAGCTTATTTACGACAAAGCGGCGGCAGGCGTCAAAAGCAGGGAAATGATCATCCGCTTATCCCCAGCTCGGGGCGTATGGCGCAGGGGACATGATGATGAGCGGCTGTGCTGGAGGAGGGCGCCGTGAATCAGTGAGCCTGTGTTGTGTGTCTTTCAGGGTCTGGGAGGAGGGGAAAGTGCTCATCTTCGACGACTCCTTTGAACACGAGGTGTGGCAGGAGGCGGACAGCTACCGGCTCATTTTCATTGTTGACGTGTGGCACCCGGAACTCACGCCGTACCAGAGGAAGTCGCTTTCCCCCATATAGGAGGACCGACCGACTGTGACCTACTGTTACGGCTGCTAATTCACATGTTTAGGTAGGAGTCCATCTAGCTCACCCCCTGCGGAGGAAATCAAAGGGATCACTTTTACATAATGTTTCTACAGGTTGCCTATACAGGGAAGCAAGTTTATAGACAGTCTGTGTATGTTTTTTCTTATAATTATTTTGTGGTACTTTAGAAGTGTACAATCATATCTAAAACGGAAGCTAAGCGGAGTAATGCGAATATCCCGGCGAGCCAGCCAAGAGGCGAATACAGCCCGGACACACACTCGGTGGTGGGAAGAATGGGTTTGATTGCGTTCCGTATTTGTCATGAAATGGGAATCGTGTCAAAGCTCTGACTCTCAAAACCGGCGCTGATGATACAAATGGGGACATCTGGTTGCCTTTGGCTTAGCTTCCTTGTTCCTGTGACCAATCCTGCTGCTGTTTATAATTATTATTAAACACAACAGAATCACTACCAGCCGTCCAAAACTCCGTCGCGTCCAAATGAATAACAGTTTTTTTTTCCCCCAGTAATTGGCTGCTTTGTCTTAGCAGGTCTCGGCAACTCAGAAGTGGGGAATTTTCAAAGCTGCATCAAATAAGGGCTGTGGACAGAATTAGCGTTATATGTGCATTTTAGTACCTACTTGATGTTCACTTGCAGGTGTCCATGAAGAAATATTGAATTTATCAGTGATACATAAAGTTGCAAATTTCAATAATTCATGCAATGTTCTGTCCTCAAATTTTCATGTACTCTTACAGTATAATTGTCACAGAATAACTTGTTTTCACACCACATACAGCCCATGTCTGTTGCAAAGTAGTGCTTCCATTTTCACCAAAATGAGTTAGTAAAATTTCCATCTAGTAGATACAAAGACGGCATCACTATTCAGCAGTGGCCATACCCAGTTTCCTATTTGTCGATGATTCTTTTATAAATGTAATGTTTTAAGATTCTTAAAATATTTAAGTTTAGGGGTTCTGTATAGATGGTCATAACACTAAAACAATATTTAACTTCACAAAAATGATTTAATGTCCAGTAATTTCTTTCCAGCACACCTTTCGTATTATAATACTGTTTTAACTGTAGTACTGTTAACATCTTCAAATAATGCAGAAAACAATCTTGAAGGATGTTGTGGTGATCTGCCCTACTCTTTTAGCAGTTTACATACCACCCAGAACAGGTGCGAGGAATTAATTTGACATAGATCATATTTTATGCCTTTAACTTTGCAATAATATATAATATACAAGTAAGGTACACGCCAGATCCCAGCAAACAGGGAATCAGTGCCATGTCTTTTAATGTGAAAAGAAATTGCACTCGTGAAATGTACTATATTTTAAAATGTTAGTGTTTCTTTCCAGTTGTATCCATGGGTTTTAAAGGACATTTTTTCTATGTGTATTTTAGCATGTGCTGCAAAACTGTACGGCATTGTGGAATTCACTTTCAAACCTACAACCACATTGCTTTCGAACACCTTATTAAACAGGGTGCTCTGTGCTTTCATAACAGGAAGACCGAAAGAGCTGCTTTTGCAGTTGCCGTGTTGATATTTTTTATATCATTATGACTGAATGCAAGCATAAGACAGGCAACTGTCAGCCCTTGCAATGGGGAGTCGGGCAATTCGCAGGGTTCGGAGGTCCCCGTGTAAATCTTATATTTTCCATAATGATGTGGAAGTATGCGTTCATTTATTTAGACAATAATAAGGCATTGTGGTACTTCAGTGCTAAGATACAATACACACCGTTCAGCCCAGACTAGGACGGACCTCTGTTTAGGTAAACAAGCACAATGCAAACATGGCCCAGGGTGTATAAATAGTGGGCAGCAGACCATGACTAGTCCAAAGAAAGGCCGCTTTAACAAATAGCGGGTGACTGACCAGATTTATTCTGCTTTAACAATGGGTCCGATCACGTGCTGTTGCAACAGAGAGGTGGGCGTCCATCAGCAGACTGTGCAGATTCACACAGTTAGTCAGCTGCCGTCTTTCTGCCTGCCGGAGCTGACTCTACCTTAATAGATGAAAGCAACTGTTTTTTTTTGTTTTTTTTTTGCTAATTCTTCTCATTTCATCAGATTAATATAATTTTCCTTTTGCCATATGACTTAGCTGATGTCTTTGCAGAAATGTACCAGGGAGGCCATGAGGTTTTTTTTATTCATTCAACATGTGATCAGTCCAAACCTTTTACTGTACAAACCAGGGACATTTTTCATGTTTCTGTTGCCACTATGTGTTGTTAAACCACCTCTGCTGTCTTCAAGTAATCTTTTGTATTCCTGTTTTAGTGGTTTTTTTTTCCTTTTTGTGTTGCACTGATTAATGTTGCCTGTAAGTGATTGTATGACTGAAAAAAATTAAATAGATAATGAAGTGCATGTACTGATATTTGTGGAAAAATTTTTTAAGTGAAATTTATCTGTATTTTATTTACACACTTTGTCAATATTTTCACATTCACAACTGTTACTGGTTTTCTTAAAGTATATCGGCGAAGCACTGAACACTGGCTGCTGATGAGTGCTGACAGCTCATATGCTGCATAAGGTACTGCTTGGGCACTTTTCAGTAAGAAGATTCTAAAGGGGATAATTAAATTGTTTTTGTCTGTTTGTAGATGAGGGGCAGCATGGTGGCTCAGAGAGTGCTGCTGCCACACAGCACCTGAGCTGATCGGGTGTGGGTTTGAACACAGCTCATTCTGTGTGAAATTTGCATGTTCTCCTTTGTGCTTGGGTGAGTTTCCTCCCATAGTCCAGAGACATGTGTTTCAGGTTCATTGGTCACTTCATTGCCCATAGCATGTAATTGACTACAGTGATAGACTGGTGTCCCATCTGGGGGTTGTTTCACAGCTCAGTGGTGCCAGGATAAACCCTGAACTGCTGTGACTTGTGACCAGGATTAAGCAGTTATGGATAATGAATGGATGTTTATAGATCGCTGACTGTTAATCAGTTAGTAAACTATGGTCTGGAATGTCAAAGGCAGGATAAAAGCAGCAGCTGAGTTGTGTGTTATCCATCTGGTTGCCTACATATCTGGCCCAAGATCAGTAAATTGTGAATTATGATTGTTTGGTTGCCTAGAGACACTCAATTTCACCCATGTGGCTAGCTGGATATTGTCACTGATGCAATTCAGGTTAAGTGCCCTGCTCAGAGAAATGACAGCAGGGTTCTGCCAGGACTGGAACCACCAACTGTTAAGTTTCAGACCACCATGTCCTTATCCACTCTCCTTGCCACCCAACATGCATCCCTAGGCCAGCAGCCTTGAAAATGGGGTTCAAGCTGGAGCAAGCTGCCCCAAGTGCTCCTCTGTCAGCATCAGTATGTGAAGGGGAGTCATCTTCTCAGAAGTAGAGCTCACAAACCAGGCTGGTAACCCCCTTTTGTGGGTTGACTTAATAGCCCTTTGCTTTTACTGCAGTGTGAGCAATCGATCCATAGCAAGAAAGTCTCCTTGGATGTGTTCTTACACAGCTGGAGTGTGAGGCTTTGTGTGGTCAGTATTGAATGGCAACATACTGTATGCACTTTTGTTCTGTAGCTTAGTGATGTCTTTGTGGCAAAATTAGTGTACTGCCAGTATTGTGCTACAGACTCATGACTCCACTCTTAAAACATGGTCAAAATGACACAGATATAGGATCACAAATCAATAGGCAATGCTACAAGTACAACGGAGGGTCTGTACAATTTATTAACCCTGATGAAATGGTGCTGAAGGAACAAGATCAAAGAGTAACTTATTCATGCTTTTTTCTCCAGAGAACTTAAAGGCATTAGGCTTGTGTACTACGCTACTCACATTCATCTGTTCATTTATAGTAAACAGCTGGGTAATTTTTACTGTATCAATTCAGGGTAATAGATCAATGGGTACTACAGCAGGAGTGACTTTAACCTGTTCCTTTTGACTGTAAGGTGACAGCTCTAGGGTAATAGAACAAGATCAGGAATTAAAGCTCGGCGCTTCAAATGCTCCAGCTCTAACCTCTTTACCACCCACTGGCACCATGGAGAAAGCAGGTTTGTCTTCACTCTCGTTTTTATCTGAAAGGACTCACTTTTCTTCACCCTGTCCAAGTTGGGTCACTGTGGTCCAGAATGTGTCCCAGAGGCCTAGGGCACAAACTGAAAGTGGGGTCCACCTTGGACCCAGGGTAGCCCCAAACGTATTCATTTATTCACACACCCATAACATGGGCAAATTAGTCCAGGGGCACTGCCATGCTGAAACAGTCCAAAGTCCTTGGGCTGTGGGAGGAAACCCATACTGACAAAGGGAAAACATGCAAACTCCAGACAGACTAAGCTGAAGTCGAACCTCAACTTGAACGTCCCAGGTTCTGTTAGGCTGCACGGCACCTGCTGGCCGTGGCAGCTTCTTAGAGCTCGAGGGCTGCCTACACAAATAAATAGTCAAAGGCAATAAAAACATTGCATGCCCATCGGCAGAACGACGCTCAGACCAAAGTTACCCATAAACATTGCTTTCTAGGACAATGCATAAAATATGGAAGCCCATCTTCGACGTTCTTCTCCAGCGTGACTGTTTTCATGAATTATTCATCAAAGTTTATTGCAAATAGATGGCATTTTTTTCCCCTCTTAGCTTTCTATTACAACCCTCTAACTTAATTATTGCTTTGTAAAGGGAAGTGGTTTTGTTTAGGCCACTTAAAAAGAAAAGATTTCCTGTCAGTGGAAATGACTCTGTCTTGGTCTTTGCAAGGAGTGAACAGGCTCCTGGGAAGGAGGGAGGGCCTATATATAGTGGATGATAGAATTATTTTTTAATTAGTTTGCTGCCATGGTTTTACAGCATATGCTATGCTTGAACGGTGTTGTTGAACGGTGGTTGTTTGAAGCCCGCTGGCTGAAATGTTGGGGGGGGGGGGGGGGGGGGGGG
>UFQX01000107.1:2237009-2348773 GCA_900497675.1 Arapaima gigas
GGGGGGGGGGGGGGGTAGGGTGGGTGTGGAGTTACTCTGAACATATCGCAACTTGCAAAGTCGGTTTCTGTTAATGATTCAGTGTTTCCCCTTAATCTCAGGGGAAGCCTTTCAACACTTTGTGGAGTTATTGTTAGACTCCATCACACTGAACATAGGTGGTTTTCCTTAATGTCTCAGTAGTTGCTTTATTTATGCCCCCAATGGAATGTTTGTTTTGTTCCATCTGTCCATAACCACTTGCAAGGCAGGGGGCACCCTGACCAGGTTGCCAGACCACCTCACGGCAAAGTCAAGTGTGAAATAACATTTAAAGCTTGACAAGCTTTAAAAAGAGCATTGCTCATCAGAATATTTATCATGAAAACATAATCTTCCCAGAATTACCCAGTTTCAAAAGATTAATGTTTTTGAAAAATCTTTACAATTACTTGGATTTCTGCATTAAGTACTCATGATCAGGAGACTAATCTTTGGCTGCTCTCTTGAAAAATGTGTCGGTGCTGGGCTGGCAGGTACAATGATCTGAGTTTGAATCCCTCCCATCTCCTTTAGTGCCCTTAATCATGATGTGGAAGTGCCATTGATTTGAACCCAACTCAGGTGACCACTGGCATCGATTCTGAGTCAAAAGTATTTTGCCATTACCTTGTTCTGTGTGTGTTTGAGGGGTAAAAACACTGGGAAGACATGCAAACCCCTCACCAGACAAGCAGCCCAGGAGCTGAATGGGTGCCAGCTTGACCTACTGTATCACCGCCTCCCTCTGGAGAAATGGTTCACTGATTCCGGTGTGGAAGAACTTGACTGGCCTGCAGAGAGCCCTCCCTTCCCTTACTTACCCTGAACTGAAGCAGTAAGGGTACTCTAATCTTGTATATATGGGTAAATCACTGTAGGTAACACAAATATGTCATCTACATTCATAAGTGTGGCTTTTGATAAGGTGAAGTAGTCTATGATGTTCCCACTTACCGTACACATGATTTCCTTCACTGCAGTGACTCACATGTGTCACCATCCCCGGTCCAGGTGAAGTGTTAGCAGTGTGGAGGAGGGCGTTTCTCTTCCCAGGATTTGCAAGCTGACTCAGTGCCAGTATGTGAGTGAACAAATGTGCGCTTGTCCCTGTAGGGTCCCTTCTGAAAGGAGCTGGTCTGTAGCGTTCGCAGTCATGTAACATGGAGCAGCGAATCCTCTCAGTGATTCCTGCGCTGATGGATGTCTGTGTAGTGCTTCCTCTAGAAAACTGCAAGTTTATTTTGGCATTTGCATTTATAGGTGTTCCGAGGTGTAGCTACTCATTTAAAGAGAGGTGTTTTGCATACAACAGGAAAGAAGATCATATTAAATGCATTATTTGTCCAGGGGCTATTCATGCATTTTAGAAGAGGTGACAGAAAAGTCTTTGGCTGAATAATAAAAGTTAATGATGCATCAAGTGGTTGGTGTTCGTGAAACGGAAAATACGTATTACTTATTTTAGTTGAATTGCTGTATTGCATGGACATGTGTTGTATTTAGAGTAAATGCGCCAGGCAGGTTGTGGAGATGCCCCAGGATTTTATGAACGGACCCTCTCTCTCACGAGGGTCAGTGGAGAACTAGTGAGAGCGCTGGTGCTCTAACAGGATTTCACGTCTTCAAGAGGAGTGTTTCTATGGAGATAACCGGGTTGTGGACTGAAAATAAGTTGATCTGGGTGCCATGGGAACTCGGGCAGGAGCAGCGATGCTGGAGAATCTCGAGCAGATGGTGGGAGGTCCAACTGAGAATAGTCAAACAGGGGGCGCCACAGAGAGCCAGTATGGCGCTGGCCAGCGAAGACCTATGAAGCACCCGCTCACTATAAGGCTTTTGTTTAACTGCTCACTGGTGCCGTAGCATCTTCCTTTGGCCCCAAACCGCTGTGCACATGAACAACCTAAAGAAGCCGGTATGCATAGTACCGCTGTAGTATCATGCTTCAATTTACTACTTTTAGCCAGGTACAGATTTGTAAAGCATGTGACTTGGTATTTTGAGCAGCAGTTAAGGAAATGTAACCTGAGAAAAGTATTTACCCTGAGTTGAGCCCATAAAAATACCCAGCTGTATAAATGGGTCAGATACGGTAAGATGCTTTGGATAAATGTGTCGGCAGAGCAGCAAATAATTCAAGGAAATTAATTTCACTTGAAGCGACACAGTGGGACGATTGATGACTATAAATTGCCTTGTAGTGCGTATATGTGTCAATGCTTGAAGTGGAGAAAAAGAGCCGCTGCTCCCCTCATTGGCATGTTGGCATGTGTATAGGTCGCTTTATAGGTACGTATTAAATGTTCGATCTCTACAGTAGATGAAAGATACTGGGAGATACTGCTGATGGTCACAACATATATTTCTTTAATAAAGGGGACACAAGTTTCTAATGAACAGTAGGAAAGCAGCTCGAGAGCCAATTTGAAGTGTAGTTTAGTTCACCCTGGGTAATGAAATGTATACTACAGGACCAAAAATACATGGGCATCCCTTCTAATTAATGGGTTTGCTATTTCAGCCACACCTATTATATACAGGTATGTAAAATGAAGCATGTAGCCACACAATCTCCTTCTACAAACATTTGCAGTAGGACAGGTTGGATTAAAGAGGCCGTTGACTTTCACCCTGGCGCTTTCATAGGATGCCCCTTTTCCAACAAATCACTTCCTCAAATTTCTGCCCTACTAGAGCTGCCCGAGTCAACTGTTAGTTCTGTTATTGTGAAGTGGAAATGCCTAGAAGCAACAACAGCTCAACCACAAAGCGGTCAGCCACAGAAGCTCAGAGAACAGGACGGCCGAGTGCTGAAGTGTGTCGCACGTAAAAATCGGCTGTCCTCAGTTGCAGCACTCACCACCATGCACCAAACTACTTCTAGAAGGAACGTCAGCACAAGAACTGTTCACCGCGAGTCACATGAACTGGGTTTCTATGACCGAGTAGCTGCGTACAACTCTAAAATCACCATGTGCAATGCCATACATTGGGTGGAGCAGTGGAAACAGGTTCTCTAGAGTGATGAATCACACTTCACCATCTGGCAGTGTTACTGGTGAATCTGGAGTTGACAGACGCCAGGAGACACTACCTGTCTGCATACATAGTGCCAACTGTAAAGTTTGGTGGTGGAGGAATAATGGCTGCAGCTGTTTTCATGGTTTGGCCCCCTTAACTCCAGTGATGGGAAATCTTAATACTTCAGAATACAATAACATTCTAGAAAATTGTATGTTTCCACCTTTGTGGCAACAGCTTGGGGAAAGAAGGCCCTTGACAGTGCCCCAGTGCACAAAGCGAGGTTGATGAAGAAATGATCTACTCATTGTGGTGTTGAAGAATTTGACTGCCCTACACAGAGCCCACGCCTGAGCCCCGTCAGACACCTTTTGGATGAATTGAAACGTCGACTGTCTCACTACCCAACATCAGTACTTGACCTCAGTGATGCTCTTGCATCTGAATGGGAGCAAATCCCTGCAGCCATGTTCCAAAATCTAGTGGAAAGCCTTTCCAGAACAGTGGAACAAACAGGGGACCATCTCCATATTAATGCTCGTGGATTTGAAATTAAATGTTCAACAAGCACATATGAGTGTGGTGTTCATGTGTCCACATACTTTTAGCCTGTTACTGCCGCTATGAGGGCTGTATTGAATAATGGTCATGTACTACGGCAAACTTTTGCTGAGAGAGCAGCTCAGCTGGAGAATCTGGTCTAATGCCACTCCATTATTATCAGATATGTGGAAGTTTCAAAGTGACTAAAATCACTGAACAGTTTACTCTTCAGTCATAATGTCCTCCAGGTGCACTTCCGAAATCGGCTGCCTGCGATTTGTGGCGGGAGTGTTTGTTCTCCTACATCTGGAGAAAATGCCATCGAGGCACAGAAGGAACCGTGAGCAACAGCACATCCCCCCCACAGTGTGAAACACAGGAAGCTGTCATCATCTTGAAAGATACAAGATGTGAAGCTTCTTTTCCTGAAGCGCATGTCTGCTGACTAACTCTGGAGGCGTAAGGCAGTGGGAAGGGAATGTCGTTCAAGGGGCAGATGCCTGTCCAAACCCCCCAGACATTCTCTTGGTCTCTCATACTGCAGCCTCAACATCTTGCCAGTTGCTGAGACTCAGTTCAAAAGCCCTCTTCACCGCCTCCTGCGGGTTCTGAAGGCCTGGTGATGACGGCGTGAGTCACCAACTCCGTCCCTGCTGGTAGACTCTCGCCAACAGGAACTGAAATGTTAAGTGGGGTTTGAGCTGAATCACACCCCGCATGGACTGTTTAGCTGTTTCTTCGGCCCAAAAACAGCGCAGCCATTTGGCAATGTGAGGAAGGGCAGCACCACTTCCCACCCAGATATTGATCTGTGCAGAAAAATTGAAGTCATCATTTCCAACTGTTTTGACAGCTGTGCTTGCAAATGTTCAAATGCTTGACATGATGTAAATCTCTTAAACTTGCTGTCGATAAGAATGATTGAGAAAGCAAGGTGGTTTTGCAGGATTGCACCGCCGGAGACATCCATTCATGAGAACAGCTGCATGTTTTAAAATACTCTCCACTCACTTGCCCATTCATAGTTACTTTCCATTGTATGTACCTGTGAGAAGAATGTACAGAATTTGGCACATTACATCATTTCCAAGTCAGTTCCCATCAACATGGTGGTGGTCCTCATAGAAAAGAGTGTTTGTGGACAAGAAATTACATTTTCAGAAAAAGAGGTTCCAGCCTTACTCTTGGTGACCCCCCGGTGCTGGTCATGTGATGGGAAGAAGGAAAGACTGGTGGAATGAACATTGCCATATATATCTACCGTCATTGCCTGGTTAACATCTGGGATGGGGACCTCACCCCTGCTGGTAACCACACTGCTCAGCTCCCCCTGCAGCTGGGGGACATGACTGCTAGGGTTAAATTGGTTGGAAACGACAAAAGTTCTTATACTTTAATTATGTTGAAAAAAACACATTACACGTTTGTGGTTAAAGTGTGCCCTCCTGGATTGCATATGATGTTTGCTGTGCACTGGGTGTATATGCTGAGGGCAAAAAAAATCTAAATTAAACTAGAAGTTATTATTACTGTTTTTGCACTTTTAATAATCTGCGTAAAAGAGGTCTCAGATCTGCTGTGTGTGCATTGTGTATGGTTTAATTGTGTACACTTTAGTTTCTCAAGCAAACTACAACATTGCTCCTCAGGGAAACTGCAGTTCTGACCTCTAACCATTATGTTGGTGTGTGTGTGTGTGTGTGTGTGTGTGTGTGTGTGTGTGTGTGTGTGTGTGTGTGTTAGCTGGGTAAATACTTTCAGCCTCACAGAAATTCGCTCCGACACTAGTGGAGAGGGGAGTTTGCTGACTGTTTTAAATTACTTTTTAGCTCTACAGTGACCAGTGGCAAAAGATGGAAGATTATTCAGATGAGAAAACATCAATGCATTAATCACTTAGCCTGACGTTCTCAGGAAGATGAAAGACAAAGCGTAAGGCCGTGGCTCTTAGTTCCTCCTTATAACAATTGTTGTATATTTAAAATTCTTCTCGCAGTGCTTCATTTATTTTACCTTTGTTTCTGCTTTTAACACTGTTTTGCAGAGCTAGTGAAAAATAAAGTGTCTGATTCACCGATTTTATTAATTGTGAGTTATTTGTGAAACTGTGCAATGGTTTCTGGTTATAATGAATGTGTGTTTTGACCTTGGATGGGAAAGTGTCTTTGTACAGCCGGCTGAAAAGTACAAATTGTGTGGCCGTGTGTTGAAAAAACTGCGAGCCAAATATTGATGCATGATGCAATTGTCCTCATCTGAGTGCAAGGTTGAAGACTCCATATGCAGTAATACCCAGAGCTCATTTTACTGGTCTCTGCAGTCTGCTCCTCATGGGTTTTATATTAAAACTGGGCTGTACTCTTGGTCCAACAGGGGCTATATATGGCCATAAGGACCCAATCAGTTTCCCCAAGGAGGCCTTAATTAGCCCACATAGAGGTACAATATACAGACGGGGGGCCCACGAGGACCCGCTAGCTGGTATATTATACCTGCACATACCGACCGAATCCTTGCAGCAATGTCAACATTGCTCCAGCCTAAAACATCTTTGCGCAGTTTAATAATATCACACAATTCCAGCGTAGCCTTTAATACAAATCTGTATCAATTATGTATTAACAGCCTAATGAACCAGAAGATGGAAAAGGTCAAATTGTGTGAACGATTACAATAATTCTCCTCAGCTTTGCTTTGTTCTGACTTAGAGCCAGGCTTTCAGACAGTTGTGCTGCTCTTGTTATTCACACTTTCATTACTTATTCCACTTTATTATTAATATTCGCTGTCATAGTTGCATGTGGGTGTAAATCGCACATTATTTAGCAGAAGTTATTAGCTCTTTAGGCAAGGATAGCAGTAGCATGGATGGCTAGTAGGAAAACACACTGCAGAGTCCCTGAAAAGGTAAATTAGCTGAAAATGTCTGTCCAACGGATGCTTTGTCTTTGACTTTGGCTAATTTAGATGTTTTGAGGGTGGAATGGGGGCACAGTGGATAGCGCTGCTGCCTCACAGCACCTGGGTTTGATGCCTACTCAGTCCATGTGAAGTTTGCATGCTGTCCCCCTGTTCGCATGGGTTTCCTCACACAGTCCAAAGACGTGTTTGGGTCAGTTGGCCACTGTTCTGTGCTGATCTACGGACAACTGTAGGACGATGGTTGTTATGTTGCAGTTATTGCAAACTCAGTTTCTCCGCTGAAAAATAATGCTCATGTCACAGTCATAAACGTGTGCCAAAATGGACCCCAGCATCTGCCTGCCGCTGACAGCAGGTATGACAGCGATTTTCTGCACTGCTTACATTGTGCTGCTGGAAGAAAGGTCTGTAAACTTCAAATGATAACATGGATGCATTCACAGAATAGAAACTCTTTTGGGAAGTCCCCGAAAAGGTCAAAAATTGCAGTTTATTTCTTGTACATTAAGTCTGCAAATTCACATCCGACATTCTGTGTTCCACCACTTTTGCCAGTATGCCAGTAGAATGGAATGGCTCTTACATAACATTTTTATTTTCTCTGCACTATTTTCCCTACCTTATTCAGACCTCTGTGGAAATAAAATTGCATTTAAATAAGCACAGAACCAAAGGAAACATCACAACTTGTCAAAGGAAATCAAAGACATTACATTTTGTGTCGTAAAACAATTTAACTGCCCTCCTTTCATGGCTGTTGCCCCGGTTCACCAGAATAATAAAGCGCTGAGTGATGGGTGATGTTTTTCACAAAACCCATGAACACCTTGCATCACCACTGACTCACTCACTCCATATACTTACAGTACATCCGATTGAACTAGCGCTGATTTATCCAGTTATCTTTGTCCAAAGTCACTTACAATGTTAGGCCTGTACTCAAACTTACTTAGAGAGTGATCTACCCTTTTATCTAGCCTAGTCATTTCAGAGTAAGTACTACAACAGGAGAGGGAATCAAAGCCAGGACTTTCAGGTAAGCCCTCTAACAACTGTTACCTGATGTCTGGTCCACTACAGTACTACCACTTGACTTAAGAGCGGTATTTCCCCCTTGGACAGGTATACAATTTGTCTGTCTGCCATCCCCGAACGTCTGACAAGGCATGTGGCCTCCCCTGACCTTTGTGTTACCCTCGATCGATACCCTCAGTTTGCAGCTTAGCCAGTGCTTCAAGGAGCTGCCGGGTGGTGCGTCACAAGGTATTTCGTACAAAAGGGAACGCGGCAAAACAGGAGCGTTACATCAAACTGGAGCTCAACGTTATTTTAATAATGCCAACAGCTCTGCTAAACAAACAGGTCCTGAAATACATTTGAACAGTTTTCCTCTTTATTTCTGCCAGTATACACTAACTTGTCTACGAAAAGATCCATTTATTGATTTTTCCCATTTCCTCCTTAATTGCTCTGAATTAACAAACCTCTGGAGACACAATAAATATACATATACTTAAATGGTTTAGCTTTAAGTTCATGTATGTACATTCTTCTTGTAATATCAAGTGTTTATTTTTCTACATATCAGTTTTGAGGTCACGGCAATAAAAGTCCATGTACAATCCTTGAATTCGGTCAAGTGTTTTCTCGGGTGAAATAAGCATCTACAGCAGGGTGCGGCGAGGAAGTCCACTGTGGCAAATCTACAGCGGCTTCTCATCCACCCGCCTCTTAAATGTCATGATTCGTTGTAGTGAAACGCAGATGGCGCAGAAGCCTCCTGCTCGGCTGGAGTCGGCAACGGAAGTCAGCGGCTGGTGAGATTGTTGGCCCTGCGGCGTCAAGCGTGCACCGCAGTGGGACTGGCGCCAGCGTACGATGCATCGCGGCAGCTCACGCCAGCTCTCGACGGCACGGGCGCTCGCCCATCCCCCACCCTCAGTTCAGTCCAGAGCTAATAAGGGCTGCGCCGTTTCGTCGTCGCGGTCCTTGTGCTTCAGCGTCCCAGGTTCCACTGCCGACTGGGACCTGCAGAGAGACATCAGCACATGGAAAGGGTTATGACATCAGGTGATGGAACAGGTTATTAATATAAATGACCATCATCACAGGTAGCTAAGACTAAGCAATAGGAGCATTACTTGTAATAAATGGATCGTGGAGGACTTTGTGGTTGTATCCAACTGTACAGAATGTGTTATTGCTTTCATAAGTATGTGGGACTTAGGAGAGGCAGAATACAGACTGCACACACACCCTTACACACAGCACACAAACACATAGAATATACAGACAAATACGCATCTCATCTTGACACAAAGAATCTCCCTGATCAAATCACACATTTCCGTCATAAACAAACATATACACACCAACAGTCCCCACACCTGCACCTGTGTAGCACTGAGACACAGAGACACTGGAAGCAAGACTTTGGAAGTTCAAATCACTGCCTTCTGTTCCGAACTGCGTTCCCCCTGACACCCTTGCCAAGCATTAAGTGTTCCAGAATCAAGCCTGACTGAAATCACAGCTCCTGTCTCAATGTCCCCCTGTAAGATCCAGGCAGCTGTCACAGAGAAATATGGTCAACTTTGTGGGTTGCTTTGTATCAGCTTCTTCAATCACAATTTTTTTCTGTGCTGCACTGATTTGGTAGTAATTATTTTGTTGCTTAACATACGCTTGAATTACATAGTTCACACTTTATGCACGCTATGTACTTTATCTATTTATACCGCTTGGTTTAACCAGCATGACTGCCAATGGTGTAGGAACAGTCTGGGCAGTGAGAAGCAGCAGAGATGTTCCTGCACGGATTTGCCAGCGAGAACAACAATGAATCAACGGAGCTAGGAGGCCTGACTGCGTGGGAGGGAAGGAGGGAAGGATATGACAGGGTATTATACACTCCGTTGTGGATGGTGTCAGTGGGACATTGGGGGCAGACAGTGAATATGAACGGCTGCAGGCCTGCTTTTCACCCTCACGACAGTTTGTTCAGGCTGTCAAGAGCTCCAAAGCACCTCTTGCCTGGCTCTGTAGTGTGGGTGGTACGATGATCTGAGACATTTACTGCGCCAGAAGGCCATCATCTTAAAGGTGCTTGCATTGACTACCTGATAATAACTGAATACTTCTCTATAAATTCACGTTTATTTATTACATATGATGTTCAAAATAACATGGATTTCTTGAGAAAAACAAAAATCGCGAAATTCCATGAGAGCAGCTGTTTAACTTCCTTAAAGCACCTAACGGTGTCCAAGCGTCTGAATGGTGTCCTAGTGGTATTAGCAAAGCAACTGGTTGAGGACACAAAGTTGTCAACAGAGTCTGGTTTCTTGACACTGCTGTTTGAGGACACAGCTCCCTTTGCAGAGGGAAGCATGGCAGCTGAAGACATGGATTTATACCCTGAAAGCTATTCAGGAACCTAATGCAGTTAACCTACCTCTATTCATTTAGCTGACACATTTGTCCAAACAACTTACATTGTTAAGCTACTTAAAACTATTTATTTTGCTTAGCAAGGTAATTTTAACTGTATTCTTACACTATAGGCACCTAAGTCAAGGTAAAAAGGCCTCCAACCACCACGACACCTGCCGTCACGAAAAATACCCCGTCACACAAACTGGTGAAGTTGTAAGGTGTGTCTGGTTAAAGAACTGAGTGGCAATAATGGAATGTTGCGTCTATTCAGTCAAGATGCAAAGTGTAAATTCTCTAAAGCAGCACTGAATGAAGGTGGCAGGTAACTAACTATAGTAATAGTGCTCAGTACTGCTGACATCTCCAGCTGTGGGGAACGTGAGCCCTTGTGACCCTTTGAACAAGAGCGCAGCCGGGTTATGAGCGCTCACGCACTGCAGATAAAGAAAACTAATCATTCCTCCTTCCGTCTCCAATCTGCTTTGCTGATGAGCTTTTCCCTCCACATTAAAACAAATGACTGTACAGGAGATGAGTCATTTCTAAAATGTGCTGCTCTGACTTCTGACTCCATCCCAGAGCTCAGTGGTTCCTCCACACCAGTAAGTCTCATATGAACACGTTTCTCCATGAGCCCTGTTTATAGTGTGCATTACGTTCTTACCCCACTCGGATCAGACTCATCCGTTCTGTTTGAGGAGGGGACACGGCTGCAGATTCCGCAGTTTAGTTATGGTGCGTGCGCTGACTAGAAGATGAGGATAGGTCTAAAATTAGAACAGAATGCATATAGATGTATATACAAGGCTAGAATCTTCCATCTGCCTGCGATATGAGAGAGTTTCAGAAAGTAATTAAAAATGACAGCGTGTCAGGGAGGAAGAGCATCTCAGTTCCATTGTCAGCCTGGATTCCAGCGCGGATTGTGTTCCGCGCTCAGTCTGTCGATTCTTTGGACCTGGTTCTGGAAAAGTGCAGGGTGCTGGGTGTGGGTATTGATAGGCTGCATGTGCCCTGCACCCACCCCCAACCAGATGCAGAAATGGTGGATTTGAGACAATTGAGACCCCCAGTGAACACACTCCATGCTCACTCTGCTCAAGCAGAGGCTGGTAGCGGTTGCATAACTATACTGCGGCCCGCAGTGACATCCCCCCCAACAAACCACGGGCGGGATGACCCTCTGTCTGGCCTGAGTGGCAGGTGGGTGGCTTTAAAATCTTCTGATATACCCCAGAATATTGTAGATTTATCTGAACCTCTTCAGCCTGATGGCTGTCGACCATCCCAACCACCTCCTACAGGATTTCATTGAGAATATTCAACTTTGTAAACAGACCCTTACCATGAACCTGTTTTTCTGTACACAGAAGGACAGCATGATTGATCATCTCAGGATTCTACTGTTCCCTTAAAAACTGATTTTAGTAGAGACTCTCTTGTCGTAATTTATATCCAGAATGAAGGCAGGATGGTATATGCAGCAAAGTGCTCTCACAAAGGGAACGTGCAGAACACAACTCTCCGTAAGTGTATGTAAAATCAGTGCCACTGGCTTTTTTAGCTATAACTAATACCATAATTAGGCAGCTGTACAACCAGAGATGTGTGTACCATTAGCAAATGCAATAAATCTACATCCAATATCCTGATGATAAATCTTGTCTGCTTCTAGTCTGGGGGACCTGTAGCTGCATCTACAGTAGTTCACTGTGTCAAACAGGTACTGTAAAATGTACAGCTTGGTACTGTCTGTACAAAAGTCCTTTCTGGTAATTTTCTCTTTTACCTTTCAAAGCTACCTTTTCAGACCTATTAAGTGCTCTTACTATTTATTATACAGACTGTTGGATTGATATGTCTCCTTTTAACCAGCTCAGCCATTGCTTCAGGCTGTTCATTACATTATTTTAGTCTGCAATATTGCATTTCCTCATGAACTCGATTTCCTCTTTGTCTTTGACTGAGATGGAGTGACGCTTCTCCTTCATAACCTTCCCACTCTTGGAGGGGCTACTCCTATTCTGTGTGAAACAGTTACACTCTTGATGCAACAACAGAAGATGCTGCTTTGGAGACCCCTTGAATGTACAGCTGATGCTGGAAGCGCAAATCCGGTGGTTCATATTACACTACATAACCAGCAGTGGGACAGTACAGCAGGCAGCACTGCTGCTTCATACCTCCGTCTGTGATGTTCGTATGCTTTCCCCATGTCTGCATGGGTTTCCTCACACAGAACAAAGATGTGTTTAATGTTTATTTTTACTCTAAACTGCCCGGAGTGTGTGTGTGTGGTCACCCAATGATGGAGCAACATCCCATCCAGGATGTAGTTTCAATTCTTATCCTAGTGCCCAAGAATTCCAAGATATGCTCTGGACCACCATGACCCAGACCAGGATTCAGTGGTTAAGGATAATGGACAGATAATCAGATAAACATTAGCTGATGTTAAAAGCCAATTGCCATTATATTTATTCATTTCTGGTTATTTACACTGCAAAAGGTAGAAAAATAGACCTTTTGTCAGACTTGAACCAGGAACCTTTAGCATGGGTGTTTATTTTAAATATTCATTTATCTGATGCTTTTTTTCTACCCATTTGTACAGCTGGGTAAATTTTACTATATTAGTTCACAATAAGTACCATGATCACAGGTAATACAGCAGGAGCAGGGATTCAAACCGAAGTAGTCCAATCATCTAACCACTACATCTCCTGCTGCTCATGCTAGACATACTAGCCTAACCGACACCCAGACTCAGTCCTCCCTCCCTGCATCCAGGACTCCCAGCAGGCCTCTTCTCAGAGGCTTCTTCTCAGCCAGGTCATTTAGAATACATCTCGCCTCTGTGAGATTCCACCTCTGTCCAGCTGTCCCACCTTCTGCTTTTTTATCCGACTTTGGCATCAGCGACAAGCTTACAGACTGTTATTTAAATCCTGACATGGTCCTTCGGTGTGTTAGCTTGCACTCTGATTAAAAAAGGTTGGGCTGGAGGGGAACGGATTTTGTTAAGTAAACAGTGAGAGGGAAATATGTGACACCAGAAAGGTTGTCAGCACTTCTTCTCTTGAACTGAAAAATGAGGCATACAGGGAAACAGCTTTTCTTCCGTGGGTTTTCAGTGGACTGTGCACATCACTCTTAGCAACTGTATTTATACAAATGCTGCACTGACTAACTGAAGATTGCATACTGACTTAGCTCTGTATCTATTAAGTTCAGTCTGTTAGTCTATGCATTTGTTTGTTCTTCATGCCCACCTTTGTTTTTTAATCCACAAACTTGAAATTTGTCAGACAGGTACTGATCACCATAAGAGAGGTTTTTGCATAACCAAGTTCATTAAACTGGAAAAAGGCTAATTACTATTTTGAAATTCTAAAATTCTTTCTCTGGCCAGGTTTGGAGAAGTGGGCATAGTGACATCACGTGCAGCACTTTGTCACGCTCAGAGCGTACGTACATGATGCAGACACACGCACCCTCATGTACACGTCTTTCACACATAGGAGCATGGCCACCTCACAAGCTCTGCAAACATACGCAGACATACTGATAAAGTTTGGTCATATATAAGTTATTACTGTCTTAACACCAGTGTGCACACGCCTTACATGTTCCACACACGCACACACACACACACACACACACACACACACACACACACACGCTAAATTCAACAAAATGAAAAGTAAGGTAGTATGTTTTGGCGCTATATAATTTGTTTTTACTGTGTCCATGTCACTACACCTGGTGCATGCGAGCCTGTTTGTGCCGTTTGCATGCTCATTCAAAAAAGCCAGTGGTTGTTACATGTGGGCAAATGATTTATACGTCTCACACACACACATATTTGTGATTTAAGATGCAATATCCATTTCCTCATCATTTATTGTTTATCCTGAGGAGGGCTGCAGCAATCCAGAGCCTATCCTGCAAGCGGAGGGTGCTAAGCTATGAAACAGCCCCTGTTTAGGACACTAGTCCTTGTAAGAGTAATAAAGTTTGGCAATATATATTTAGTTTTTTCTTTTTCTGTCACTCTCTGTGGTGTTTGCCAATAATTCTTATGTACTAAATGCAACCATTTTAATGGTAAAACAGTTTGCTGATTATATACAGAAATGTGTTACTTTTTTATATTTTAACTGCTACACCTTGTGCCCCAGGCAGTGCTGGGATATATAGAGAAGCACTAGAGTGGCACAGTGGGCTGTGTTCAGACATGGGTTCGAATCTGGCTCAATCAGTGTGGAGTTTGCATGTTCTATTCATGTCTATGTGGGTTTTCTCTCACAGTCCAGAAACATGTGTTTCAGATTATTCAGTCACCTGTAAAACACCCTGCGTGTTTGTATGTGGGAGGCTGCCTTGCACTGGACTGGTGTCCTATCCAGGGTATAGACCTAGTCTCCAGTGATTCCATAGTGGGCTCAGGATCACTGCAGTCCTGACCAGAGTATGCGAGAACAATGGATGGATGGAGATACATTTAAGTTGCACAATGTGTGGCTTATATAATAAATGTATAGTATTATTGTACTAAAATATCAGCTAAACAATGAAATAACAGCATTCTGGTCCCTTTTAAGGCATTGCAACATTGAACTCACCATTGCTGTCTCATTCTCTTTTCACTGCCCATAATTTTATTTGACATGTTACAACCAGACCAGCAGCCTGCCAGTCTCCAGCTCTGACTGAGTGCTTCACATACAGCTAATGAGAGGGAAATGGCCAAGCCAAATTCATACCTTCCTGAAGCAAGTCCGCATCTGCTTGGGACAAAAAAACTGGGAATGAGAAAAGGGCGGCTTATCAGCAGAATGGTGCATATTAAAGAAGCTCCTGCTACTCTCATGAGGGCCTCTGTGCTCAGGACGTGATTGATGCCCCAGGCTGTCAAATGTGATTGTCATCACTCTTGTTTTGGAGAGGCTAGTATGGGGGGTGGGGTTGGGGGATGGACACCTGTCCCAGCAATGGGAAATCCACTAGGATCTCACCACTGCTGGCCCTTCCATCAGAGCGTGTGGTCCCATGCACAACTGCAGCCCCTGGGTCCTCCATTCTGTTTTGACAGCTCTGTTATATGCACTGTCCTGTTCTTCACCTTCGTATGACATTTCGAAAGAAAAAAATCTGCCAAATTAGATACCGGGGGATGGGAAGCGATGGATCTTGTGAAGATACAGCCTTCTTTTGATAACCAAGTGCCTCAACCAGTGAATTGCTTTCTTGAGCTCCATTTATGTGCAGCTAAATCTTCATTAGTTCTCAACCCATCCAGGCAGTGCATGATCTAGCAGAACTGATCTTGTCAGAAAAAAATGCTGGTCAGATTTCCAGGGCAGGTCCTACTGCTGTTACGCCTTTGAGAACTCACGTTTAACTACATGTCTAACATACCTTGAGGATGTGAGGGAACCAATAAGAGGAATCAGTTGTATATGATCTCATAATTGTAATCACATAAAAAATAACATTTTAACTCAGATTTTAAGTTTGGCAAAAGCATTAGTTAAATAAATACTAGTAACCCACATACAAGCTGTGCATCCTTCCTTCCTCAGCTCTCTCTGCCCTTCTTTCTGGAACAATCACAATTAATAATTTCCCTCCAGCTGCCAGAATATCACAGGGTCAGACAGCAGTTAGCAAGGCAGAGGAAAAAAGAGGTCTGATTCTGAATTCAGATGCGAATGAGTGTGAACAGCCGTGGTGAATAGGGTGCTCTCAGGTCCAGTCAGGGACCCAAGCAGAGACACAGGCTACTGTAGTGGCAGTAGTGCTGTGAAAAAGTATTTCCCCCCCTTCCTGAGTTCCCCTATTATTGTGTATTTGTGGCAATAAATGGTTTTAGATCAGTAGACAAAAGTTTATATTAAACAAAGGGAACCTGAATGGACAGTTTTTTTAAATTATAACTTTAATTTATAACTTTATAACATTTAATTAAAATAATTATCCAACCTCTCATATTGCCCGTGTGAAAAAGTATTTGCCCCCTTAAACTTAACTGGTTGCACAACCTTTAGCAGCAACAACTGCACCCAAACACTTTCTGTGACTTGATTGTATGGTTTAGTGCAGACACATTGGTAGGTTCTCTCCTCTCTAAGTCAGGACTGTGACTAAACCTAACCCTTTTAAAAATTTAAATTTGTTTCTTCTCAACCATTCATATCTGCATTTTTGTTTTGGATCATTGTCTTTATCATTGCTGCATGGCCCAGTTAGAGCTTTAGCTCACCCACAGTTGACCAGATATTCTCCTGTAGAATTTTCTGCTATGGCACAGAATACGTGGTTCCTTCAGTACTGCCAAGTTCTCCAGGTCCTGAGGTAGTAAAGCATCCCCACACCATCACAATACCAACACTATGGGTGACTGTTAGTATGATGTTCTTTCTGTGAAGTACTGTATTTCTTTTATATCAGACATAATGGGAGCTGTGTCATCTAAACAGTTCCACTTTTGACTTATCTGTCCAAAGAACATTATCCCAAAGGGCTTGGGGACCACCCAGGTGTTCTTTTTGCAAATGTGAGACAAGCACTAACAGTTTCCACCTTGCTGAGCTACCAGTTCTTTAAATTTTTTGGGACTTCCTGGATGAGTTGTCCTTACAGCTTTGGACAAATTTTTGCAGGCCAGTCTCTCCTGGGAAGATTCACCACTGTTTTAGGTCTTCTTCATTATGGGATAATGGCTCTCCCTGTGGTGCAGTAGACTCCCAGAGCCTTAGAAATGACTTTATAATCCTTTCTAGACTGATATATTTCAAAAACTTATTTTTCCTCAGCACTTCTGGAATTTCCTTTTGCTATGGCTTAGCATTTTTACAGAAACTTTATGGTGACTACTTCATGTTCATATTAAAGTTCAATATATAGTGAGGTGTAGATTCAACAGGGCAGCTGCAGTCAAGCCTGGCTGTGTTCAGTCAGCTGAATCTAATGAAATTTGGTCAGTTGGTTCATTGTTTAACTAAGGGGGCAATTTTTCACATGGACTATGTGGATATTGGATAACTTTCTTTCTTTAACACAGTTTTTTAAATTATTACTTTATGTTTTTATGTGATAAAATAAATGTGTTGCCTAAAGATCTGAAACTATTCAGTATGAGAAATATGCAATAATAGGGGAAAATCAGAGAGAGGACAAATACTTTTGTCACAGCAGAGTAGCCACCGCTTGAATACAAATTCAGCCACATGACTAGATACAGCTATGTGAAAGAAGAAGTACATCTGCTTTCAGCTCAATGGTTTTACATACCAGAACATAAATAACAATCCTCACCAATCTGGCTTCAAAATGCAGACAACATATAACAGATTTCTCTATGTCATTATCTACTCAACAAAAAGTAAACTAAAAGGCAGAAATCACGTGGAAAAATTAAGTACATCTCCACTGCTTCCATGAGGATGAAGAAGGTTATTAGTAGCCAGGCGCTGCTGATCAAATGTACTTCATTAGTCGATCATCGGGAAATGTGGCAAACCGCATGAAAGCACTACTGCTAGCAGGCTAGTGGTCAGGAGAAAGGATGTTATCATCAATGAATTCAGAAAAGTAATTATTGCTGTTCAACTGTCTGGGAAAGGTTCTGAGGCTATGTGCAAACAATTTGAAGTCTATTATTCTACAGTGAGGAGGATTATTTACAAATGAGAATATTCAAGATAGTTGGCATTCACCAGTCATTCAAGGTCAGACCTTATTATGCTCAGAGAAATCACTAAGAACACAAGACCTACATCTAAGGATCTACGGACATTAGTTAACACTTTAAATATTGTAATTCATGACTCCACAATCAGAATAAGACTCAACAAGTGTGGCTTTTATGAAACAGTAGCCAGAATATGGCTGTTCTCTCCAAAACGTACTAGGTTTTCAAACCACAAGATTTCTGAAAGAATATCATTTGGACAGACTAGACCAGAGTTGAGATGTTTGGTTATAATGCATAGCACCATGTTTGGTGAAAGCGAAACACAATGTCCCACCACAAACGCCTCGTGCCAAAAGTCAAGCACAGTAGTCGAGGGGTGATGATTTGGGCCTGTTTTGCAGCGACAAGTCCTGGTTACCTTGCAATCATCAAGTCCAATATAAACTCTATATACTAAAGTATTCTAGAGGCAAATGTGAGATCATCTGTCTGACAGCTAAAGCTTGGATGAAATTTTGCCGTTCAAGAGAAAGAACCCAGGTACTGGTATGGACAAGTCAAAGTCCAGACTGCTGTGGTGGGACCTGAAGAGAGCTGTGCATAAATGAATGCCCTCAAACATCAATGAACTGCAGCAATCTTGTGAACAACATGGGCCAAAATTCCTGCAAAGCGATGTGACAGACTGATGATCCCATACAGAAAATATTGTCCTGCATTTCAGTCCACATAAGATCAGTTCTGGAAGTGGACTGTTACTCAGTTTTGCTGTTTGAAGTACAGGTCCCTTTTCATAAGCTCCCAGTGCTCTTTTCTGCCCCCAGACAAGCAGATTCTCTAAATTGCTCTCCCAGCAAAAGGCTGCTGTGGTACATGGTCATTATTCATTATATCCCACATAGCTACATTTCATTACCCAGGGTGCACAGTTGTGCTGCAAGTCGGCTCACATGCTGCTTTCCTACTGTTCATTTGAAAATTGTGTCCTCTTTATTACAAATATACATACATATTGTGAACATCAGCAATAAATCCTTGTTTTTTCTTCACTGCAGAAATTTAAATTTTAATACTAATTTGCTGATAACCACTATGTGCACCAACATGCCAACGAAGTGAGTACTGGCACTTATTTTTTTCCACTGCAAGAACTGCATAAGATTTGTCCTCGGTGAATTACTCCTCCATTATTATGAGTGGAAAAGCTCCAGGACGACAGGACAGGCAGTTATAGTGTCCTGTTTGTAATAATTACCTTCAGAAATGTGGGGCTAAAAAATCACATTAATAGCTTGTAGGAAGCAAAGAAAAATTATTACACAGGTTTGCTCTTTAGACCCTTTTAAATTTCAGAATTTCACTCTATATTTGATGACAGCGGGCAGGCGATCGAAGGAAGGTACAATGAGGTAGGTCTGTGTATGCATGAGAAGCAGAGAGATCCACAGAAGCATCAGATAACCACCATAACCCAGTTCTAAAAGCTGAGGCCACATTGGCAGCCCACAAAAACATTTGGTGATGACTGGTGAACAACATAATGAAAGCAGGCAAATGAGGGGAATAACCAGTGGGTGTATGTGTTCAACAGTGATTGATGCACCTCTCTTCCCATCAGTGATGACTTCATCCTCAGGTATGAGTAGGAATTTAAACATGAGCCTAATGACAGAACAACATTCTGTCTTTCTTTGTTTCCAGCACTTCGACCATCTGACACCCAGGAGGCCTCGTCACACAAATGTACTGTTTTGAAGTTAATTCAACCAGTTTCTACCCTGGTTCTCAGGTACACCAGCCAGCAGCACAAACAAAAACCAAAAACATCCGCCCACGCCAAGCGAAGGATTCTGGCACCTGCGGCAAGTCCTGCAGCCCCAGCCAAACGTGCACACAGCCAAGGAGGCCTTATTAAAACGATTTTGATCAGGCAAATAAAAAACAACTCCTCTGCACCATCACATTTCAGTGACAGCATCCTGACCTTCAGCATCACTGTCTGACATGGAGTGCACAGCCTCTCTCCTGAGATATCTGCTGCGGGTAGCAAAGATTGCATAGTCCATCTCTAAGACTTTATTGCCAACCATCCAGGCCACAACAAGCAGTGTCAGGAAAGCTTCCATCATATCTCCACCTTCTGTTTTTGTGCTTTTACATCCAGAAGACGGTTTTGCAGTGTGTGGGACAACATCACTCGAATTAGGAACAGCTGTTCTAGCAGGCTGTCAGAATGCTAAATTCTGGACAGCAAAGGGACTGATCACCACCACCGCTGACCACCTTCCCACTGTACCGACACTACTGACTGTTCCAACTGACTTCCCTGATTTTCTTATCTGTTTATCAGCTTATATAATTATTAATTATCTATTCATCTATTTCCATCTATTTATCTGTCCATCTCTGTTGTCCTGTTTTGTCATGCAATCTGTATTCACTGTGCACTATGATCCAGGAGAGACTACATTTCATTCTCTTGTACATTTATATAAGGGCAGAATGATAATAAAGTGAACCTTGAACCTAGAAATCAATGCATAGCATAATAAAACACAACTGAATACAGTTTGGACTTAATACAACACTTTGTGACACCCAAATGCAGAAAATACAAAAGGAGGATAAGCCAGTGGTAAAACTAAGCTTGTTTTTCAGTACAGCACATGTCCCCTTTGGGCATCGTATTCAGTCCACCATGATGTGCTGAACAGCCTCCTCTCGTTCATCATAAAACTCACATTCTTGCATCCACCACATACAGTAACAGTACCATCCATCTTTCCAAAATTAGCGACTTGTCCAGTGCAGGGCTATGATGGTCTGGGTATAAGACACGCTACGCCCTGGACAGGACACCAATCCATCACAGGGTAAGTGTGGAAGTGTATAACTGTCGTATCAAAGTTTTTCTTCTTATTAGTGTTACGTGTATGAAATGCATGATTTTGAAGTCTAGATCCTGCACAGGGATGGTTGATCTTACCTCTTCATGAGCTTCTCTGTACAGTCTTTCTCAGAGCTACCCAAGGCCTCCTTGACGTGGAGTGCGTCATACGTGTGTGTGTACTCCGTCTCATCATTGTATTCCGGGCCTAACAACGTCCGCGCCCACATGCCCATGTCATATGGCGGCAGGGTCCCACCAAACTCAGAAGGCAGACATTCTGGGAAGATGAGCTGGTGAAGACTGTTCAGGTTGTTCCCGTGAAGGAAGATCTGTTGGGGAGTTACAGGCCAACGTTAAATCAAAGAAAATACATTTCCTTCAAATGAAAATTCAGCTTTCCCCAGTAAAAGGGAATTTACATACATAAATTGCTGATCATTATTCAGAATGAACGATAGCCCATTTTAGCCACCATGATACATTTGTTATCTTCGGAATAATATTGTTTAAGGTGGGCAATAAGCTTCAGCAGCCATTTACGCATGAATACATCTCAGTCTGATCCCAGAAAGTAATGAGTTTTAACCTAAAATTATGTGTAAAAATAGCCTCTACATTGTGAAATGCTAAATAGTGACTGTGGGTATTATATGTCAGTAAAGACGTGTCAGATTGCAGAAATAGTCCAGCTTCCTTATGCACATATTAAGTTTCTTAAGCTACTAAATTTTGAGCTCAGCTATCAGCTAACATGGGATATTAATTGTAATCACAGTAAAATTTGCATTTAGGTATATTTAGTGTGGGTATTAGTGTCAGAACGTACCTCTGAATTATGTGATTTAGACACCTTATTTGTTCAAAAATCATTTATTTTGTTTTTTTATTTTTATATGTGGCATACTGCATATACAGTGGCTCTTCATCTAACAGTCTAACAGTCATTTGGGACCAGATATCAGTTCAGAGTTTGATTTGGTCATAACTCCAATATCACTTTTACCAGTAAGTCCCAATCAAAAAGGCGTAATAATACAGATGTTCCTTGATTTATTTATAGAATAGGGTCTGCAAAAAGCATGTATATATTTATAATAAACTAAAAATACTTTTTAATTTTAATATTTTAACTTTTAGCTATGTTAAAATGAAAACATTTAAACTCCTTATATCATTATTGAATACCAAACCCAGTCACGATGTGTAAACTGCAAATTCCCCATTTATTCTCTTGCATTTGTTTTACTACCCACTGAAGGCTCGGAGTGGAAATACAGGTGACTTTTACTCTCCGTTTCAGAAAACAGGTAAAGAAATGTAATTAAAATTAAATATACAAAAAAGTTTGAATATTCAGTTTTGAACTTGACCCTTTGTGACAAGAGAAACTACTGTATTCAACACAATAGCGGGTTTTGGCCAAATTACATAAACTGTCGGAAGCCCTCTATTCACCCTGCTTAACAGTGACACCGTGAATGTTTTTATCAAGATTTCAACACGTTTTTTCATTACTTGTACCTTGTTCCAGTTGTGCGCCTCCCTTTGTTCTCTGCCGTCTCTGTCATCGTGGAATCTAATCTACACCGGTTTATGGAGGGAGAAAGAGCGACTGACAGTAATTACCCGCTTCCTGGTCTTGTCTTTGAGGAACGGCTTGATTATTGTATACAGGGCATGGATGTACCACGGCTGGTTCACAAAATGGATGCCTCCAAAGCGAGCAGGGAAGCTGTCCTGTGGGGGAGGAGAACGCACAGGTTCATTATTATTAATGCCAGCAGTTGCTTTTGTCCCGTGGAACTCTACACAGGAAGAGGAGGCCACAGCTTGAAGGCTTTTCGAGACATTTCGTTATTTATATAATTCAGTACCACAGCAGACCAAAGTGACAAATACAGTTTTCATTTTTATGTTCAGCAAAGATTAAAACCTGAAGGAGTTGCTACCACTCCCCTTGTAGGACGTAGAGCCAAGAATCGTTTGTTGTCGAGGATCACAAGGGAGCACAAAATGAAGATCCTCAGCTCCACGGTGCACAGAAGAGGGGGGAGAAGTGAAGGGAATAAACATTTTTATTAGTTCTGTAATGTGGGAGTCTGTTGTCTGGTTCCTCATCCCTCACACCCCTTTTCATCAGGAAGGGCTACCAGAACCTAGAGATGATCTAAACTCATGCTGAGATCATGGCTGGACCACAAGTCCTGGTGGCTGGGCACTAAGCAATAGGCAATGACTCTTCAGAACTAAAGGACTCACCCGTGATGCAAAAAACCAAACATGTACTAATGTAGCATTGGCAGTGGAACACTCCTGAACTGTTTCAGTGTAGATCCAGTTTTATAGACTAAGCAGCATGAAAGCAGTGAGCAGTGAGAGAGCTGCAGCCACAAAAGAAATGGCCTAAATCAACAGCAATAATGGAATAATTATCCACAAGTAAATTTGAAAATCTGTAATTTGCTTATGAAATGAGCAGTTGCCATTACTGGCTTTGTATGTCCCCTCCCCTCAACTGCCCAAAATCACAAGCCGCAACTCACCTGTACAGGAGGGCAGAGGAGAAACCCAGCTGCCGCACCTCATTCCAGGCTCGGGTCATGATTGGTCTGTGGCGGGGAGCCCAGCAATGCAGGAAACAATACACCCCAATGACACTGCAAGACACTACTACTCTTGAACCGTGGCCCACCAGCAGCAAAGTGACAGCTCTGCTACCCACTGCCCTTAAATAGCAACCTGTGGTGAAGACTAGACAAAAAAACACTGTCTATCCTACCGTTATTTATTCAACATCTTTTATAATAAATATTCTGATTCAACATTGCAAGGAGAACACTTTTCATTTAAAAAACACCTGCGCTTTTCTGTTCTATTCTATTCTATATGATTGTGCTTGTGGGCCATATTGCAGATGATTTCATTCAGAGCTGATACATTGAAACCCAGGGCGAAGGAGACCTTTGAGCACACTGAGCAATGGGACTGTTAGATAAGCCTTAAGCGCTGCGTTTGCACCCGCACCACTTGTGCTGGTCGTACATCTTTATGTTTAATGGCTGGTGTTAGTGAGCTGGGACCACGGCGTGATTAATGCAGCGCGTGCCAAAGCGCGCGCCTCTCTGAGGACAGGAGAGGGGTTCCAGATCAAGCCCCATCATATGCAACAAGATCAGCCACTCATGCTGCATCACATTGTGTCCAGAAGGTTCTTCTTTTTTGGTGGCTTTATAAGGAGCACCTAACTGAGTGTGTTTTTCACAACCTTGTTTTATAAGGGAAGCTGTAGGTCCTGGTTTAAAACACTTTCTCATTTGTTATGTGTTTGAAGAATAATGATAGAAGACAAATTTAATGACATTCATGTATTAATTCATTAACAAGGTTGTGACATAAAGAAAAGTGAGCAGGATTATTTATCTGACCCGTTAGTTCAAGGCAACTTGTAATGGGAGGTTTGTACACGACAATGATCTACAGAGTATTCTTTCTGTGTCAACTGAGCGAAGGTGCTTTGATCAAGGGTACAACAGCAGAGGCAGGGATATGAATCAGAGTTTTTTTGGTTTTGATCCCTGCACCGCGTGGTGCCACAGCGATCATGTGTCTTTTTTGTAATTCTAACATTTAAAGGGACTGTCAAAAATGCATATGGTTATAACAGCAATAATAACAGCTGTTTTTGTGTTTGCTGTCCGTATTGTTGATCTGGGTATTTCTTTTTTGGCATTTTTATAAAACCTAAAATTAATTTGAACGATTAAAATTCTTGGGCTTCAATCAAACAGATTTCTGAGTCTCCTTGTGTCGGATATGGAGAAAACGTACAGAAAGGCGACAAAGAGCTGGGAATTAATATAAGCGGTGGGAAAAGTCATGACAAATTTGATTTGGCTGTTACCAAATTTCTACTGACACCCGTGCAGAATCAGTGGTGCCTTTTGTCTTGTCTACAGTTTACAGGATTACAAATGATATTTTTATTTTATGAAACGCTTCTCTCAAGCCGTATAGTGTTCAGTGACCCAGAGTACTACATAACGGAGTTGTTGGTGTAGTTGAGGTTTGAGTCTTTAGTGTACAACGTTGGGGTTTTACTCCAAGTAACTGTGGCGTTCTGTCATCCGAAAAGCGTGTTTTGCGCTACCTCATTAGCCGAGGCCGTGTGTGTGGGTAAACAATGTCACAGCAGGCCTCTGGAGAGAATTAATTTGTGTGTATCCTTCCCTCTCACAAGCCGTGCACAATCCCACCAGGGAAATAAAGCACACCACTGCAGTATTCACTTGTTCCCAGAAAGAGCAGGAAATGAGGGTGTCTCACTTTTATATACTCGTGTATTATGTTCATTCCTCAAAATGGATTTCCTCACAATGCTACAGTTGGATGAGTGCCCAGTGACTGTTATAATTTCTGTTTTCATTCTAATTAATTTTATAAGTTGCAGATTATTGTTTGGATGATGCAGCGGCTGTGTTGGTATTGGTGCTGTCTGGACGTGTTGTGCTCTTGACCCTCATTTAAAGGTGTGTGAGCGGAAACATCACCTCATATCTGTTGCTTTTAGTCAGGTATTGGGCACAGCTTTGAGTGGAAGGGACAAATGTGTCAGCACCAGATTTGACTACCTGCATATGTAGTGACATACATCACACACTGCCTTTGCCTCTTCTTTGTTTTCCCTTTATTATTTCATTGGTTCTTTTTCCCAAGCTTAGGCTGATCAATATAAATATTATGTGCTTTTTGCAATGGTTTCTTTCTCCAGCCAAGAATGCCAAGGTCACAATGTCATACCCAGGTTATACAAATGGTTTTTGCTCACGTTCATATAGAGCTATCATGTAGAAAAACAATGTTTCTCAAAAATGCTCTTACTGACAGTTGCCATAGCAAAATTTTCATAAACTGTCAGGGGCCCAATGTCAAACCTATGTGATGAAGATTTTCAGCTTTTCTCATCTTAACTAATCTTCGTCAAGTTATTCAGAGACATTTCCTTTCGACGCCCCCATAATGACACAATCCAGACAATTGCCACAAAGCAGCAATCCCCTCCCAAGTCTTTAGAAACCAGACCGAGAAGCACCTTCCCTCTTGATCTGGTTACTTAGCAACAGGACGTTGCATCAGTATGTAAACGTGCATCACACAGTGTCAGCCTTTTTTTATTATTTCTAATGTACCACACCATGGCCTGGTATGGTCTTGCTCAGACACAAACAAAATCACAGACTCAGCTTTGCAGATGATTCCTTTGCTGGAAATAAGCCTTCTGGTTTCAGCAGCTCACAGCTGGTTCCTCTTACCCAGAATGAACATGTTCATGTGAGAAGAGGCTCTCTGAGAGCTGAGAAACTCTGAAACTCATATTACTGCTTCAGCGCCGACAAGGTTATTGAGCTCATGTAGGCTTAGCTTGTTCTTTCACCGAGAGCAACATGCACTGAGTTTTATACATTTACACATCATAATGACATATTGAAGCCATTCAGGTTTAGCATTTATGTGGCCTGTTTGGTCTCAAGTTGAGTTCCTTACATGCTACACCAGCTCTTTCCAATGTACCATGTACTTCACAGAGTGAGCGACTAGATAACACTTCCTGACGGAGGTGGTGGAGTTAAGATTTTTCCTTTGACTGTTGACGTAAAAGGGCAGAAATCATATTTATCACCACATGCAAAAAAGTAATCATTTATGTCTGAAGCAGTAAGAATTTGCTAGATGTTATGTAAATGTCTATGTTTGCAGTGATCTTATTTTTCTTCACTTCCTAAGGCTGTTTTGATAAATGTATAGTTCGTTTTTGCTCCTCAGCAGTTTGAACTGCAACCTGAAAAAAGCACCCCACGGGCAAATCGGCGGACCGTTGCCCTATCGATTTCTTCTCGGAGCTAGGACCTTACAAAGCGATGAACATGGGCAGGAGCGCTCATGCTTCTATTTCTGCACCGCTTTCATCCACTTTCATCCTCTCCACCCTGCCTCCACGAGCTTCTGAGTGCCTTACGTCACACTCCAGGGGGGAACACGACCCTTCAGTTTGCCAAGGGCATGGCTGAAATTTACTCAGATCCATTAGCCAGCTCTTAATGGCCCCCGCCCACCCAAACCTATCCACATAGCAGGAAAACAGTGGCACACCAAGCACCATGACATCTCTACCTAGTTTTGTTGATAAACCCTGTCACACAGGCTAATATTTCTACAAAGCGCTCATAGCCACATGACCGGAGGAGTCTCAGCCGGAATCCTGGACTACACACAGCGGATATTTATCTCTTGCTAACTTTACTTTTCCTGGGATACTCATTTAAAATATTACAGCAAACACAAAAATTTGCATTAAAAATAATGTCAAAAACAGGCAATGACCATGGCCATTTTGGTTTGTAAGTGCAGTATTTTGGCTTAAATTAACCCAGAAGTGTCACTGGATGCAGACATTACAAGACTCTAGATTTACTTTGGACACATCATGAGAAGGTCGGATCTCTCTAAAAGACAGTAATTCCGGAAAAAGGTGGAGCAAAAAGAAAAACAGGACAACGAGCAACCAGATGGATGGACTCCTTCAGGATGACAGTAGACAAAGTCTGTTCAGTAATAAGGACACAAGGGGAGGGCAGAACATTCTGGAAACACTCTGAGTCGAAGCCAAGAGCACCAAGAGCATAACACAATAACAGATCTACTGTTACAGGTTGTTTTATTACAATGGCATACTGTAATTTTGAGGACTATATGGCAGTAATAATTGCCACATACAAATAAGGTCACCTTGCAGAGAGGCATTTAATCTGATCCTGGGATGCTACAGAATGAATATACTTGATGATTTGCCAGCCGAAGCACCTCAGTGAACGAGTAGTGTGAACATTTTTGTTGTCCCATACCCCAAGCGGACGAGCAGCTCACCTGCAGCCCCTCAATAGCCAGCTTCAAGATGTTTGGGGTGAGCTTGGAAGCCTGCTTGAAGGAGAAGTTGCTCCAGTCAATGATCAGGATGAAGCCATTGATCTGCAGCTCTGGATCCTCAATCAGGACCTCCAGGGACAAGAGGATGGCGCGCAGGATGTCCGTGAAGGAGTTCCTTTGGGGGAGGAGGGTGGCCGATGGGGAGAGAGAAGAGGACAATGAAAAACTAGTGATGTCTTGTACTGACTGTATAACCCCTGTGGTGGAGAACATTAAGCCAGTCTTATCCGATGATATTTTTTTACCATTTGTGATAATGGAGAACCACATCTTCATAAAGCATAAGCATCACACTTACACTGTTTCTCAAAAAAGGAACACCCAGAAAAAATGAGATGCAAGCCCAAGGCTCACATAATGTAACAAGTGACAACAAGAATGCAGAGGTCATCCCATCGGGCAGCACGGGACTACAGAGCAATTGGTCCTGAGAGTTGGACCAGAACATGGTCACTTGTGGTTGACGGGGGGGAAATGAAATCTGGTTTGGATGAATAATAAGCAGGCAGGCGCAGTGAGACGAAAGCCTGAATGAACAGATAAGGAACCTGAGTCCACTGGCTCAGTGGAAGTGGTGACCCATCATCACCGGGTATGTAATGTTTGTGGAAATGCTGCCATATGTCACCACTGCTCTAAAATGAAAAAAATTCCACCCACCAACTGCCTCCACCTTCCACTACGACACTTCAACAGATCTCTCTCTCCTTGGGGAAAAAACCTTTTCACTCATTTTTTCTTGGTACAGGTGGCCCCACTACAGACTGAGAGCTCAGCAATAAGCTGTGTTTTTGTGCTGTTTAATTGGTGTTTTAGTTTCACAACCAACCACAACACATCACCCTTAGCACCATCACCCTTGGAGTCACAGGACCCAGGTTTGAATCCCACCTCCAGCTGTAGTTTTGAAGATCCTTACACAAAATTATTCCAGTAAAAAAATTTGCCTGCCTGTCTAACTGGGGAAAGTAACTTATGTAACTAAACATTGGAAATTGCTTCATAGAAAAGCATCAGCTAAAATTAATAAATGTGAATCAATAAATATATACATCTAGGCTCGTGCTGATAACAGAAGATGAATATGGACGACACTGTAACACACGTTGTGTATCTGTCATTTGTTCCTGTAAACGCAACTCTTCCCGTGGCTCGACCCCCGGCAGCAGAAATGAGGAGGTTCTCCTTTCCTCCCCTGTTGCAGCGATGCGCTCCGATGTTCGGGAGTAGTGAAGGACGCTCTTTGAAGATTTCCCAGAGGAAGCGCTAATCTTTTTTTCGTTTGGAAGTGCCAAGCAGTCAATAGTGGGGGGAGGGAGGCTGGAAACACACAGAATGAGCTGACAGAAGCCGCCTTTTGAAGAGAGTTTGTCATTGCAAAAGGTTTTTAGTTTGTATTTCCTGCCTAACAGGCCGCAGGGCTTGTTGGAACACGTGGCCCCGCTCAGTGTAGTATGTAGTTGTTGTCTTTTTTATTTGACATACAAGGGGGCAGAAAGAAATGCCACCAAGGCAGCAGCTTCCAAGGACTGAAAATAGAGGTCTGAAATGTCCTCTAAGATAGAGGACCCTATTCCTTACTGAAAATGTCTGGAGATTAATTCAAAATTGTTGCTGTTGCCGTAAAGAACTGCAGTGTCTTGGTAGGTGTGCAGCAGCATCCATGTCACAGACCATTTTTCTAAAAATTGCATGTTTAATTGGTGACGTTCATGATGATTCAGTGGACTGTTTAGCACGTGGATGTTTCTGTTATCTCACTATGTTTAGTTTGTCCTCTACTTTCACCCTTCTCCCATTTTAATAGCTTTGTTATCTATTAATAACAATAATAGATAACTGTGAACTGAATAACTGTACAACTGTATCACTGTCATCTCAGATTTCCTCTTTGTTCTAGAAAGAAGGATGGATAAGAGGGAAGACTGGAGGAACGAACGCAGTATATCTTGAATTCCATCTTCCACAACCTGGTTCTGAGCACTCTGTTTTACCACCTGGTCCACTTGCATGAATATGCAGTCAGGAGACAAGCATCCCTGAGACCACCTGTCTTCCATTTTGCACTTTGACCACCTTCACTTGGCCATTTGCGTCCCACAAAATGGGATCCTGAACTTGGTCCTGGACCTGATATTAGGAGATAAAGTGTATTAATTTCTAAGCGATCCTTCCTTTGCTTTAGATGTCAAGAATCACAGATAGGATGTTGCACCAACAATGTCGCAGTCTGTTAGCAGTTCCAGGTCTATTCTGAGCATTTCTTAACAGAACTGTAACAGGTCCAGTACTTGCTGCAGAGCTGTCTGTCAAAATAATCAACCTTTCCATAGGGTGTAACTCAAACGGTGCTTTATAATCCCTTGCGTCACAAACCAGGTCCTAATTGATCTGAAGTCCTCATCTAAACACATGCTTTGACCTCAGATGACCATGCTATGGCACATGACTTTCCTGTGATTGTGCTCAAGTGCGGTTTAGCAGCTACTGCCAAATCCAGGTGGTGTTCAACAACCGTTCCATGCATACTTTCCATCTGGAAGAAACGGGGTGACACAACTCATTGATATTGGTCTAAGTCATGGGCTGACTTCAGAAGCCATGTGTTTATCCTCAATGTCATTATATCACCTGCTTTAATGATGTAAATGATGCTTAGAAGTGTGTTTAGAACACCTGTGCAACGGATCAGACCTCCCAAAGACAGATAACACTGGATGGGATTGAGGCCAAACGTTTACCATCCGTTAGGCATTCAACACACTTCCTAGAAGAGCACGGCTTGAGTGTGACCTCCGTACAGTAAACTGCTGGTACACCTGCCAGTCTGGTCCAACTGCTGGGCTGTGATCTCTGTCCATTTCCAGCTCTGAGCCAAGTGATAAGCAGAAATGGCCAGCGGACCCTAAAGAGCTTTGTTTGAATACCCATCTCTATGAACATCAAAACAAATCCATGCATTAGTGATACACATTACCTTTTCTTGTGCTGCTAACTCTCATCGTGGTATAATAGAGTCTTTACTGTCTTGAAATGGTTAGCATTTATTGTGCTAAATTTTAGGTTTCTCGGTATTAGTTAAACCGTATTGGTGCTTCCTGGAGAAAGGTGGTCACCCGGAGATGTGAAACGCGCCATTAATGAGGAATCAGGCAATGTAAAGTAACATGTTATAAATATTTACCTACTCTGGTCCCAGTTTGAGGCGAAGAGGATGAGTATTTTCCTGCCGTACTGGTCGGGGCTCTCCAGAACCCCAGGGAAGCCATCCATGAGGGCCCTTTTAATGCCAGGGTTATCTGCCTTGAAGCTCTGGAACATCTCCAGATTTTGTTGGCGGTACTGGAAGTACTGGGCCAGCAGCTTGAATGTCTCGACCTGGTTGAATTTGCGGGCTCGCAGGAACCTCAGGATGAAGTCATCGTCTGTGCGCAGGAAGCCGATGTCTGGCCGCGTGATGATCATGTCCCTCACCTGCTGGATGTCCTGGTGCAAGGTGTCGGGGTTTTCATTAAGCTCCAGGCGAGCTTTCTCTGTGGTCTCGGCACTCAGTCCAGCTTGCAAGTGGGTCATTTTTCTCCTCTGACTTTCAGTTCCTCAGTGAAAGTATGCAGTACAATAAGGTGTAGTTTGATGTTAAGATCAGAATGCTGCCAAGTTCATGTACATCCTTGAGATGAGATTCCGCTATAGCAGCCTCTGTTTGGACTCTGCTGTGTTCAGGAACCTAGAGGGAACAGAGACAGGGCTCATTCACACACCAAATACTACACAACCTGGAATATCATACCTAGCAGTTTCACAGCTGGGAGACGTTTCAAATGGAAAAGCTAGATGGCAAATTCCTTTTCCAGAAGACTGCTGGAGGTGTGACGCCTCCCTGCAGGATGAGGATGATGTTGCCTGCTGATTTAGCAATTTATACATTTTTCATTAAATACAGCATCGCTGAGATGGTGAAGATCGTGGCCCGTTATAGTCATCTGGCCTCAAAAATAATTCCTCACCCAGGCATTTTCCCTCCTGCAGGTTCGCAGGTAATATTTCATCCTCACGTACGACAATTTCCCTGCCACATACCGCGACCGTCCTGCTCCTGTCACCTGAGTGCGAAACCGCCGGGGTTCTAGAGCTCCGCACCGGGGACCGGACCGCGCTCCCGGCGTGAGGACGCCGCTGTCCGCACTGACTCACCCCGTCCTGAGTGCGGCGGCGCGGTCCGTCACGGCGGTGCTGTCCGCGCGGGAGAGGTGCTGAAAGCGCGAGCGCATCTGCGGACGAACGGATTACTGGACCCCCCGCGTTCAGCTCCCTTCAGTCCTCCTCACGTGCTTCCGCCGCGTCCTTCATCTCTGGAGACAATAAAGAGGAGGATGAAGAAAGGATGCGTTCCTTCGCGCGCTGTCTTCCCTTCCAAGGACGGCGCGCTTCTGGCCACCTTGGCGCGATCGTGCGCGGGTGGGTGTGATCTCAGATGGGGTGCAAAACACACGCGCGCATACACACACACAATGGGGATGAGCGATCTCTTATTTGTTCTTAATATTTAGATATGCGAATAATAATAATAATAATAATAATAATAATAATAATAATAATAAATCTACTGAATAGTATCTTTTTACTTTGTGTTAATTGTTAGTATTATTATTAATTAGAAAATGTGTGGATTTCCTTCAAGTGCTTCAGTTTCCTCCGAAAGTCCAAAGACATGTGTTTCATTTGGATTATAATGACTGCCTGGAGTGTGTTTATGTGGGAGTGAATGAGTGTGTGATGGCTTTGTGACAGACTGGCATCCAGACTACAATGTAATTCTGGAAAAGGGTCTGGACCGTCATGACCCTCCACTGGACAAGTGGGTTATGTGGATGGATGAATGGATGGATGGACAAAAAATATGCAACAAGAACTGGTCTCTGTCACTGGAAGTGAAACATTAAGTGAAACATCACTGTAACTCTTTCCTATGGCATTTATAGGAAGCAAATTATTAAATGGCTCAGATGGGGTTCAGGAATGTCAGGTGTCCATATGACAACTGCAGAATGCATCAGATGCACATCTATTAATAATCATTCCTCAGACAATGATGTTACTACATTGGAAAGCTGATCTCCTTTTACTGCAAAACTGTACACGTTACAAAACCTTTATGCAGGGGTTTTTATATTACATTTATCTATATAAGCAGTGATTCTTACTTGCACAGTACTGGTGTGAAACAAAACATTGCAAAGATAAACTAGCAAACTGAGTAGTAAATTATCTAAACCTATGTTTTGCTTATTCTTAGTCACAAGCTCAATTTTATTAATGTGAGTGAGCATAACTGTCGTTGAAAACATTTTTTTATAGCATTTCAGGTTACATGCTGTAGTACACATATTACTTACAGCAACAATCAGGAGCTAAAGAATGCAGTTACTGTCAGGACGATTGAAGGAGGTGCACAGGATGCTGCTCGTCTGTCTCGGTGGAGAGGAGCCAGTGTGGGTTCTGCACACAGCGCACGGTCTCTGTGTGACACCTACATAACCCCATCACTATTATTCTGGCTCACAGTCAAGTCAGGTCACCGATGCCAATCGGAGCACAGGGTCATCATCAATGAGAAAAAGGTGCTGAGGATATTCAGGTATCTCCAAGACATCCCCACAGAGCAATAGACCCCATAGGTGGTGGACCACCTGTTCAACATTTTTCCCCTCAGTTGATGGAGTGGAGATACAGATGGCCCTTCAATTTTGTTACGCATAGACCAGCATGGCATTGAGAACTTGCTGGAAATGAACACATGATACAGCCTAGAAAACCTCCCACATGCCCTCTTTTAATTTGCCCATTCAACTGCCTGCCAGTCCAGGCACTGAATTAAATATTCCAGCCCTTAAAATAGTATCCAAGCACCACACTGGTAAGTGAAGTGCTGCCTCTGAAAAGCATTTTGAGGTCAAAGGTCCACTAGAATGTACATGCAGGTAGTTTTTATTGAATACTGCTCAGGATAATAATCTTTATTGTATGAATATACAGTCAGGGTCTCCAGGGTACTGTGCTCTCATGCCATGTGGTTCCTGGAGTGGACTTCTGATGAGCTCGAACTCAACAGGATGTGCAGTTGCTCACAAATTATGGAGGGATGGTTGGATGGATGGATTTAAAGAATAAAGCTGCTACAGCTGATTACCAACTATAATCCACATATAACTGAGAAGAAAAGAAATAAGTTATGGGGTCAACTTTAATTTAATGTTCTAATCCATACCTAATGGGGAGCTGAGTATAAGTCCCAGAATAATGGGATCGCTGTCATTAAAACACACAAAGAGTCCAGTTCCATCAGCAAGCTGACAACAAATATTCTTCCTACCGTCGAAAGGGAAGCAGAAGTAGTGTAAATATTGGATGGTAGTGGAAGAAGCAGCACATTCTGTTGGTGGCTGGAGAGTGAAATGCTTTCTGACCTTCATCTAAAGGCTCCATCTTGGGTTCATCTTTGGTTCAACAGACTGTCACAAAGAGAACTGGGGCTTGGTTCTCCAGGAGGTTGGATTGCCTGGGGCAATAACCAAAGAGACGGGGGGGAAACAGTACAACTTGCAGGTTTGATGTGTAATAATTTAGAAACCATCTCACTGATTGCGGCCTCGGTAGACGTTAGCTGTCACGTCTTGGCAAAGGGAGTGAGGGGAGGACAATGACCTGGTTTGAGAGCCTTTCCACCATATAGGGAAGGACAGATGGATGCTGCCATCCAGTATCAAGGCTTCTTCATATCTAATGCATGTAAATTATTCCTTTAAACAACATGTGAATGTGACCCAGTAATTGGGAAGGCAAAATGTGTAGTGATGGTCATGACTTCATTTTGAGCCCAAAGTAACCCTAGGTGTTACGATGATTTCTTTTTCTTGACCTGATTCTTCGCTTCTAAGCACAACAGCTGGATTAAACAGGGGCTCAAATCATGGCTTTCATGGGATATCCGCTAATCAGCATATTGAAACCCGACGCTGGGGCAGCTTTTGCAGCACTGATGCCTGACAGGGGGGTCATCGGGTCATCAGCTTGAAACATCTGTCCAAGATGGAGTTTGCGATCTGTGCCTGGGGTTGGGGGGGGGTCATTCAGTCCAGCACTTGCTTCAGTGATACACTGCCTGGCGAGGCTGCGAAGAGAAGAGGAGAAATTGCCCCCCTTTCTTATGTTAAAACCCCCAGCCAATCCCTTAACTGTTTAGCTTTGTGAAGAGTGCTCTCATGTGGTGGCAGTGAGGTAATGCAGTGGTCTCCCTCCTTGATTTCTACAGTTTTGCAGCAGCAGAGTTGCAAACAGACTGATTTAAACCATCATTTTTTAAATTAATCATACTTAGTTACACTGGGTCCTTGGACACTGAGTGGTTTACTAAAGGATGGAAAACCTGTTGGACTCAGATGTTCAAGGGCAGCAGACGGCATAGTGGTTAAAGCTTCAACTTTGCAATTTCAAGGACCTGGATTTAAGTACCTTCTATTTTCTAGTACCTTTAGTCAAAGGTTTAACCTTGGATTGGTGTAGTAAGAATACCCTGCTGGGCAAATGAGTAAATCATTGTAAAGTTGTTCATCTCCGCAGACAAACGTGTCAGATAATTAAAGCTTAATTATAATAGAAATCATCTAGTAGCTTCAAGGTCCAGTTTATTGTCATTCTACCTGATGCCGAAGCACAAGGGAGAGTGAAGCACAGTTTTTCCTGGACTGTCGTGAACAAAGCACTGAACGAACTTGGAAAGCTGGGACATCAGAACACCGGTTATAATCAGGTGGAGTTCGGACAGAGACTGGAAAAAGGGTGTCAGCTAAATAAGCACACCAGCAATATCATTTTAAGAATCATTCAGGTTTGTCTCCTAGTTCAAGTCAAAGTTGCGGTGGTCAGGAGCCTATCCCACAAACATTTTGAATAAGCATCCCCATTCATATTTTAAGGCTTAGTCTTCAATATTCATCTTATTGTTCACCCATTGTTAAATGTCCATCGCAGGGTCATGGTGGTCCAGGAGCACAGAGTGTGAAGCAGGATACACTCTGGACACGACGCCAGTCCATCACAGGGCAAACACACCATGGGCCATTCAGTCCGGTCACTTAATCTGGACCAAAAAAAAAGGTTTTGCTTTCAGGGCATCTGTATGAAAAAATAACTCCAGAGGCAAAAATTATAAAATGGGGGATTACTGTAGTATCTTCCAGCAGGCTTTGCTGCAGTAAACATACTTAAGCAGATATATCCTAGTAATAGCAATAGAATAATGTAATGGAACAGTATGCTGATATGGTAATGATAGTGTAATGTTGGGTAATGCTGTTTGCATGTGTTCACACCAGTCAGTAGGTGTCCAGTCTTCTGCCCCCAGGCTGCGACCAGGGCACAACAGGCTGGTGGGGAAGTGGTGTGTGGGAACAGAAATCCTCCCAGGGGGAAATGGGTTCGCTCCCATCCTGCAGCAAATGAGCCTTAGAGACCACAGTCAATACATTTTTGACGATTAAAGCTAAACTAAGCCATCAGTTGTTGTAGTCACGAATACTACAGTTCAGATTATCGGAGCAAACGCAAAGAAACCGTTATTAAATGTCATTTGCGTCAGGAAGTGTTCCGATGGACCTTCTTATGGCCCACATTTCTCTATTATTCGGGTATATTTGCACTTATAGGTGTTTAAACCTGACTCAGTCTTTTCCGTCTGTGTGGAATTTCCAGAAGTTGTAACAGTTTCATAATTTCATATTTAAATAGCGATATTGAGGTAACGGGCAGCTGGGGGGAGTACGGCGCAGCCTCCGCCACGCTTACACAGGAATTCCCGCGCCCACCCACGCGCGCCGCCTCAGCCGCCGCCACCACGCAGCACGTGCTGTCTCCGGGACCACTTCCGGTGTTTGTCCCTTCGGTTACGACCACGTGCGAGTCATTTAAACACGTTTCTAAATGACAACTCAGGAAAATATAATGAAATGGGACAAATACTGTGGTATAGACGTCTTGTTGACGCAGTTTAGCAATACTGACGTTGGTAGAGCAACCGTATTGCGAGATGTTTTAATTTAATCCTACACCGTGTTGCGCCGTGCAGTCTGTGTTTTTAGCACGCACCCGCGCTGTCACCCTCTCTCTTTCACACACACACACACACACACACACAATGTGTGAGCCCTGTGGTACCCTCCACTCAAGGTGACTCCCGTTTGTTTCTGCCCTCAGCGCCACTGCCGCGGTCCGTCAGCAGGGGGCGCTATAAGGCCAGGCACCGTGTGCTCCGTCCTCCCCCTCCCCCCGCTGGCGTTTGTGTATATACACACAAACACACACACACACGCTGTGATTCTTGGTCACATCTCAGTGAGTCACATCTAACACCTTTTTGCCTGTTTAAACAGTTTCACGATAGTGATTCCCGAGCGAATGTTCCACAGAGGTTAATGATTCTTCTTATTGGACTGATGAGGAGTGAAGCCCAGATGGGCCTGGGATGAACGGGCACCACCCAGCGCAAGAGGGGTCCCTGAGATGAGGTACATGAGCCAAGTCACCTGTAAATTCCCCTTTTACACCGACAAAACCCACACACTCATTTAGATCCCCAGTCAGAGTTGTGCCCTCACGGTACTTACCCTGCACGAATACAGTGAAATTTACCCTATTGCATAAATCACTGTAAAGTTTGCTAACACTGTAAGTCTCCCTACACAAGGTGCCAGACAAATGAATGTTAAGTGTAATGAAACTGATTTATTTTTTGGAAATGTAGCTCAGCTCTCTTTGAAGAGGTTTCACTGTTTATATGAGAAATTTACATTTTAAAAATATTTGGCCCTAAAGCAGCTTACACTGTTAAGCTTCTTACAGTGATTTACCCATTTGTACAGCTGAGTATTTTTTACTGTATCAAGTCAGGGTAAGTACCATGCTCAAGGCTACTGGAGCAGCAGGTGGGACTTAGAGTCTTCTGAGCACAAAGGCAGCAGCTTTAACCACTATGCTACCCGCTGCTCGAAACGACTCACACTTGCAATAACTTGGATGAGTGTTATGTGAATGTGAATGATAATATTCGACTGTACAACAGAAATATGGACATATTCAATATGTACATTTTCATTCAACAACCATGTGCCAAATATTACATATGCTGAAGTCTATTTTATAATTTTATGGTGAAATTTTAAACTAGATGAAACAAGGTGACTCATCGAGAGGGAGAAGACAATATATAACCTGATCGTATGCATAACATACCCTAGATTCCACTCACCCTGAAAACACTAAATTAAATAGCCATAGATGTAATTAGTTTAAAAAATAGACATGTGTCAATGAAAACATTCAGAGACAGAAGTATAGTCCATACTGTATTGGTAAACAACATGCATCTAAGCACCTCTAGAATGCCAGAATCTTGCCAGAATCTTCTACATGTGTCACTAAACTGATAGTCCTTTTCTGTTTTCTATCTTATTTGTTCAAAATTCTAGGTAAATTATTAAATGATGTAACAGCCTACTGAGGTACCAAAATACTGTAATACTCCATGTGAGACTGAGACTAAACAGTTAACTTGTAAGAAAGCTGGTGGAAGGCGACGTGAGTGTGAGCCTTGTTGTGTCTACAGTTTGTCTCGTGGACCTCCTGCCAAGGACAAGAACAACTAAAGTACAAAAAAACTTTTTGGTTCCCCTCCCTGTGCCAGAATTCAGAATAAAAGCGTAAACGTGGGCCTTTTGAGACATTGTTTTCCTGCAGAGTCCACAGACACCTATTGTCCTTGTAAAAGCTGAGGAATGACAGATGAACAGTATATTGTTTGAAAAAATAATTCCATACATGTGGTGTGAATGCAGTTTCAAAGCAATCCTGGATAAATTCAAACCCACAAAGCAAACTGGGACAAAAACATTCAGTCAGATGTATGTTAAAGCTAAAATCTCAAACAAACATCCAGTAGGGGACAGCAGGAGGCGCAGTGGTTAGAAGGGCTGAGTTGAAATCAAAGGAGCCAGGCTTGAATCTCACTCCTGCAGTACTCCCCCTGAAACTATATATAAGTAGTGACTGATCGACAGGAGAAGATGTGGCAGGAGGCACCCACAGCATCACTAGCTGTTAAAGGTTCTGGGTGCGCCAGCCAAGCGGATGTTCCACACACTACCCTGTTTATACTCCCAGTTGCAAAGCGCAGACCAGGCTCCGCAATAATGGCTCACTTCCTGTTTCCCTCTCGTGTCGGGATGTGGGACCCCTGGCCTCCTCAAAGACAGACTTCCTTTTGTCAGAGGCGTTGCTATGGAAATGAGTGACAAACAGTCACTGTGTCTGTGTCATCGTTTCTGCAAAAACAGGACATTAGATCAGAATCCCAAGTTCTATAAAGCTCAAGTTTGCCAGTGACGGGTTTACTTTATTCATCCGTCCGTTATCCTTCACCACTTTGTTCTGGTCAGGGTTGCGGTGGTCTGGAGCCTATGCCAGAATCAATAGGAAACCCCTGGATGGAACAGCAGTCCGTCACAGCGCAGGGTTTACTTTATGTGCAGTGAAAAGACTGCTCACCTGCCTTGGGAGCAGCAGCTGGCGTAGTGGTTAGAGTTGGCACCTTACAGTCACAGGACCTGGGTTTAAATCCCAGCTCCTTCTCAAGGAGTCAGTGTCAGCAGTTTCAGAAAAAGAAAAAAGTGTCAGATAAATGAACATATAGTGTTGAATGAATGTAAAATGTGGTAAAGAATTTTGATGGGTTTATGTCTTAGGGTAGTTTCTTAGAGTTTTCTCTGCATTCAAACGCATACATTTGTGTGTGTTGACAAATGTATTTGCGCACAGTTCGTTTAGTGTGTTGTTCCTGTTGCTGTGAACAACACAACGGCGTCCTTGCGGAGACATCGCCGCATGCCCCCCCCAGCAGCCCCCCCAGCCTCACACATGCCCCCACTGTTGTTGTTTTTGTTTTGTAGTGGACCTCTCAAAATAGCACCATTGTGCTGCATTGAGATGCCTGGAGCGGTGGCGCCCGGGCCCCCCACCAGAGGAGATCTGGCCCAGTAGGCTGCAGAGTAAACAGCATGCTGTAGTGGCACGTCGCCGTGTCACAAACACACAAGTGCAGTAAGCAGACTGTAAATGCAGAACTCGCAGCCCGCGGCAGATCGGCCGCTAACCTGGTGCTGCCATTAGTGCAGTAACAGGATTATAATTTTCTGTTTTGCACGAGCGGTGCCTTTAACAGCCCTGGCCTTTATATTCCACTAATGGGCTTTTTTCTCGAGCTAATTGCCTATGCGCACAGAGGCGTTCAGGAAGAATCCCTCATTACCATACCAATGTCTGCCCACTTGACCAGAGCTTAATGGGAAAGCGGTGTGTCCTGTGCGGTACAGTGCATCTGATTAGACAGGACCTTGTGTGGCGTCCTTGTGCGCGCCATGTTTGTGGGCTTCATATCTATGGCATGCCCTGTCGGGTGGGGTGTGTTCACTTCTTAATGGGGCAGCTTTCCCTGAGGGTCTGAGCCACGTCCACTGGACCTGTGTCCAAAGGATAAAGCAAAGCAGGCAGCAGGTGGCGTGGTGTTTAGAGCTGCCTTCTTGCAATCAAGGGGACCTTGGTTTAGATTCCCACTCCTGCTGTGGTACCCAAGACCAGGGCACTTACTTTGTATTTATACTGTAAAAATTGCTGCAGTAAGTAAGTTACTTTGGACAAATGAGCACCATGAGCTAAATAAATGTAACTGAAAGGGAACTTCTTGTTCATCCTTAAAGCATGTGTTTGATTTTAAAGACTTGTAATAGCTGCTCATATAAACAGTGAAACATCTTCACAGACATGTATCTGTGTAATAAACACTCCAGGCAACAGAACCCCTCTACCCATGATCCTCGGTGTGCAGCCTGCTGACATCCTCAACTGCGGCCCAGCACTATAGATTTTTCCATGAGCTATGAGGGCCGGCTGCCGACTTGTTGCTTCACGGATGAAAGGCAGCGAATCGACTCGGCCGAGCAGGAGCTGTCACCGTTGCCCGGGTGATGCAGATGTTGCGAGGCGGGGCGATGATCGATAGGACAGAAATAGCGGCTGTGGACCAGGAGTGTCGTGGGGGTGGCTGTATTAGGGGATATAGAGAGAACGGAAACCAGCAGCTGGGCTCAGGCCCAGACATGGAACAGGCTGGCGGCGTCAGCAGCAACCCAGATCATCGTGATGACGACCGTGTAATTTGCATTTCAAGATAAAATAAGCATAACAAGGTTGTTGAATTTGGGAGACTCTGCTCATACTGCGAGAACAGGGAGCAGTTTAGAAAATAAAAGCAAAGATATCGAAGGCAAAAAGTAACTCCCTCAGAAGAAAATCAAACTATAAGCAGTAAAATTGGTAAATATACTGTATTTATTCTTTATATTTGAGGTAACATCTGTAAAAATCACAACTGATATATTGAAAAGGAAAAACAAACACAGTTATGACATCACATCACCACCACCAAAATATGCACATATTTGGGAGCCAGGAAGTGTTTTTTGCATGAACATGAAGAACCTCTGTACCTGGTCTGGCAGCATATGCCACCATCTGTGAAGTCCTGAACCGGAAGGTCTTAGGATTGAATCCTGGGTTAAACACTTAGGCCCTCCGCCCACCCCGGTTATCTGATCCAGTGGAAATACAGCTGTTAAAAATCTGTTGTCACAATCTGCTGAACAGCTGGCGGTGTAAGTCACCCTGGGCAGAAAGACTTCATGTCGTGCCAGAGGCTCTCAGACTTTATATGTTTGGGGGTCAGAGCCTGGACAGACATGCTGGGGTAGAGGGCCGATCATGAGGCCTCCAGCTGCGCAGCTCGTGTCTCCTTTGCGCTCTGCATGAGCTGCAATGGGCAGAGAGCCGCCGGTTTCCACCCGGCTTTGCTGACACAAGAACGGTGTGTCTTTCTCTTTTCAAGACGGGTCACAGTACCCTGTGATTTTCCAACTCAACCAGAATTTCTGCAGTTAAACATTCAGCTTTACAGATGGGTTCTTTACAGACGGGGACTATTCTGCTTTACAAGACACAATAAAGCAAACATAATGATAACAGTAGCTAAATGTTAGCTAATCTTATGGTAATGTTAATTAGCTAATTAGCTAATGGACTCCAACATCAAGGCATAATTGGGACCAGAATGGATAATGAGACGAAACTTAAATCATGGACATGAAGGCACAGCTGAGATCTTTATAGCTTTTCATTTTTGCAGTCATTGCATAATTACCCAATTATAATCTTATTTTAAACGTTCAAACATCTCAAGAACAAACTATTTGTTTTGTGACTGTTCTCTTGTTTACAGTTTATTACATCTGTACCAATATTTAGATTCCCTTTCATGCCGCCGTTTTAGCGTTGTCCTTTGGTTCGGATCCCTGAGAACAGGAGCGGAGCCGCTGTTCTCCTCATCACCACTAGGGGTCCTGAGTTCGGAGTGGTGCCATGTGGAGATAGAGCTGTCACTTGGTCCAGCAGCGTGAGCGTGATGCAGATGGACAGCAGTCAGCCCCGTTACCATGGCACGCGACTCCGTGCCGCAGCGAACCTGCACTAATGACGTGCTTGTAATTAAGTCGAGCCCATCTGGAAAATGAATGACACAACAAATGCTGATCAATATGGACTCATCCTTCTCCAGGCTGTGTCCCACCCGGTCCAGGCCGGTCCACTTCAAGCTGGGAATTAACACGTTTTGCCTCCGTAATTGAATAATCGTCAGAGTGGCTGTACTGGGGACTGCTGCCCCGTTGAGGTCAGGAGGAAGAACAGCAGTACTCAGCGCTACACAGCAAACTGAAAAATCACAATATATCAAAGGTGCAAAGACATTCAGGTTGAGAATGAATTTTCTAACTTTAAAAAGCCGCTTTTGGTGGTTAATTTTAGTTGATTACAAGACACTTTGTTTTATTTGTTTTTATTGTTTCTTTGTTTTTATTGTTTAACAAGATAACAGCGCTGGGTCTCAGCAGCACAGAAACAGAAACTGTACATGGAGAGATTCCAAAAAAGTCAAAAAGGGCAAAGAGTTACAGTATTTCACTGCTATGATCACGTAGCCCCCCACTAAGATGTTCCAGAAGGGTGCCCACTCATTCTGGAATACCTTTTGACTGTAATACAGATCTGATGCTAATTTTTCTAGCGGAAGGAAGTGAATGCTTAGGTCATCTGCATATTTACAGAAGGAACTTCAAGTGTTGACTATATTTCATGTAAAGCAACGTAGTGATTTTATTTTTACATCAGTTACACTAGTAGATATTTTTGGAAGCAGGACTGAAACCAGCAACCTTTTGGTCTTGTTTGTTCAGCAATACTTGTGCTAGGAAAAAGAGGTGAGAATGACACTTTCACCAGCAGGCCGAGGGCCTTCATAAGGCCAGCGCAGATGAAAGTTCTGCATTTGCCCTGCGTTGCATTACAAGACCTGGAAGAGGCCTCTTGGCCTGGCTGACGTAACGGGCCTGGAGCACATCCAGCTGCGGTGAGGGATGGCGGCGGTCACGAGGGGTTGGTGCTTACGCAACCCAACCACAAAAAAGGGGTCCCCGCACTCTGATGTATGTGATGAAACATGGTGGCCAGGAGCCGGGTGTTGGTGGTGCTGCCGGGGGGAGCGCTCTCAGGAGACGGAGGACTTGGCCGACGACCGTAATCGGGACCATGTGTGAGCGTGTGTGTGCTGAGGGGCGAGGAGGCAGCGGCTGGCTTCTGTCTGGACCGCTGCCGGGACCCGGAGGAAGCGTGCGTGCCGCGTTCCAGGAAGTGGCGCTCGTGCGGTCGAAGGAGGACAGACGCTAATTACAGCCAGGCACCGCAGCACAGAGAACACACTTTAACATCCAGAGCTGCTCTGGTATGGTTTGGCCTCTAAACTCCTCTTTTCTCCTTGGTCACCAAGGCCGCATTTCCCGGGATCACAACATTTTTTGCATTTGATCTCAAATGAATGAACTACAACATGTTTTGATGTCTTTGGGTGGCATGGCGGTTAAGAGACATTTGTGAAATGCTTCTGTTTGAGACGGAAATTGTTGCTTCACCCCTGAGCAAACACTCTCAACCTGCACTTCCTAAATGTTCAGCAGTTTCAATGTGTAAGATAACAGAAAATGTCAGACATTAACTTCAGGTTACATGTGCATTTATTTACTCGACATATATCTCCAAAGTAGCTAACTGTCGTTATTATTGCAGTTACATCTCTTGTAGGCTGCAGGGTAGTTTTTCCTGGCTCTCTTTATGCCCAGCCTTGTGTACTGCAGCAGGTGGGTGGATTCAAGCCTGCAACATATGAATTCAGCAGTAGCACCTCTAACCACTGCGCCACCTATTGCTGAGCGTTAAAGGTTCTGCTATGCAAGTTGTTTATTTTTCAGTTATAGAATATTTAATTTTATTTAGTGTTTTGTTTAGAAAACCAAAGCAAAAGATAAGAATGAAGTGTAAACTGTGGTTGTTTGAAATTACAGTATGTATCTAAATGAGGGGGGATGAAAGAAACTGAAACTAATAAGTAGTTATGTAGGAGAGCTCTAAAAGCTTATACTCAGAAGTGGCTGAGGGGAGTTTGAACCCGACCCCCCAGAGTGAGTATGACTCAAGGAATGCTGCATTTCTGAAAGCACTTCATTCCTCATTGCTTATATTGTTTCCTCAGAGTATCATTTGCACATCCTGTCCATCCTTCAGGTGGGATCTTCATGAGACAAACCTGCTGAAAGGTTGGCCAGGCAGGGGGTGTGTACCTGAGCACCTTGCAGTCGTACCCTTCAGCGTGGTGCTGCCCAAGAAACACAAAAAAAGTAACCACATTTTAATGGACCAACATGTTGCAGTGATTGCAACCATCCACGGGCCTGGCTTCAAAACTCCCTCCTGCTGTAGTACCTCTGGTGTAAGTACTTACATTGAATTGACACAGTACCCCAGTTGAGTTAATGGGTTTATTGTTATAAATTGTGAGCTAAATGAATAAGTAAACAGAAGATAAATAAGAGTGTGTTCAGAGCAGGAGCACAGTGTGAGGTGCTTCCTGTAGGGTGATGTTCACTGAAAACAGTGCACTGAACACCAACATTAATCTTTGCACTTTCCAGCAAATAAAACAAATGCGGTTGGAGCACTTCTAAACACTCTAATTGTTTTTGAGGCTCTTTTTTAAATACAGGTAAAAATAACATCAGTTATTATCAATCATTAAGGAACATCAGTTGCTTTATGGAAACAAATGATGTACTGATGTGCATCATGCTTTCACTGTCAGCAGCCTACTTTTTATATTTGTAACCTTCACTTTTTTATGAGAGCTGTCTGTACCACTTTCTTTTCATTTATTTGTATATTCTGCGGTACATGTCTAAATGTGGTATTTATTTACCTCCGTGTGATTCCAGTGTCTCTGTCTCCACACTAATGCCATGTGTGCAGCTGTAGCCTCATTCACCTCCCTTCAGGATCAATAGTTCTGACGTCTATAAGTGCACACCATTTCCAGGGTGTGTGTGTGTGTGTGTGTGTGTGTGTGTGTGTTTGCTGTGTATTACAGCCCTCAGTAATAGAGATGTGAGGAGCACTGTCCTGTTGAGCTTTCACGGTGGTGCGTGTGACAGGACTTGGGTTGTGGCCGGTGAGATCGTAGGCCATGTGGGGGATGGGGGACATGAGAGGGGTGATGTCAGGCAGCTGACGATGATGGGGCCCCAGGGGGTCGGTGCTAATGGTGTTAATCTAGAGGAGGGCCTAACTCCCCCTCTCGCTCCAACAGCCAGCATGCCCTCCCTGCCCCAGGACCCCCGGAAAGGGGAAGCTGGGTTAAGCCTTCTCTCTGGGAAGCCACGCCCCTGACCTCCAAGGTCAGGCTGATCCGGGGTCTGTGCAGCTGGGCCCCCCGTGCTGCGGGTGCAAGATCAGGCATTGAGGAGGGAGACCTTGCCACACCTTGTGGTTGCGTGCTAAAAATAAAGCAGCAGGCGACGTTTCTGCGTGTGGTGACATTGGCAGCAGCGGCAACTTGGCGCCCCAGGTCAGTGTGTGTATGGAGGAGGCCTCCCCTCACACACACACCCCTCCCCCACTGCCCAGGCAGGGTGTTATCAGAAATTCCTCTGTATAATTGCTTTTAAATGACCTTTTGTTCCTGAGCAGCTCTCAGCTGTTGGAGAGAGAGAGGGATCTCACCCTCTGTGCATACTAATGATCCTGTGTGTGTGTGTGTGTGTGTGTGTGTGTGTGTGTGTGTGTGTGTGTGTGTGTGTGTGTGTGGGTTTATCTGTTTGTGTGTACATATCATTTGTGTGTATTAGTTGGGTGCGTGTTTGTGTCTGTGCTTGTCAGTGCATGGCATAATGTGTGCATCACAGTGTGTGTGTGTGTGTGTGTGTGTGTGTGTGTGTGTGTGTGTGTGTGTGTGTGTGTGCGCATGTGTGTGAGTGCGTGGGGAGCCGCTGATGCTCTCCAGGCTCCTGCAGTGAATGGCCGAGTGTGAGCTGTTCATTCCTCGCACATTGACCTCTAATGGAATAATGGAGTAGGCTTTCCACAGAGCCCCTGCCCCCGCCTTGGGTGCAGGAAGTCAGAGCCCCCAACACACACACACACACACACACACACACACACACACACATACACACACACACACACACAACCTCCTCCTGTGACAGCCCTATGGGGAGATGGATCGACCGGCTCGGGTTACACACACCATGGCTGAGCCAAAGCATCGTCTATCCTCCATAGGCCTCAGTGGGGCATCACTGAGGGACAGACGCATGGGAGGAGCCTGAGCTGTGTGTGTGTGTGTGTGTGTGTGTGTGTGTGTGTGTGTGTGTGTGTGAGTGCATGCGCACTCCCTAGGCTGGGAAATGTGAAATGGCAGGAAAGGGTCAAAGGTCAGCCTCACCCCACCCTATCTGGACCTTACACATTCAAATCTCCTTCACCGCCCCTCCCCCCAGAACAGGAACCTGTTCACATTATGTGGGGCTGTCCCTCCACCCCACACACTGTTGTATTGTTTTTTTTTCCCAGGTCAGAGTGGACGTAGCAGGACGATGGCTGTGTGTGGTACCCGTCAGCTGTCCAGCGGTGCCTCCGCTCATCATCTCTGTTTCAGTATAAAACTAACCAGTTGAAAACTGACATGTTTCATACAAAAGCCATACAATAACAATAAAACCAACAAACACACGGGGCACGACAGGCACTAGAAAACAGGTTCTCTTAGCTGGGATTTGTCGAGAACATCTGCAGCTGGGGCAGGTGTGAGGATGCAGGGCGACCCGCCGCCGCCAGCCAGTACATGCCTTCAAACAGAGGATGGGGGCGCCGCAGCTAACGTTTGATGTGCAGGCCGACCCCGGGGCCGACACCGGCACGGGCCACTTCCTCCCTGCTGCGTCTCAAAGGATCAAAACAGTCCGGGTCGGGCAGTGTTCTCACTCCACCGGTGATGTCATTAGAAACGTGCTAATAGGAGCAAATGGACAGAGCCTCGAATTGTCCGACAAAAATAGGGCCCTTCACAGCACGTTTTAGCAATGCGTGCCAGCGTGAGTTATGGGGAGCCGCCCCACGATGGACGTGTGCGGAATTGGCTTTTCTAGTGCCTCTAGTGAAATGTTGAATTATGCGGAATATCCTATAGAAACCATAAATTATTAAAAGCCAATGGCATTTTTTATTAATGGCACTCTCATTCCTTTCTGTAGTTACATTAAAGGTGCTTTGAGAGTGACATTCTCGATAATTACAAAAGGAATTAAATTTCACGAGACACGCGGATTTTTTGGGGCCCGTCAGCCATGTTTGACCGGTGGCACCTGATGAGGTGTAGAAGCAGAGCATTGACCAGCACGCCTGTAGGTTCACATCCTAGACCTCAGCATTGTGTCCTTCATCTATAATGCAGATTATTTTCACTTCTTTTCCCGATACTTTTTCTAAAGCAATATATGACGTCAAGCTACTTGATTTGCCTACTTATACAGCAGGATGATTTTTACTGTGTTAATTCGGGGTAAGGACTTTGATCACGGGTGCTACAGCAGGAGCTGGAATCTGAACCCTGGCCCTTTTATGAGTTGCAGACAGCAGCTGTAACCACTACACCACCTGCTGCCTCTATATAAAGTGCACCATATATAGAGAAATATATACATTATGCTGCTATACACAGTTATAATCTGTCTAGGTTTCTTTGAAAAAAAGGCACCTGTTAAGTGACATAAACAGCTTTTTTTTCACCTAAACTGATGACAGATTTATTTGTGTGTAATAGCCAGAATGATTTATAGTACCTGTTCTCACTGCCCTTTTCCAGAAGCCTGAGATCTTCATTTGTAAAACAAATCTTATTCATTATGACAATGTCGTAGACGTCCATATAAAAACTGAAACCAGGTGAGGTCCGATTTGTCATGCATTTTCGCAATTAATGCCTGTTTCTGAAAATCCATCATATTCTCAGCTGCATTTATGTACAGCTCAACTTTTCAATATGTCAAATTTGAAATACACAGCTCACAATAACCATTTGTAAAATAGGTGGTTTTATACTGTTTTCTAGAACAAAGTTATTTAGTTTTACCAATACAAATACTTGCAGTTTTCCATGCCTGCAGTGGAACCTACATAGGCAGCGTTGTTGAGAGAGGTAAGCTTTAAATCCCACCTCCTGCAGTTGTACCATTGAGAAAGATACTTACTGTGAACTGATGCAGTGAAAATTACCCAGCTGTTAAAAAAGGTTGAATCAATGTAAGTAGCTTAACATTATAAGTTGGTCTGGAGGAAAATGTTAATTAGATACATAAGTGTAAATCAATTTCTCGGTTGTTGTTTTCTCAGATGGTTCCGGAAAGTTGCCCACTGGGTGAGCTGAACACTACCTGGTAAAAAGAAAGAATCAGATAGTGAATGATTCCAGCATGAAGCTCCCTGGGCAGTGGCTCAGCAGCCCCCACCCCCACCCCCACCGTGGGACAGGTGAATGGAGGATTGTGGGGGGAAGTGGGGTGACATGGGGGGGAGGGGCTCAATCCCAGCATCCTGCATACCTCCTCATTAGGCAGGCCAGAGGTGAAGCCATGTGGAAAAACAGCTCCTAGGGGACACAGCGTGGGGGTTGGGATGGGCAGGGATGGTCTCGGCTGTCAGGCTGTAGCGTGCGCCTCACTGCGGTAGTCCCACCCAGCACATACTGGGAATATAGGTGCAGAAGTATAAATCCCCACTTTGCCCAGTCTGCTCATCTAACTATTCACCCATTAATACAGCTGGGCATTTTTTACTATATAGACTCAGGATAAGTACTTTGATCAAGAGTCCTACAGCAGAAGTTGGGATTTGAAGCTGGTTCCCCAAACAGAAGGCATCAGCTATAACCACTGCACCACCCGTTGCCTGCTGCCAGCAAAGGAAGTGTACAGATTGTGTAGAGGGACCTCTACTATCATCACAGTTACTGAGAGACGGGCCTAAAGGCGGTCTCTCACCCCAAGACCCAGGGAAGACAGGGATGTCAGTCTTTGGCTGAGCTGCCAGTCAGTGGACTCAGCCAACTGCACATGAGCAGGACCTCCTGAGAGAGAGCAAAGGTCAGGTGGGCACCCAACACAAGCGTCTGCATGGCAGCCTGCTCCAGATGTGTCAAAAGGGATCAAGCTCGGACAACCCACTGCTGCACCCCACCCCCAGGAAACGCTACAGCATCAACCCGCCTGCGGTCCCCATCCTCCTCGTACACTACCGCCAGAGCTGGAAAAGCAGCCACCAGGACGACAATCAACACACTTCCAGTCATCTTCTAGCCGTGCTTCTGTGTCCCGTGGAGAGATGTTCATGCTTTCCTTCTGCGGGCTTCATGTGCACTTTCATCTTGAGCGACTCCCGATCTGTGATTGAAATTCTGCACCTGCTGCACACATTGGTGCACTTTGTGCATGCGTGCGTGCCTGCGTGCGTGCGTGCGTGCGTGCGTGTGTGTGTGTGCGCACGCACATGCCAGCAAGCTTGTTTTTGTTGAGTCCATGTGTCGCATTTCCTGTCTTGGCCACTCGGTGGCAACCTGTTCTTTGACAGCAGCCTGTGTCACTCACCTGATCACTCACCGCTGTTCCACGTGTGCCTGCTGAGCGGACCCATCCCAGAGAAGCTGCCACTTTTTGCCAAAGCTACCTGCATCCCAGCGAGGGCACCACCATGTCCTTTCCTCTGTAACAAAAACCAGACAATGTGGTAGAAAGGTGTAAATCAGAGCAGCACCGACCGTTTGTGGTCCCATCAAGCAGACACTGAGGCTACACCGCGTCACTGCTGAGCTGCCAACAGAAAAGGCATTTTTTGTGTGTTGCTCTGTAAAGTGGAACTCAAACCAAATTCTACTTGGTGCTCCCACATCACTGTGTAATGACTCCTCCTCTAAACAGGAAAACAAAGGTATTCGTGTCAGTAATGTTCCATTTTATTATTGTTCATTCATTTAGCTGATGCTTGTCCTCAAGGCAGCTTACAGGGTTAGATGTGTACACTAAGCTATTTACACTGATTTACCCATATATACACCTGGGTTAGTTTTACTTCATCAGTTTAGGTTAAGAAACTCAATCAGTAGTACCACAGCAGGAGTTGAGACTTAGACCCAGATCTGCTGAGAGGAAGGAAACATCACTAACCTGCACACCACCTGCTGATAACACTGGTAAAGTGTTCTTGGGATAACAGGGTATATATTGCTGTGTATGTGGTTCATAGGGCAGCAGGTGGTATAGTTGTTAGAGCTGCGACCACCATGCACTCAAAAGACCCAGGTTAGAACCTGCAGTCATTCCAGGGTGCAAGCAGGAGGACGCTGGGATCCCTGCTTTCAGCCACTCCAGAAATGTCCCCCTGGGTGATGTTTTTCTGCCACACACCCAGCTCCCCTCCCCCGGCCACTCTCCCACTCACCCGCCTGCCTGCCTGCCTGCCTGCTTTAAGTAGTGCACGGGGAGGGTTCGAGGGGTGGGGTTGGGGAGTGGGGGTCTCCCTTTGTCCGGCCGCCTGAAGAGCGGATCTGAGAAGCCGCGGTCGGCTCATCTTGGCAGCGAGGCCCACTTGACCCCGCCCCTCCCAGCCAGGAGCATTGCGGGGGATGGGCGGGTGGCGGTGGAGATTTTTCTCGGGGCAGGCAGGGGGGGTCAAAGGGGGTTGGGGACGGGGAAGCTGGTGTGTGGGGGAGGGGAGGTGTGGGGGGGGGGTTCGTGAGAAAGAGAGAAGAGTAGCAAGCCACTTAGCCCCGCCCCGCTGACTCATTGTTTCCTGTTTGTCATCATACCCTCTGCCCCCACCCCCCAGGACCAGACCAGCATTGTGTGTAGCAGGACAGCCCTATGAACAAGGAGCTGCACACTCATTCTCACCCCAAATGTTTGGTGAATAACACAGCGATACACATGTAATCAGGGGAGGGGGTCATAGGTGTGTGTGAGCTTGTTTTTTTGTGCGTGTCTCTCTGTTAGTTTCTGTTTGAATGTATGACTGTTGGCAACAAACACACTTTACTGGATTGACTTTACACACCTTGAAAAACACTTTCTTCCTCACGAAAATGTACATCTACTTTTAAAGTAGTATTAGTTTTATCCTTCAAATTTTTATATTATGTAAAAAGATTGTCAACAAGGTGGCATTTCCCTGACAGTCCATCCAACGGAGGTGGGGTGGGCCGCAGGTAGTACAGGTGCATGTGTGGAATTTGAGTGGGTTTCCTTTGGGTGCTTTGGTTTCCTCTCACAGTCCAAAGGTGTGTGTTTCAGGTGGGTTGATGACTGTGTGTGAGTGAATGAGTTTGTGACCCAGGTGTCTTTCTCCCTTCTGGGATACACTCTGCACCACAAGGACCCTGCATAGGACTCATGGTTATTAAAAATGAATTGATGCATATCTAGCTTCCACTTACAATGAAATATTTTTGTTCACTTTGAAATATGACTATATACTGTCAGTGTAGTCGTTTCACCAAAAAAGTTGCTCCTGTTATTGATGTAAGCCAAGAACTGTGTCAAAAGTGGCTTATAAAAGTAAAATGTTCTGATTTTTTGTTAAAAATGATAATTCTTACATATTTCAAAATGTTTTGGTTTTCTTTTTGAAAATATTAATTTTTTTTTATATGTTGAAAAAATAATTTATATAATATGTACTGCTAAAGAGAACACCCTTTGTTTTTTCTGGAAACTTGAGCACTTTGACAATGGAAACAGGTCCCTTGTTCTGATCACATCCCTGCCACCACCGTCAGAGGGTCCCAGCTTTTAGGGGTGGCCAGTTAATGTGTGAGCTCCAGCGGATGGTGGTGAGTCCACATGAAGCGTGAGCCCAGGAGCACTAACACCTCCCATCTGCCCTTGGCAAGACCTGTGTCCAGGACCAGGTGCTTGAGAGGACAGCCTTCCGTCCATAACACACAGGGCATCGATAAACAGTATTCCTCGCTAGCGTGGGATGTAAATGAGGATGGGCATGGATCATGTGACCATTTGGGGTATTGCAGGGGGCTGCCAGGGGTCTTTTTGTTGCACTTTTGGGGTGTGGCCATCAGTATATGTGGTTTCACCCAGAATGAGTGTTGGCTGGGCTTTGTGGGCACCCTTGTGTGTCGCTGATAAGGCCACGTTCGAGAGAGGAGACAGGCCCCTGGCCAGCGGAAGGCTTTAGGACAGGAGGGGGCATAGCGCTTCCCCAGGGGGTGATTTGTTTAAGCCCCTGATGAGTGCACTGCCTGACTGTGGCAGGATTTGCCTGTTGTTTCAGCTAAGCCAACAGAGTGGCCATTGTGGTGCGTTTATCACTCTGAAAAGGGCTTGGCTCCGCCTTGGAGCCAAGAGCAGCCCAGGAAGTGCAGGGCCCCGACAGACAAGTGTGCCGGTGCCAGTCTGGGGACTAAAGCTGTGCTCTTCAAAGGCGGGGCCCGGGAAACTTGGCCCCATGTGGTGGGGGGGCAGGGGGCGGGTGCCCATTGTGGTGATAAGAACACCGGCCCGAGTGCCATCTGTAAGGGCCCCGGCTTGGCGGCAAGGCTGTCTGTAAGGGCCTGCTTCCTGCAACGGATGCCAGGCGCTCTTGGATGGGGGATGGGGGGGGGTGTTGCACATGCCGGCTGCTCTGTCCTTCCGTGCCAACTTTGCCCTTGGGGGGGGCGCTAGCGAGGGCGCTGTGGCCAGTGAGTCTGTCACCCCAGGGGAGCGGGGACTGGGAGAGGTGGAGACAGATTGGACGAGTGTGTTTGTGCTCTGTCGCCATGGCGAGGTAGCAAGGTTGCCGACATGTCGAAGAGCAGCAGTTGGTGGCGGTGGGCGCTGAACTGCACCGCCTCCCGGCGACACTGCCCCCAGTGTCCGGTCACGTGACCGGCTGATGGAGCCGCTAGATCCGAGGGCTGGCCTGTCCTGACAGAGTCCACCTGTTAGTGTGCCTGGGGGCTGAGAGAGGGTTGTAGGGGCAGGGACACTGTCTCACTTTTACCCCCTGGCAACCTGCCCTGCATCCTCACACCTTAATGCACTTTTATTTACGCACCAGGAAAGGGCTGCAGGGAAAACACACACAGGTTTACCAGCATAATAACTATGCAAGGAATTTATACAGGGTTACAATGAGAAAAATTCCACCATTTCATCAGTCCATCCAGTTATGAACCAATGTCCTACTGACACCAGAGGTTACATATGAACACAGTTATAGAATTTACAGACATACATATGCAGTATAGTTGAAAGAATAACAGCATAGACCTAACTTTGGGATAAAGGTAAATGTGTTCATTTAAGATCATCCAATAGGAATTGTCAGGATTAACCCTCTCAAACAGTAATTAGTTTTTGTCACCATGTTGTTGAACATTAACTTTACTAAGTGGTGACAGCATGGGATATATTGGTTAAACATATATTGGTTAAGCCTCTTACCTTGTAATCAAAGACTTCAAATCCAGGGTTTGAAACCCACCCTTGCTGTGTTACCCTGTGATCAAGGTACTTAACCTGAACTGATGCAGTAAAAACTGGCCTGCTGTATAAATGGGTAAATCAGGGTAAGCAGATTAGAACCTGTCACTCTAACATTTTTGGAGAAAAGTGTGACATGAATGAATAATAAAGAAAACCTGCCAGAAAGATGTTTGATCAGGCTTTATTATTGTACGGTTTGGAACAGTTTATGTCACTAGCAGTAGTGTCAGAAAAGTGGATGCTTTGCTTAAAATATGTCATTGTGCCTAATAATATTAATGCACCTCACTTTTGACTGTAGCATTTACACTAAGATCATAGCCCAGTAATGTTTTATGATTTGGGGTTCTGAACCCTAAACCTTTTGATCACCCCTGTAATCACCTAGTGAGTCCAGTCATATTATGTTATTTCAGCAATATTATGTTGTCTGATAAACAATGAGACCCCTCCAACCCTCAGATGTTACCTCTCAGAGACCCACAGCCCCCGGCCCCTCGCCTCCAGTAGGTGCGGCCTGCACTCCGGCATGTGTCCTGGGTGTCCCTCCCCAGCCGCCTGTCTGCCTGCTAAATAATTCAGGAGCCTGGAAGTCGTTTTTCCATGACAAGCAGTTCCTTCCATCAGGCTGAATGTTTCACGCTGCAGTGGAGCCACAAGCAGGAGGACTGGAGAGCCGGCCCTCACCGCGGTAACTCAGCCCAGTGTCACCCTCCTGGTGTCTACGTCACACCGAGACTGCGAAAGAGTGAGAAAAGCACTGAGTAAGCTAGGGATGTTCATCGACACACAAGTGGCACTTTATAATTCATCCAGGTCCTGAGGTGTTTGGTGTAAAATGCGACTCCACTCTGGTAAAATGTGGTGAGTGACTGTCTGTTGCACAGGGTGCAATTTTCCCTTCTAGGATCCCTATGTCCTCATTACCTTGAGTAAACCCTAATGGATATTTTCACTTATCAGGCAAATACATTCATTAAGGGAGAATTACACCTTAATTCTTTGTTTTTGGACCTTTATACCTGCTGAGGTTTCACTGGTGGTTCACAACCAATCCCATAGTCACTAGGCACTAGACTAGGGCACACAGGACATCAGACCATCAGACGGACGATGGCCACATACTATGGGGAATTTAGAGTGACTAATTAACCTGGAACATGTGTCTCTGGACTGTGAGAGGAAACCCACACAGACCCGGGGAGAACATGTAAACTTTACATACAGAGCCAGATTGAAACCCACCCCTGAACTGTGAGGCACCAGTGCTACCCACCGTGCCTCCACGCAGCTGTGTATCTCAACTACATTATGAAAACATGTTTGTGTATCTACTGGTGTGTTGAAGTGTGTCAGGACCACCAAAGCACACACAGTTATTCATTTTAACTTCTGTCATGGTGTTTCCCTCCTACTTTTGTAAGCTGCCATTATTAGTTAACTGCTTGACTAGTAGTTAAGGTGGACATTTCAGTTTAGGAGTTAGTGTGCATTGCATGTTGGTTTGTTACACACATGAACAGTTCTGCATGTGGAGACAGCATAGTGGTTAAGGTTGAATCCCACCTCCTGCTGCTGTTCTACTCTTAAGACAGGTACTTACCTTCATTTGAGGCAGTAAAACTGACCCACCTTTATAAATTGTTAAATCGTTGTAAGTGACCTCGGCCATAGGCATCATATAATCAAACATTAATAATAAAGTTGGATTTTGAAATAAAAGAGAAAGGGACAGCAGTGAATATGTATGTCTGGCATGTATCTGTCTACCAGGAACCTGCTCTTAGTGCCGTAGATGTAGCAAGTTTATAGGGGTCAATATTCACTGAAGCTTAAAAGGAAAATCGACAAGAGGCCGTATTGGACTTTTGGTCACCAGTCAACACTGCTGACTGGCAGACTTCCTGCGATGGATATTCTGTCGTCTGTCTGCATGCTGCAGTATCACCTTTTTAGGTGAGAGGTCGCCAGGTAAATGTTTGTTGACCATATATGGTGCTGCTTGCACTGTGTCGATGCTGGCAGGTGCACCGGCCGCTCGCCTGGAGCCCAGGGGACACTCATCAGCGGACCTGCCGATTGACGCCCTCACTCCTGGTCTCAATGTCACGCGCAGCCCATCCGTCTCCCAGGGAACGTGAGCTGGGGAGGGGGGGGCGTGACAGCTTTATACTCCCCCGGTGGCGTGTGGGGGGGCATCTGCCAGCATCCCGACCCCAAGACGCCTCCCCTTTGTCAGCGACGCCGCGCTGCCACGATCAATCACCTCCCTGAGGAGCGGGGGCCATCACGCCGTTATAGCTCCCGTAAATCGCCTTTTATCTGGGGCGAGCAGAAACGGCCTGCTGTTGGATCTCCCTTCACCCGGGCCCTCTCCTCCCCCACTCTGAGTGCAGTCTAAGTCACATGTCTATTAGGCCCCTATACAGACCGCCACGGTGACAACGGGCCAGGGCCAATAGCCTCCCTTTAGCAGCCATCTGACAAGGCCTTTCTTCCAGCTGTGGGACCCACAGTTCAGATAAGGCCTTAAACTCTACATCTGTGTGAGTGTTTGCGATTTATTCATTTGGCTGACACTTTTCTCCAAGGTGACTTGTAGTGTTTGGTTCAAACATTAAGCTACTTACAATGATTTACTCATTTATACCGCAGGGTAATTTTTTACTCTATCAGTTTAGTGGACCATGATCAAGGGCGCTACAGCAGGAGTAGGTTTCATACCCCAGATCTGAATGCTTCAAATATGAGGCTTTAACCACTACAGCACCTGCTGCCCCCGCTTAGTAAAGCTAATATTCAACAGGGTGATAGAAATAATCACTGTTCAAAAGAATTAATCCAGACTTTTGTGCCTATTGGATCATTTTAAATTACACTGAGATGCTTACAAAAATTAACTGGTTAACTAGGATTATTATCTGCTTGGGGAATTGCTCCCGTGACTGTTTGACTGTCACTTATTAAAATTTGTGTACATAATATCGATGAACCCACACACTATAAGTGTGAACAGCAGCTACGCTTAGTACGCCTAGTGCAGTAAAGAGCCGCAGTTCTGCCCAAGTCAGCAGGAGGTCCGAGGGACGCTGTGCTGTGATGGACACCATGCTGAGTAGAAAACCCCCTGGTGCATATGGCTTGTGTTTACCGTGGTACTGGAAGCTAATAGGAGCCCGTTTGCATAGCAAGTTTGTGCCAAGACAACAACCGGCAGTGCAACAAACAACAAAGCTCCTTAAGGACTGTGTTTGTGTGTGTGTGTGTGTGTGTGTGTGTGTGTGTGTGTGTGTGTGTGTGTGTATTGAAGGGGGTTGGGGTTTAACTGACATAACTCATGGGCCATGAACTACCTGGAGGCTGATAGGCCCGAGCCCACCACCAGTCCCTGATCACACCTGCAATCCCAGGCGAGGGAAACAAGGTCGCTACAGGTCACCATGCCAACGGGGAGAATGTCAGCAGTGCACTGCGGCCATGAAGCTGGAGAGGAAACTGTCATCTGGAGTCGGTCTGCTTCATACAGTTAAAATCTGAACATGATTATATTGCAAAGGTGTGATGAAAAGCACAATAGAAGAACAAACTGTCCCCATTGGTGGAAGTAGGAAGGAGATGGACAGGAGGAAGGGGGTTGGGTGCTCTAGATGCCCATCTATCCATTAATGGTAATCAGTTGTCCAATGCAGGGGCATGATGGTCTGGAACCTATCCTGAAAACATGGTGCGTGTGGGAGAGGTGTGGGACACCAGTCCATCACAAGGAAATTGCACACGCATGCATGCACGCACACACACACACACACACACACACACACACACACACACACACACACAACAGTCTGAACTGTGAGAGGAAACCAGAGCACCCAGTGATGACAATATCAGTCACCTATCCTGATATCCTGAAAGCAAATCATAGTCAAGCGTGTGGTAAGCATACGGTAAGCAGCTACAAATGCCTCCGTTCAGTGTTGTGTGACTCTGTTCTGAGTGAGACCTGCATCCACAGCCTGGAGGACAGACAGACCGACAGACAGATGGGGGGGGCTGAGCTGTCTCATTGGTGGCTTGTTTCTTAGTCTTACATCACTTAGAGCCCCTGGGTTCCTCCTCCATGCACCACCACCCCACACCCCCCCCACACACCCCCACACGACTGGCGGCTGCCCGCAGGGGCTATGGGTCTCCCGGGAGGCTGCTGTTTGCCTACCATCGTGGCACAAATAGAAAACCTGCTTTTAACCACCTAAACAGGGCTCATACATTAAATATGGCATTGTAATCATTACTAATTTTATATAATTTATTGTTTATTTATTTATGAGCAATTGGCTTAATACATTGTAATTTCTTTATGTATTATTAGAAACTGAACAGTTATTTTTATTATTACTCACTTACACACTTGTGTAGTGTGACACAGAATGACTTTAATTTTGATATATTAATCCAGATGGAGACCTGCTGGAGAAATTCACTGGCCTGGTTTTCCCCACGGTACAACGGCAGGGTCTATGCAGGGAGTCATGCCCTTTGGTCCAGTTTATGAGCTGTGTCCACAGTTCTCCTGCCGCTTCTGTGTCTTCTGGTCAGGCCCCCCGGCTCTTCTTTTGGCTCAAGTTCTGGTTCTGGAACAGTGGGTAGGACATGGCTCTAACAGGGCCCCTGGCATGAGCTGGCATGCAGGGACCACGGTGACCTTCTCTCTCTCTCTCACACACACACACACACACACACACACACACACACACACACACACACAGGACAGGAACTGCTTAAAACATGGTTAAAAAATGTTGTTTCTTCTATGGTCCCTTGGTATGTCAGTAGTTCCGTACTCTGAATGCTCATCTCTTCTCTTGGTGGGATTAGTTAGCCTCTGTAGTACTTGAGAGGGGAACTGTCCACAGCTGTGGTCTATGGTACAGCAGGTCTCGTAGTGGGTTGAATGACTGTATTTGGACACTAAGGCCACGCATTTGAATCCCCCTCCTGTTTTATCCAATCCAGCTTAAAACAATTTACCCATGTATAGCGCAGGGTAATTTCTCCTGCATAAATTCATGGTAACTACCTTACTTCAGGGTCTTGCAGCAGGGGTCATTTGACATTCAGTATATCATTTCAGACTGATGTGTCAATAAAGCTGCACTTCAGGTGTAAATGCAAATGGTTTGGCTCAGACCTCAGGGGCAGCACCATTTGCTCCTACTCCTCCTCCTTAAGCAGAGAGGCTCATCATCCTCATCCTCACATTTCTCCCATGCTGCCAGCACGAGTCCACATGCTCCACACATACAGACAGCACGCGCTTGGCACACACAACATGTCCGTGCTTCTCATTGTTCCGTACTGAAATGTGCAGAAGAAAACACACACTCATATTCACACTGCAAACATGGGCCTAGTGCGAGTTAACCCAACATCAGTCTACACCTAGCATGTGGTCACATGCTACATGAGCACACTGCCCACACGCACCATATGCATTACACATGCTGCACACAGTCAAGCAGTTTCACACTTTTACTGACCTGATAACTAAGATTCTTAATTCTTACATATCACCTCCATCTACAGTCCTGCATTTAGTTTTATGTTTATTCATTCAGCAGACACTTTTCTCTAAAGAGATGAGCACTTGTACATCCATGATGCTGAACCCCTGTCCTGGTCATGGTGGTCCAGAGCCTTTCCTGAAATCATGGGGCACTAGGCTAGAAGACTCCACCTTTAGTGGGACACCAGGATATCACTATAGTCACTCACACACAGTGACACCCTACAGACAATTTAGAGCGACCAATGAGCCCAAAAAACACCTCTCTAGACTGTGAAAGGAAGCCAGAGCACTGAGAGGAAACCCACACAGACATAGAGGGGACATGCAAACTCCTACAAACTACAGCCCAGGCATGTGAGGCAGCAGTACTACCCGCTACATCACTGTGCCGTCTTAAGTGACCTTCTTGTCCAATACCACCCTTTTACCAGTGTACATCACACAAGGGGCTCCATTTGGAACTGAGTGTGATGGGAAATACAGCGATTATAGATTGATGTTGTGATACAAATGCTGAGACCCTTGAATGCGATTCAGTAGTTTGGAGGGATACAGGGAGCTCATTCGACCACTTAAGAAACAAAACCAAGAACCTACAGACTTTTGGTTTAGGACCCCTGGTGAGTTAAATACAGAAGGCTAGGTTAAGTACAGAATGATAATTAGTATGTGCGACGGAATATGTAACTGTCAAAACAGAGAGTGGAAAGACTAAATGGCATCAGACTAAGAATAAAGTGACTGTGATTTCAGAGGCTGACAGAGCTTTTATTTTGGTGTTAGTCAAAACACAGTAGTAATGATTGATTATGGAGACTTTTACTGTGTAAACAGGGAAAGGTGTTATAGAGCATGGATCCAGGGACCTCTTGGGGGTCTGTGGATGGGTGTCAGCAGGATTAACAACAGCATCTAACATAAAATAAAAGTTCAGAACAAAATAGAACATTTGAATGTTGTTACTGACATAATTGCAATCAAATTTTGATTAAATAAACTGATTGAAGTATTTTCTCCAAATTTAATTATGGACATTTTCTTAGGGGTCCAAAGCTTGCATCACATTCTTAAAAGGGTCTGTGGCTTAGAAACCCAGGTCCAGTGTTAGAGATTGCCTGATGCGATGGATTATTGCTGAAGCTGCGATGAATTAATAGATTAATGGTGACTGACTAGTGTGTATAACAGAGTTGCAGTGTGTATAGAAAGGTCATAGTGTGTATTATGGGAGTCAGAGTGTCTATAGCGAGGGTATAGTGTGGATAGTGAGGTAATAGTGTGTATAACAGGACTAGTCGTGGTGAACGGCACACTGACTGGGACCGGTCAAGCGGATGTCTGCAGAGTCATTGACGGCACTGAGGGCTGGCGATGACTGTTCACAGGGCTTTTATTATGGCGACTGTTAGCCACCAGCGGTCGCCTCCCAGCTCCAGAAGGCACAGTTGTTCGACCGCACAGGCAGAGGAGGAGTAGGAGCAGCGCCTCGAAAATGAGCTGCCTTGGAAGTCAACAGGGACGGCAGGCAATTTGAGAGAGGCACAAACATCCATCATCCGCAGGGAGCTGTCCCACTGGCACTGAGATAGAAGAGCGGGCCCCAGCGGGGCCTCCACTGACTGGGCAACGATTTATTCCACCCCCCAAGACACACACACACACACACACACACACACACCTCTCCCTTAATGCTTAGTCCAGGAGCCCCAGCCTGACAGCCAGTGTCCCTGGGGCTCAATGGCCGGTCCAGGCAACTCTGTTCCGTTGGGGACATCTCTTTTTCTCTTTCTTTCTATCTCACTCTCTCTCTAGACACACACCCGTGCCCGCCTTGATCGGCCGTCTCACTCCCTATAACCCATACCCTGCTTGGTCCTTCCTACCCTTTGCACCCACGACTGGCCGCCTGCCTTGTCATCTGCGATGATGGGGTGACTCAGCCAATTGCACCGCCTGCCCCGTTCATGAATGGTGTCTGCACCTAACCCCCCCACGGTGCGAGCACCGGAACCTGGGACCAGCTTCCAGGAGGCAGGCAGGATGTGCCATGAAAATCTCATTATGCAGGACCAAGCACAGCTGTCAGGAGGAGTCCCCGGCGGCGCTGACAGGCAGGCCATCCACCAGCCACGCACAGGTCAACGCCGCTGCTGTGACATCGTTCCAATTGGGGTGGGGCCACAGTGCCCAGGACCAGGATGCAGACATGGGTCACTGTCAGTCAGAGTCACCACACCTCCCTCCCTCGTGACTGTGTCGCCAGGACGACAGGGCCCTGAGATGTCACATGCCACAGATACAGGGAACAGAATGGCAGACGTCACGCAGCAGGACACAGTGGGACTCTGGAAGCGGCTGCAGAGGGAGCGGCCTGCTGGCTGAACGGCTCTCGTTTCCAATAGATACCATGTGTGGGCAGAGAGCAAACTGACCAACAGCAGAACCGCTAAGGTGTAAGGTGTAATTTAGAGACAGTATCAACCTGTCCATTCAACCATTATCAAGAACTGCTTGTCCATTGCCGGGTTACGGTGACCAAGACCCTATCCTGGAACCATAGGGTGGGAGCCTGATACACCCCAGATAAGACACCAGTCACTCAGAGGGCAAACACACACCCTTGTTCACTCATACTCAGACTCCAGAGTCACCAATCCACATGAAAAACACTTTGGACTATGGGACAAAACCAGATCAACTGGAGGAATATGCTATTATTCTTCATTAACAGTATGTAATTTCTGCCTCTTCTGCTCAGGCCCCCACAGTACAGTTTTTCAACTACAGTAATTGAAAACATGTACTTTTGTTAGAGAAAATCCTTTCCTTTGTACAGCAACCTTGCTAGTAAAATAAGTGCCATATTGAAAGTGAGCACCTGTCTGCAGGTATGAAAGGCGCTCCTTTAACTGTTTCTGTTACGTTTTCCGTCTCTATCAACCTTTCCAGATCTTTCTGGAATTAGCACATATTAACCTGCTGGTTACCGTACTGCAGTGAACTCACTGTAAATATCATGCAAAAAAAGGCCAAGGAAGTGTCAAAAAGGAAAAGGTGAAAATCCCTGCAAACCATAGCTTTTATAATGTCTGGCAATAAATCAAAAAGCCTATAGGTTAAAATTTGCGGTGACCCGACGTAATGACAGTATACGATCTGCATGGCAAAGCGGGTGGAGGGGCCTTTTTTGCAGAGGAAGTAATTGATGTATAGAAGATGGGGAGATTAAAGTCTTGGCTCGAGGTTGAGAACGCGCTCTATCACCCACAACGCTAATTTGCATTTGTCAATCGGGGCCTGTATAAGTAGGGCCAATTACCCATGGTTCATTGGGAAGCCGCTGTTCTTGATCTCTCCTTCAGCCGGTGTCTCGGCGGCTCTATCAGATCGCTGTCACAAACCATTTTCAAGGGCGCCTTGTTTCGTGCCGGCTAATGTTGATTGTCATTTTCGAGAAAAAAAAGTTTGGCGGGGGGTGGAGTAAGGATGAGCGGTCACGGCGTGCAGAGACGGTCGCGGTTCTGCGAGGGCTTGGAGCTCGGGCCTCACACCCGGGCCACGAGGAGCTACAGCGGGGTGGATCCGACAGAGCGGCCCCCGCTGGCTTCTGTCCGCCATTAAACCTGTCAGCCTGCCTAATGGGCGCGCTCAGCCCTCATTAAAGGGATGTCTCCTAATTAGCCATTCGCTGACGTCTGATTACCTAATAATTGTTTAGATTAGTCTCACTTGGGCGACCTGATGGTCGGCTGGGGGCCGCGGGCCGGACGGCAGACGGGCCGCATTAGCGGGCTTTGCACGTGCCGCTCACAGGGACTGGCCTCGGTCCACTTTCCTGAACGCCAAACCGCATAGAACTCTCCGGAATCATCTCCCTCGCACCCTGTTCACCTCTATATGTCATTATTTGTATAAAATGTGGACCAGAATTAATAATTCCTATAATAAGCTTAAATAACGTTATGATGTCCACTACACTGTTAAGCCACGCAAAGGCCGTCTTTGAAAGAGACTCATTCTACAGGTTTTTCTAACTGCGGTTTCGATTCATTCCTACAGTGTTGTTTCACAAAGCAAAACTCAATCTCTAGCTGGTTTGTTAAACCGTATTTCCACACTTTTAACTCTCAGCCGGCAGGTGGTACAACAGAGACCATGTGTCTGTTGTGAGGGGCGCAGGTCACTCTAAACAACCACAGTTTCCTTCCTCCGGTCAGATGCAGAGCAGCTGTTTATGAGGAACAGCTACAATCTGCTATGTGGCGACATGACGAAAGGCAGCAGGAAGAACGATCGGCAGTATTTTTATTTTTTTTTCCATTATTCAATAGTGAATGGAGGGGGAACCACACTGCAGAAGCTGGTACTGCTACAGGATCACATCTCCTGTGGGTTCATACATAGGTTTGAATCAGTCTGTGTGAAGTTTGCATGCTTTTCTTATGCTTGTGGTGGTCTTGTTCAGGTGCTCTGGTTTCCTCACACAGTCCAAATATACGTGTCTGAGCTGAGGTGAATTTGTGGCTCTAAACTGGTCTGGGAGTGTGTGCGTGCATGCATGCGTGCGTGCGTGCGTGTGTGCATGTGTCTTCACAAAGCAGATTTGGAACCAGCTTCCCACCCTCTACTTCCAGGATAGGTTCCAAACCAACAAAGTCCTTTACTGGATAAGCAGTTACAGATAATGAATGGATGGATGAAGAAAGGAGGTGAGAAAGTTCATTTATATTACATTTACATTTATATTATATACATAGTTAATGTAATATAATGCATATTATGCTAAAAGTTAATATAATTAAATTGCTGTCCTGTTATTGATTTTCCATGGAAATTAATATTTTTATTGTATTCACACAAAAAACTTCACAGATTAAGCTTCAAAATACATTTTCACAGTCTGAACATCTTTAAATCATGCGCTTTATTCATCTGATGTAATAGCAGAACATGACTAGCAACCATTTTAAAAGACTTTGCATGAGTTATAAAGTTATATTTGCAGGTATAGTGGTAATAAATATGTAGTTTATTAATTTAAGAAATGCTTAGTTCCAGATTAAATTACAAGGGTGAAGCTCACTGAATTGTAGCATAATATGAGAAAATGATATCATCATACTGTTTTGATTGGTATTATTTTATTTATTTAATAGAAAATTCACATAAACTTGGGTAGCAGGTGGCACACTGGTTAGCACTGCTGCTGGTGGACCCAAACAACTCAGGTTCAAATTCCTGCTCTTGCTGTAGTAGCGTTCATTGAGGTATTTACCTTGCATCAAGACAGTAAAAATGATCCAGCTTCATAAATTTGTAAATCACTGTAAGCAGCTTAACACTGTGAGTCACTTTGGAGGAGCTGGTGAGATAAATGAATAAATGTGAAGATTAAACTGATTTTAAAACAACCATAATGAGTTGAATTGATGAGCATTAGTCATGTTTGACAGGTGGTGTTTGGGTTGTGTGCAATATGGGCTTTTATCCTGGAATCAGAACAGCTCAGTGTTTTCCTCACACTGAATATCTGCTCTGAAAGGTGAGTAACGATGGGAAATCTGTTAATGTCTCCACCCCTGTTACCCCCCATATACTCTTTAAACACCGCCCCTCAGAACAGCATGGCTCTGCCTAGCTGTGGTCTTCTGCTCAGCCTCCCTCCAACCACTTGATTCCCAACACGCCTCTACAAGGACCCATTACTCATGTCCAGAATCAGAGGAGCTGTGAAGTTGACGGATGGCTGCCCCCTGCCCCCACCCCCGACCCCCTCCAGGCCTCGTGTGCCTCTATCACAGTTGCTGTTCGAGACCCGACTCGGGGTAGCTGGCTGACCGCAGTGCTGCCTCTTGGTCCAGCGGTCAGGCTGCGGACTGAAAAACATCGGTCGGCTGTAGAGTCTCCCGGTCTACTTCAGGCCGGTACTTCCCCGGGGGTTCCTCACAGTCCAGCCAGAACACACTCACTCTGCAACGTGTTAGTGGCAGCAAGGACCCCTGTAGTTAACAGGTCCTGTCAAAACAGAAGAAGGAAATTTGTCTTTTATTACTCCTTCATCTGATGTCTGTGTGTGCCTTAACTTACCATGTTAGGTTTATACAAAAAGCCACATACACTGATTTACCCATTTATACAGCTGGGTAATTTTTGCTGTATCAGTTCAGCATAAGTACCTTGAGCAAGAATACTACAGCAGGAGAGGTTTTCAAACCCAGAACTTTCAACTGCAAGGTGGCAGATCTAACCACTACACCCCTGTAACATGACAAAAAAAGAAAAACGTACTCTAAATTCACATAGAAAAGTTAATAAAAAGCAGAGAGAAACTTCCCTTGGCAACAGCCCCTTGTGTTCAGTTACACACATCAGACTAATAAGATCTTCCTATTAGCACCACATCAGTTCAGTCTGATAAACACAGTTTCGGAGCTGGGGTTCACATTAAAGTGCTACTGAAACGGAGCACACTGGGCAGCTAATGTAGTTGTGTAATGTGAGCAGGAATTAGACCAACACCTAGATTACAGATAACATGCACTTCCTGCGAGTGCATATGTGTGTGTGTGTGTTAAGACCTTTTCATCTTGGAATTTCCAGTCCAGATTACATTGCATCTAAATGTTTTCTATGGCTATCTACTGATGTAGAATTGTATTTTATTAAAGAGAACTGCAAAATAATGATGCTGTAAAATTCATATTTTTGCTCTGGTTTAAGCTTAGGACCTCTTCCTCTGAACTGCAGGCTACTGCACTGTTAACATGTGTGAACTAACTATATAACACAGGAGTAGAGCTCTATAAAAACACTCTATTCAGTGTTTTTTCACCTGTGGGTCCGCGGTGAGTCACGGTGAAATGCCATACCTGACATTTTTTATTGAGCAGACAAAAAAACCCCAAGACGTGTGTTGTGTCTGGACAGAAAGTGAGTGTCACCTGAACACTTCGTGACTTGAACATGTGTAAAATGCTGCCGCACCCACTAGAGCAGGGCTGACATTGTGGTGCCTCACCGTTTAAGATTTACGTCCATATTTACGCATCTGCAGCATGTAAACACAACAAAAAAAACCGGTTATTCACACTGTAACTCCTTTCTGAGAAGATAAGTGTGTGTACAGATTGTGGTTCATTCCAGATCTGGGATGGTGGCCACCTGTAAACATTACCAAAAAAACAGTGGCCACACGCTTGAACCCCCTGACCTCGAGGGATGAGGCTGCACTTCCTGCTGTTGAATAAATAGTCACCCATATACATAGTTTGGCCCCTTCTGTGTGTGTGTTTGTGTGAGAGAGAGGGACAGAGATGTCCTTTAGAAAGGGGCCACACACTCAAACAAACACACACAAACACACACACACACACACACACACTCAGACACACACCCCACCTCCTAGGCCTGATCCGCTCTCAGCCGGCTGACGCGGTCGCTGTGGGGGTGGTGTTGTTGCCAAGGTGTCCTCCCTGGAGGACTGAGCTCATTCTGACTCACTCCCTTCAGCCTGTTCACCACAGCAAGCCTCACAGCAGGGGGTCCGCCAGCCCCCACCTCCCCACCCCTTGAGCCCCCTGCTCGCCGCCTGACTCCAGGACCATCGGGGGCAGCTGTGAGCCACACGCACGCAAAAGCACGCTGGGGGCTGGTCCGCACTGGATAGGAACCTGGTTCGGCAGGGTGCAGAATGATGACATCACTCTCGCTGTGCCATTAACGCACCGTCATTTCCCATCCCGGCGTTTCCTTTTTTACGAAACATATTCCTTCTGTGGTCATAAAGAAATCCCTACAATTTGATTAAGGGAGCCTGCATGGGGCATCCGGGCCTAGATACACCACAGACAAAGAATTTGCACCAATTAGCCGATTTAATGCAATAATGGAATTCTGGGGCTAAATCAAATTACAGCACAATTAGCGTGAATCAGGTGAAAGAGAAAAGGGCAGCGGCGCAGGCGGCCGGGGTGCACACTCGACTGCAGCGCACTTTTTAATGGCACCCGATTCAATTAGCAAACCTAATAAACTGGTTCAGGTACAAATAATTGTGCTGTCCGATCCACTTCTTACCCTCACAGTCACGCAGATTCACCGCAGGGCCAGACATGACGCAGGCGACAGGAGCGCGGCGGGCTAGCGGAACGGTGTTGGGTGCCACAGCAGGCAGTGCCTCAGCAAGGGGTTTGAATTGCTTTCAAAGTGTGTCTGGAATTTTCATGTCCACCCCGTGTTTGCGTGGGTTTCCTTCTGGTGCTCTGGTTTCCCCCCTCAGTCCAATGACCCCTGTTTCAGGTGAGCTTCCTGTGGAGTGCGTGTGTGTCACTTTGCTCTGCTGTACAAATGAGTGGATGACTACTAAATGCGCTAAACTGTCTGTACTGTCGGCTATCTTGGACAACAGGTATGAGCTGAAGGGAATAATTTATTGTGTTAACCGCGCAAGACGTCACACCAGCGACTCGCTGTACACACACGACTGGCACTCCGTCCCCAGTGGGGCTCTCCGTCCCCAGCGTGGGTCACTGCCACTACCGTTGGGTGAGGTCGTTCCCATCGCCGCTGTTCCAGATCTGCGGTACGGACACAAAAAGCGGCCTCACCCCACCCACCCCTGAGGGGCCCCTCAGAGTCCAAACCCCGCCCCCAGACAGCAGGCCTTAGCCCGGCCTGCACCTCCCCCCAATGCCCCAACCCCCTGCTGTGACTCAGGCGAGCAGAGGAGCTCTCCTGACCAACAACATCCTGGCCCGCGGGTCGGCCAAAGTGGAAGTTCGCAGAGCAGCAGAGGCTCCCACACACACGAGTGTCCCAGGGACACTGTTCAAATCGCAGTTCTCTCACTCGCCAGCACAGCCTTGTGGGTAAACCAGCTGCATTCTCTGTAAACTGTGCTGGGACTGTGTTAACTTAGACAGTTTGTGTTGTTATTTACTCTAGCACCACTGATAAGCAGGTTACCCTCCCAGGCCCTCCTCACTCCAAGTGTACAACTTGATAATATAACACAAGAAACTGAACTGGAAGTCCTAAATGCCATAATTTTATTTATTTATCTGACACTTTTTTTCCAAGGTGGCATACAGTGTAAGAGAATCGACTTTACTGTGATTTATCCATTTATACAGCTGGGTAATTCTTTCTGTATCGCTTCATGGTAACTACCTTCATCCAGGCTACTACAGCACCAGTTAAAATTTAACTCAGGACCTTTTACACTGCAAGTTGGAGGCGCTAAACATTACACACCTGTTGTCCCCTAATTAGTTCTAGAAGATTTTCCCTGATTTTATGTATGGGAGCTAAATCACGGAGAGGTGGAGAGGAGACACGTGCAGGGGCGCCTCATGTCTCCATCCTCCACCACCACTTTTCCCTAGGTTTGGCCTCCTCCCCCATTATGTCCACATCACAATGGACCGTTTTCTCGAAACATTTACTGCTCCTCTTCTGTCATCCCAGCGTGAGGGTCTGAAAAAGAAAGAGTGGGAAACAACACCTTGGCAAAGCGTCCCATAAATCTGTCAGGCTGCAAGACCCCACGGTCGGTTTACAGAGAGGCGCAGCCTCGTTCTCAGCGCCTCAAGCTGTGAACTTCTTCCTCAACTTGGTCAGGAAAACAAGCACAGCGTCTTTTCTCATTTCCCCTTTGAAACTATTTAAAATGTTCTATTTCATGTAGCTAACACTCGATTATTAAACATAAGGTTCGTACACTAACGTGTTTACAGTGATTTACACATTTACTCAGCAGAGTAATGTAACTGTATTACTTGACGGTAAGTACTGTACTCAGAGGGAACTACAGCAAAAACAGGCATTCAAACATGAGACTGTTGACCAGAAGGCGACAGCTCTAACCGCTGTGCCACGTACTGACCTCTACCCACAGGTGTGCGTGTATATTTATTCATCAGGTGCAACTCGGGGTAAACAATTGTGTTTCATAATAGATAAAAAGTAACAGGAGCAGGCATGTTTCTTGCAGTACAGTCAGTTTTTCCAATTCCACGATTTTTAGCGGCATACATTACACGAGTACCTGCTTATGAAATATAAAGATGGTCTTGACAGATGTTGTAATGCTGATTTAGGTAACTGTTAGACAAGCAGGAGGGAAGTGGGTCTGAAAGAGATGTGTTCTGAGATGCACAGGTTGAGAGGGATTCAGCAGCTTTGAGGGACAGAGGGAGCTTATTATACCCCAGGGAGACAGAACCTAGAACCCGTGGCGCTAAGCTATGTTTGCAAGAGGTGGGAAACTGTGTTCTTTCAGTTGCAAGGTGACATCTCTGGCCAGGTGTACCCAAAGGTACAGAACTCGAGGTGGAAAGTTCTGCAGAGCGAGGGGCCGCGCCAGGTCCGCTCCACTCGACCGAGCTGTCCCGCTACGCATCCTGGTGTCTTGGGGGGTGGTTAACTGATGGGCGAGTGGCGCCATACCTTGATTCCTGCTGGAGTGCTTGTGATTAAAAGGGAGGTGCCGACCATGACAGAGTTACGCAGCCTTTAATCACACGGGTAACCGGGCTGCGACCACGAGATTAGAGCCAATTACCCCACCACCTTACAGGAGCTGTGGTTCAGGTCTGTTGAGTTGAGGCCCAGCATGAGTACAAGTGTGTAAGTGGCACTTGGTGATAATGTTGAGGGAGATTTTTTTTCTCCATTCTGTCAAGTAAAGACCTTGAATTCGTGAGGAAAGGCCGTTCCCACTACTGTATGTAGTACAGTAATGTCTTTGCTAAAAAAAAAAAAAAAAAACCCCAGAAAGTGAAATGTGATATTTGTCGACAGAAACAAAGACTCGCTGATATGGAGCAAGAAAATTAGGTCATTTAGAGTACGCAGAGAATGTGTCATAAATCATTTCTACCCTGCAGATATGAAGTGGCTTCCTGTTTTTACAGCTAAGGGATGTAAAATAAAATAATAAATAGCTTCTCACAAAATTACTGTTCGGTCTGTCTGGGGTCTTCGACTATAGCGAACACAAAAAACAAAGGGTCTATTGTAGCGGTAAACAAAGTGCTGTTATGAATCACTGTGCATTTTTGCGAAAGATGCCCGAATGTGAAAATCACATCCACAGTGGACACAGCTGTGTTATTTGTGTGTGTTTTTGTGTGCGTATTTCTTCAAAGAGATTCAGGTGCGCTGAGGGTACTTTTCTTTCTGCCGCACGTGAGAAGGGGAGACAGAGGAGCCACCGTCGAGGGACTGTCCGTCCAGAACGAGGAGCCAACAATGGTGCGTCTCTGAGGCAGATATGATGAATTATTGAGCCCCTGGTGCCGCATCCAGGCTGCTTTGCGAAAGGACCGTGGACCTTTGTCTTGCACTCTGCTTTTTTTCTGGAGTCAGGCTATTGAAACCCGAGATGCCCTGCGTCTGGGTTCGCTGAGGGTCACACAATGCGGCTGAGGCCTCAGACACGGAGCACGGAACCTGAGACGGGGGGGCGATTAGGTAACGGGAACCAGAGTGGCGTATGGGTGAGGCCTGGCAGACTACTCCTGGGGCAGAGGGAGAACAAGTGTCATCCATCGATCCCCCAGCAACTCCAAGTGTTTGGCAATGGAGACAACCACGAGAAATCCAAGGAACTGGGTGAGATCTTGGGTTCTCTGGGTCATCTGAGGAGCTGGGTATGGGTGTTAGAGTCTGCCAAAACATTTTAGAACTCTGTACAACTTGAGCCCATGTTATCATGAGGTCAAGGTTCACAACCATGGTGACAGAAAAAATCTCCCTCCTGCTCTGATAATGGTGGCTTTTATCCCAGCATATTTTCTTTCCCCATGAGCTGCGCTTGTCTGCTCCTGTGAAGCATGTTAATTTGCAAGGTTCCTGGACTCCAGGTCTGGATTCCAGCGGCTTTTATCTCAAAGAAGGAGGGCAGAGTAACATTTAGATGCATTGCGCTGCAAGTGTGAATATGAAACAATTCTGCCTTTACGAATGACCATGAATGATGTTATTAATTCACCTTCTTGGTCTGTATGAACAAATGGGCCTAAGTTGAGTGCAAATGGAGGTTTCTGTCTTGGGTTAAATAACGAATGAAATATGCCTGATCTAAAATAATGATGAGTGCTCACAATATTGGTTTATTTATGGCAAATTGACCCTGTGTACAAATTGAATACAGTTTTACACAAATTGAGGTTTCCATCTTCGGTTAAATATCCGGTGAAATGTCTGAATAAATGCTGACATGAAGTACAGAAGCTTTAATTAGCTTGTGATTTATGGTGCCTCGTTGGTGACCGTTTGAATCGCTAAGGAGCCATGTCCAAGTGCGGACCATGTACGATGTCATCATCATTGTCAGTCTGATGCTCACTAGCACAAGCGAGCCCCCCCCCAAGCTGTACCGCGTGATCGGCGGCTGCACACGGTGGCTCTGACATTCTAGGCCCCTGGATCTTATGAGCCCAGTTCATTGAAAACTGCAATTATCAGCGACGCTCGCTGTAAATTTCCTTGTTCGGTCGGACAGAGCCATAATAGCTGCCCACTCGAGCGTGCAGGAGGGCCCCGCTACGCCTTCTCTTCCTGTCAGGCCACATCACATCAGCCAGCTCGCCAGGGGCGATCGTGTTTACGGTGAGAGGGGGGCCCGTGGAGGGCCGCACTGCGCAGGCCCAGGTGACGCCCTGGTGGACGCATCTGCCCAGGCTCCCACAGAGTGAATGCCCTCCCCCTCCAACACCACCCACCACCCACCACAGAGAAGAACCAGCTCTCAGACAGGCAGAAAAAAGGGACGGCAGAACACACTTTTCCGCTCTGAAACATCTGACCTCCGTGACACAAATCAACAAGAAATGTCCACAATTCAAACTACAGTTTTTCTGGCTGCTAATAAAAACACAGAACCTCTAGTCTTCGTTCAAAACTTTTCTCTGGAACAATTTAGGTTCTGAGATCTAATGAAATAATTATTCTTTTTTGTGACAGTTGTCATCCGTGGTGACTAAGGGGTGGATTTTTCCAGTGAGCTCCTTACAACGATTTAACCTGCATACAGTAGTGTGATTTTCACCGTATTCATTCAAGATGAGGGTACGACAGCAGGAGGTGGCATCCAAACCTGAGTCCAGAGATTTCGCGCATCTGCAAGGCAACAATTTGAACCACCTTTCTGCCTGCTGTCTGCCACAGACATGACAGCTATTAAACTGTACCTCTCATTTTGTAGTTGCTGCAGTGTAGGTTCTATTATCACAAGTAGATTTTTCCAAATTGTATTTTCAGGCTGTAGACAAAACTTTGCCCTCCCTAATGTGAAACAAAAACAACAGAAGGGCTGGAGATGAACCAGTGGAGGTAACGCCGTGAATATATTTGAAGTGTTTTGCATGCATCCTTGGCAAGGACACAGAGTGTCTTTCCACGAGGAGCACATCTCCCTCACTTTGATGTCCTCACATTTCGGCAGGCGACACAGGGAAATGTGGCCAAGATGTGGGTTTGATATTGTTGTGAACGCACAGGGGGTGAACACTCCCGGCATACAATTAAAATAGAGCACTCCAGCTCTGCTGCTCACTGCCGACATGTCACCGGGAGTAGAAAGCGGTGCAGTAACCTTTGGCGCTTATCTCGACAGACAAGGTGACGTCGTCTGCCCAGTAAGAGGCCCGATAGCGACCGTTGTGCGCCGCGCCCCTTTAAAGGGGACCTGTCACGCTGTTTTTGGCCTAGCTGTGTTTTTTTTTTTCTTCTGACTGTTTGGTTGAGCTTTGAAGCGATTGGTTGCCTCTCCCTTGTAACCCCTGCGTGAACCGCCTGGCCGACCCACTTCCAAAGCCAAGGCAGACATGTGGAAGTGCGTGCAGAGACACAACAGTCCCGCGACACACACACGCTCAGACACACAGACACATGCGCGTGCGCATGTACGTGCAGTGTACAGTCTGGTGACACCCGGCTGGGTGGCAGGACGAAGTCACACGACTGCCTTTCCGGCAACGGGCAACATGTAGATGTACTGATAATTACCACAACAGAATACTGGCACGAATTCTCCTCTCCCCTCTCCTTTAATCAATTAGTCATAGGTTTGGGCTCATAAATGCTGCATAAGTCAGTTATGAAAATTGAATTATTTATCAATGTATGTACAGTGCTTTAAAACAGTTATTCAAGAGCTATTTAATGATTAAATAATTAATAAGTGATTAGTTTGTCTATACAGCAGAGTATAATTAGCATGGGTGCTCATGCGAATGAGGGCCCGACTTTTGAGTACAGCGAGCGATGTAAATAAATAAACCTCGGCCTTTCTGTTTCTTCTCTGTGCATTTTAATTTTGTTGTGCACGTAATGTCTTCATTTTGAACACTTGAACAGCTGAAAGAATAAAGTGTTCAGAATGTTTGCCACAGCTGGACAGTGTGGTACAGCCTCAGAGAGAAGGCCAGGAGGTACAGTGGTTAGATCCAAAGGCCTGGGTTCAAAACCCTGCTCCTTCTGTAGTACCTGTGATCAAGGTACCTATGTTAAATTGATGCGGTACAAATTATGCTGTGGTGTAAACGGGTAAATCAAGGTAGCTAAGGAAGATTATGGTACAAACATAACATTGTCAGTCAGTTTGGAAGAAAGGCATAAACTAAATGAATATTTATGAAATCAGATCTCAACTTATCTGTGCTCTATTGTTTTTTTTATGTTGCTGCGATATTCCTGATTTTTTTTAGATCAAAGGATGCTGATAAAGGGTTTTGAAAGTATGCTTCAGATGGATATGATACGTGACACATCAATGCCTTCGAGTGAAACAGCACTCAAAATGGAACCAAGGTGGGTGCCTTGAAGTCGGACAGAGGTCTCCACCAACACCGCCGAGAAGCTCAGCTGACTTTCATATGCTCACAGCGTGGACACAGGGTTCGATCCAGCTCCCACACACCTGTAACAGATAAAACAGATGCAAAGTGGCCTATATCATAACAGTATCAGAACAAACATTCAAACAAGTGTGAAGGCAAGTGGAGAGATTATACAGAAGTAAGGTCACACTTGATCATAGCGTGGCCACAAAGTGTTTTCAGTCGGTTGGTTTCTTAATAATGTAACTTGAATATGTCTTTTTTGTTGAAAATCCAATTAAATGTTAAATATTTTAAAAGTGTGACCAAACTGTTAATGTTATGAAGAATTTGGCACATAAAGGAGCTACAGAACCATTCCTCTGTCAGTCTAGTTTCCCACTGAAACAGCATTTCCTCCAGTGGTTCTTCCAGCCCTGCTGTTTTTCTTTTTAATGAAAGTATCTCCATCTCTGGATGACAGATTCCTGGCAGAATGTCAGCACAGAGCAAAGTGGAGTCCAAGTGACCACAACTTTGTTGGAAGTGCCAGCTAAATCACTGGGAGAAAATCTCCTATCTAGGAATTGATTCCCCAGCTGTGCCCTTGACTGCAGCCACAGATGGGTGACTTATGCATGGTTGTTACTGAACTTACCCCATCCCTGCCTATGGTCTTGAGCTTTAGGTAATGACTGAAAGAATGATTATGAGGGCACGAGTGGCTGAAATGAGATTTCTTTGCAGGACCAATGGGCTTGATGTACAAGTTGAGGACAAGTTGAGGAACTGAGCGACCTGGAAGAGCCTCGGAGTGGAATCACTGGTACTCTGGATCAAGAAGAGTCAGTTGAAGTGGACTGAGCATGTCTTAAGAATGCCCCCTGGCCATCTCCCTCGGGCACATCCCACTGGGAGGAGACCCAGGGGCAGATCCAGGGCACGTTGGAGATTACATCTCTTGGCCGGTCTAGAAAAGCCTGGGGATCCCCCTGGAGGATCTGGAGACCATTGCTGGGGAAAAGAAGGTCTGGGCCTGCCTACATAAATTGCTACAACCACAATGCACCCCAGGATAAGCCACTGGAAGGTTATGGTCTTACTGGTTATTCTCTCCTGACCTCCTGTCTGCTCCAGAAGCTTCTACTACATCATATGTGCAATTAAAAGAAGCATAGTACTATTTATATACAGCTACTGGTTTATGCTGGTAAAAATGTTGACATTCGACTAAATGACTGTACGTTGAGAATTGCTTGCGTCTGTCGGCAGGTGAAGTGCACTTTTGTTATTTCTTAATTTGTACATTGCTCTGGACAAAAATAATCTGCTATATGAATAAATGTAGATGGTTCTTAGAGATGTGCAGAACTACCTAGTTCAACACATCAATCTTGTCCTGCATTCATGCAATGCAGTAACCAACTGGCATTCGACCAAAAGCATCTGCAATATTTTCAAAATTATAGTGACAGTATATTTCCTGATAAGTCTTCCTTACTTTGGGACTGTTGCTTAAGCCCGTTGCACAACATGACACCACAATGACCTGGTAAAAGAATGTCAGCAGAACTAGTTGTGCTTCTACACAAACTGCCACCATTTGAATAAAGGGTGAAGCCCAGGATGTGTGGAACTCCTACGACCGGCAAGGAAGTGAAGATTTTGACAAACAACCGACGCTTTCATGCACTTTGGTGTGTTGCACAATTCAAAACTGGTAGACAAACACCCCATTACAGCAAGATGGCAGCTTGGCAAAGGTCATGAAATCCCATCTGGAGATCTGCTCTCTGCAACTGGAACCATCAAACCTGAAAAAAGTTCATAGTTCACATTGGAGTCATCTGTTAGAATTTACTGGCTAGAGCAGGGCTTAGAAACACAAATCAGGATGAGGCGCTGGGACTAGAGATATTTCCAAACAACTACTAGTACATCCTCCATTCCATCCATCTTTTATCAGTAATCTCTTGTCCAGTGCAGGGTTTTGGTGGTCCAGAGCTACATCATAGGGTGTGAAGCAGGGTACACTCTGGACAAGATGGCAGTTCATCGTAGGGCAATCACTGGCAATTTAGAGTCATGTGACATGTCCATGGGAGGAAACCAGAGCACCTGAGGGATACCCACACAGATATGAGGAAAACATGCAAACTCAGCAAAAGTAAAGGACTGAAAACATCAAAGTATCTCATTCTATATTTTCCAGGGGAACAAAGCTGTGACGTTAGCTGGACATTGTGTACGGTTTGAGGGAATCATGCTGTTTAAAGCAACGCGATACCTAAAGGCTTATACTTATTCAAAAATATGTGGAAAAATAGTGACGGACACTTTTTAAGAGCGGAGCTGAGCTTCATTCACATGGACCCTGTTGCTAGGAAATGGTTTGGAAAATAGAAGGAAGCGCTTTCCTAGTTTACATATGAGCTGTGAGGGGCCCTTTGTTTCAATAATGAACTAAGCCCGCAAAAGGGTAAAGCAGAGCAGTTCAAACCACAGGAAAAAAAAGGATCACGATTTGCCCATCTGGCCGCGGTCACCAATCCTTGTGAGACAGGAGTCGGAGGCGCGGTACAGGTGGTGGAGAATTAACTGAGCCAAGGCCTGACAAAGGGGCGCTGAGGCGCGCTGGCGGCCGCCGCGCAGTGCCAATCTCCACGGAGGGGAAGTGAGCTTGCAGAGAGCCCATATGCACAGGACAAAAGGAGACAGGCACAGAGCCGAACAAATGGCTAGAGAGAGAGAGAGAGAGAGATGTGGAGCTGGAGGCACACACACACACACACACACACACACACACACACACACACACAAAAAAAGCACAACGCATTGAGACTTTGCGCAGCAAACAAACTGCATTGTAACCATTTCTATGCAAGAAGGAAGTGGACACGAGTGGCTGTCTAGACTATTCATTAGTTGTCTAGACGATGGACCCTGCTTTTTTTGGGGGGGTTGACCGCAGATGGACTCAGCGGTAGTCCGGTCATGGCGCTGGAACGTGATGAAGTGAGATTTACAGCTTGGATTCAGGTTGCAGATGGAGCCCCAATATTAGTCACTGTCGCCACCATCCTGTCACCATCACAGGCCACGGGGAAGGAGATGAGGGAAATGAAAAGGCGGTTTACGCACAGAACAACTAATGTGTTGAACATTGGGCACGTGGCAGCTGGTGCAACAAGGCAGGACCATAGTGCAGCATTGGAAACCATATGCAACAATCGCTTGCTGGTGTAAAAATACAACACTAAAGGATTTCGATACTTTGACATCAAGGAACACTGACCAGATCCAAGACCAAGTCGGGTTTTTTTAAAATCCAAAGTGACTTCATTTTTATCACATTATAAACTGGATAAGTTAATTGTATGCTCAACATCAGGAATTAAACAGGCAGCAATCATTCTGTCTGCATTTCATTGTAGAAATTTGACCAAGCTAATGGTTATGTGGACACAGCAAAGGTCGAACTAACAGATGTCCTTTGGCACATAAAGGTTCTTCTAAGCTCGGGTGACTAGTTTCCTGTGACAGGAAGATGTGAGACCTAGTTGAACTCTACAGGATCCTCATTGAGGCCCCATGTTCCCTTCAAAGGAGGGAGTAGAAAGGAGAGAATGCGACCATTAATCAACCTCAAGGAAGAACACTTCAACAGAACTCCCAGCCACCCCACAGGTCAGACAGGTGAGACTGAATGGGCCAACGCTGAGTGTAAAGACCTTCCTCCAAAGAATCACATCACGGATATTTCTTTTTTTTATAATCTTTTATTGGAAAATAGAGGAAATTAAATAGACAACGTACAACGGATGGTTGGACAAGTCATCCTGCAGTGGAAGAGACGGCAGGAGGGAGCGGTTGTGCAGTGTCAGTTGTAGACGTCCGCAGCCAGTCGTCTATTAGTCCCGTTCTTCCGGAGAAATGAATCCAGTGAAAGTCAGAATCCGGCCAACTGTTAGCCAATGCACATTGCCATACTTTGCCTGTCAGAGGAGGGAGCAGCGCAGCCTCACTTCACCTAAACAAGCTCGACTGCACAGCTGCAAGGACAAACCTATGGGGCGAACAGAAGATCACATACATTCTCATTTGGTTTCCTAGATGAATATTGTGGGTCACTTTTATTAAAAGCGTCATCACTACAGTTGGCAGCAATTTACACGGTTATCATACATGGTTTCCAAAACAAAACACAGACGTCACAAAGAGAAAATAAGAAAAAAAAAATGTACAAGTCATGTCTGTAAACTTCAAGGCTAGTTAGAATTGAGGTAATGCTGTTCAGCTTTGTGGCTAAAGTAACAAAAAAGTCCTTTCAACAAGAAATGTACCTGAATTTTTTTTTTCAGTTTATACCAGTGCATGAAACAATATCACAAGACAAAAAAAAGAAAAAAATGACTGTAGTATTTCATTTTTTCAATGTTTCAAACGTTGCGGCCACGCCACCCACCCGGTGTCGTATTCTGAGTAAAACATTCAGCAGCTGCCTTAGTTATTGCTGTCTCCACAGGCCGAGCTCGACGCCACACCTTTTGTTTAGATTGTCAGCTTGTGAAACTCGGAACAGTCTACAAGTGTGTAGGCATGATATGTATGAAATTTATCCTGATCTTCACAGCAAAAACAAAAACAGTACAAAAAGGGAAAAAGTTAAATATACATCTTCATTCCTTTTCAGCAGCAGTCGCTAATGCCGTTTAATCTGTGTGCCACTGAATTTCAAATGTTGCTGCTTGTTGACACAGTTAGACGGTAAGGGGAAAAACGAGCCGCAGAGCATTATTTAAGCAATTTATTCCTAAAAGATTTCAGATAAAGGGTTTTGAAATCTCAGCTCTCCTTGGATAATAAATAATGCACTGCACAATACTCAGACCAAGGAACAACCATTCTGACATCCATGTAACATGATTCTGTTTGCACTACACTACTTTAGACAGCTTTTTGTTTTCCCATTTCATTTTGCCTTGGAAAACAAAAGAAGAAAATCAACAAAAAAGCCAAAATCTAGATATTTGGATATTCAACTGGCATGTAAACAGTAGGGCTAACCATTTGTCAAAAAGTTTAAAACACTTCTTGAAAGTGGTGTGAAGGGTCTAGTCGTCGTTGTCCTCGTCCTCCTCAGCTTCCTCTCCTCCATCCAGGGAGTCCAGCTCCTCAGCTGGTCCCAGCTCGTCCTCCAGCACCGATGACTCGGCTGTCTTGTTCTGACTCTCGTCTGTGTCGCTGTCCTCCAGTGTGTTGTCTCTGTCTGCCTCCTCTGCCTGGGCTTTGGTGGCAGGGTCCGCACCAGCCTCCTTTTGCTCCTCCTCCTCTGTGATGGCGCCAGCTGCGGCTCCTGCTGCTGTCACGGCGCCCTGCAGTCCAGCGAGCGAAGCCTGGTTGAAGCCAGGCAGAGCCAGGCCTCCCAAGCTTGGGGGGAGGAACATGGAGGGATAGAAGAGGCCTGGGGCCATCGTTGACAGCAGGAAGGGGTTGAAGGCTAAGGGGTTGGTGGACATGCTGGCAGCTGCAGCAGCTGCTGCTGCAGCGGCCGAGTTGATGGACGCCTCTCCGTTTGTCTCAGCAGAAGCCTCGGAGGCCTTCTCTGGGTCCTTCTGCTCTGCCTCGCCCTCGCTCGTCTTCTCATCAGTCACAGTCGCGGACCCCTCCTCGGGCTCAGTGCTGCCGGTGGCGGAGGTGCTGCTTCCTGACACTGCAGCAGCCGCAGCCGCTAGGTTGTTGTTGAAGAGGCCGCCCAAGCCGAACATGTTAGGCAGCCCGGCCACGCTGGGCAGCATGAGGGGCAGCATGGTGGAGGCGTGCTTGGCATCACCCCCGGCTGTGGCACTTAGGCCCGGCGGGAATCCCATGAGGCCAGCCAGCTGCAGGCTCTGCAGGTTCTGGAGGTTCTGCAGGCTAGCCAGGTCCATGCCACCAAACAGGCTGCTCATCAGCAAGGGGTTAATGCCCGAGGAAGAGGCAGCAGCGGCTGCTTGTACCGCTGCCCGGGCAATCTCACTCTTTGGTCTCCTGCCTCTGCGTCTGGCTCCCTCCTCTCGCACCACTGGCCCGGTGAGAAGGCGATCAAACATGGACTCTGGGAGGAAGCCCTGTGACAAAAACATGCCAATAAACAGACTTGCTCCCCTTAAACCCATAAGGTCAAGCGTTCTAATCACTAGAGCAAATGCAAGAGAGAAGCTCAAAAAAGCAATAAATAAACGCACGATACTGCCGACAGCCAAACTTGTACTGACCGACTGCTTGACAATGTCCGTCCAGTCAGGAGATATTGCAAACTCTGGGTTTTCTTCAAGCCACCTTGGCAAGTCCTTCATGGGAGGGGCCATGGCTCCTCCCATCTGAAAGACAAACAAGCAGAGCACAATGTAGCATTGAAAATGCCAACACCCCATACAGCTTTCTCCTATGCAGTCTTGTTGAAAATCCTGCTGTGCTTTCAGAGATGGGCAGCAAACTAAAGCACGGTCCTCACTTTCTTCCCATTTCTTCGGTTCACCACTGGCACCCTCTCCTCTCCCGTCAATGTGTTGATGTCGATCTTGTTGGGATTACGACAACGGTGCCTCTTTTGTTTCGGCTTCTGGAACGGCGAGAGGGGGTGGTCCTCGTTCTTCTGAAAAGGACAAGAGTTGCTAAACATGTACCATAGAGAACAGTGTTTTTCTGCAAACAACTGAACATAGGACTTACTGGTACAAAACTTGGCATGTCAACAATGTAGGTGGGGTGCTGGTTGAGCCACTCGACCAGGTCCTTGTTGGTGGGAGCATCTTCACCAACAAGCCGACTTCCATCCTCGAGGTTGATGACAGGGACGTGTGCGTTGGGGTCGAGCTGGCTGGGGGATGGAATGTTCCTCTGGGCCTGTGGTGGCAGGTGCACTCCCTCCACAAAAGCTTTGGTCACTTCTGAGTCCTCCTACAGTCCACATAAGAAAAGCCCTACTCAGACAAGCTGATGTCCACGTTCATCATTACCAACAGTGCATAGGATTTTTTTTTATACATCATCACAGCCATCAGTCAGTCTCATTTTTGTAGTGCTAGAAAATTTACTGTTTATTTATATTTATACATTTAGCCAACTCTTTTCCCAAAAATGACTTACAATGCTAGATTTGTACGTTAAGGTGCTTATCATGGTTTACCCATTTATACAGCTGGGTATTTTTTTTTTTTTACTGGAGCAATTTAGGATAAGAACCTTGGCTCAAGGGTACTACAGTTAGGATATGGGATTCAAATCTGTGTCCTTTAAGTAAAAGGCAACAACTAATTACTACACCGCCCAGTCACCTTACTCACCTCACATGTGATTTAAGTTACATAAACTGTGCAATGTATTGACCTCCTAAAGCATATTTAGGCAATTTTACCTTTTTTCTTCATACAAGCTTGCTGTGTTTTCCTTGATGGCAGGCCAAAATGACCCTTTTGACAACCCTTACATATAACCTATCAAAAACTAAATGAAAAATTTAACATTATGAAACAAAGAAATTCAATGTAACAAAATGTTTTCTTAGGTTAAAACTAAGCTTAAAAGACTTTTTTCCAAGTGAGGTAGCCCAGACATACATTGGATAGTGAATAATTAAACCAGGTTCTTACAGCATTCGTTGCTGCCCTTTTGTTGCCCATGAAGAGAAGGTCCAGCCCCTCTACATTTTTCCGGCGGCCCCTTCTCCTCCTCACAGGCAAGTCCCCCTCCAGGAAGGATCCATTCATGACATGCCGGTTGGGGGTCCCTGAGAGACCTGCTTGCAGCAGCTCCATCTGAGTTTTAAAGGCATCAGTGGGCAGGTTGGAGGCGCTGGGAAGGTGAAACTTGGAAGAGAGATTTGAGGTAGAAGTGGAGGCCTCCCGCAGGGCTTTTGTCAGGTCCATGGCCCGGTCATGGCCATCGGTGGTGTGGGACTCCGTCAACTGTGCCACCATTTCCATCAGATTCCTGCGCTTGGCCGCCCGCTCTGCCTCAATCTCCACCTTCCTCCTACGGCGCCGGCGTTGCCGCGGTACAGTCATGCTCAACATCTCATCCTGCACCAAATGGAAGGAAAGTATACTGAAACTGATGCACAGCCCACAATACAACGCTATTCTTGTTCTACTATAAACCTTGGGGGGGGGGGGTCTAGAGCTATAGGACATATATCGCATTAAATCACCTGAAATCACCTGCTGACTGCATGATATTCTGAGCTTGTGCCTGTTTTATCTGAACACTCAGTGAAAAGAATTTCAGATCAATGGATTTAGGTTCAACAAGACCAATTTAATAACCCTTCTTTAAAACAGCTATGCCCATTCTGAATGAAGCTTGCAACAACACTTCTGCTGAAGACCATGAAAATTTATGGTCCCCTTAAAACAGCCACTATAAGTGAAATGGTTAAGGTCAAGTTCTGGCTTCAGTGGAGCACTTGCCTTTGCCATCTGTGGGGACAAGGTAACATCCTCACTGCCGCTATAGTTAGCCTGGCCCACCATGGAGAGCTCAGCAAAGCTGCGTCTCTGGAGGGGGCTGTCTGCAGCAGGGGTCCCATACGTGGGCATTAGACCGGGGAAGTCCAGCAGCTGGCGGCGGTTCACAGGCCACTTGCCCTTGATCACAGCCTCACAGATGTTGTCCATTCGGTTGATCATCACCCGGTCCTGAAAGGCATAGCAACAATAGCCCAAAAATCAATTACTTAAAAAAAGGAAGAAAATGACTAAGACAATCAATGCTCGTCACATCACAGGGAAAAAGTATAACAGTAAATTGGGACCCCTTTTGATTATGCTGCACCAGTAAGCATTCTCCTCACTCTGAACAGCTACTAAAAGGCTAGTAACATATCTGCAGGACAAAGAGGCCAGAAAAACAAGATACATTTGACAGTGAGACCAGAAAGATGACCAACAAACATAGCTGTAGAAAGCAGTTTAAGCACCGAGTCCTTGTAAAAACAATGAAGTCTGTGTCATGCCTGAACTCGTTTCAGATTAACGTCTCAAATCACATTTTTTCCACACAAGATACAGTTTGAAAGCTGATTAAAGTAGTTCGTGCCTCCTTCTGTTAGATAGAACCCTGACTTCACATAATACACCACTGTCCACAGATTGACACCTCTTTCAAACATCTCTAATAGATGACCCACTTCCAACTTGGCACAACCTGTCAGATTGACCCAGCAGGCCTTTTTGATGTGTCTGCTGTGGGGCTTGTAACTGACTGTTACAACGCATTTCCCGAGTAGGGCCATACTGTCAACGGTATTTTCCACTGGTAGTTGTTGGCCTTTTTTTGGGGGGGGGGGGGGGCTGCAATCCTTTAAANTTGGGGGGGGGGGGGGGGGGCTGCAATACTTTAAAGCAAAGAGAAGCAGCCTATGCGAGATTACACAGCAACTACAATTACAGCTGGCACAGGTTACTGACCTTGGGCCAGAAGGAGAAGGAGAAGGAACGCTCGTGAAGGGCCTGAGCAGCCAACTCCCCGCCATCCTCCGTGTAGAAGCCATCACGTGTTGTGCTTAGGGAGGCGTTGCTTTCCTCATCAAAGTTCTTCCCCTGGCTAACGGTGCCAGCTGCAAGCAACACAAAGAGCAGAAGCCTTGACCTCACCTCCTTGTTCAAGTGTAGGACCAGACTGGCAGTTCTAAGTAAACCATGCCGTATGTAAAAAATGGGTAATGTAAACGAGAGGATTTTTAATCCTATATGTAAACTATAGGTAAAATACCTTCAGCATGAGAAGATTCCTCAGACTTATAATCCTCGTCCATCTTGTCATCCTCATCCTCCTCTGAGCCTTTCTCAGACAAGGACTTGGGCTCGGAGGGTGCCAGTGCTTCTGTGCTCTCCTGTACCTCTGGCTCCTCGCCGTCTTGCTTTGTCTCCATTGGAGGGCTTCTCCCTTCCTCGAGCTTTGAGACACTGGGTGGCTCCTTGTCCTCTTGATCAAGAGGCTGTTCCACATCCTTATCCTCCTTTACCTCTGCCTTAGGAGAATTAGCCACAGCCGTGTTGTCCTCTTTGTCAAGCTCAAGCTCCACCTGCTCTCCCTCATGGGCCTCCTCGCCTTCTGCCTTGGAAGGTGGTTGTGGCTCCTGGCTCTCTTCCTCCTTCTTGACTGGTGCAACGGGGGTCAGAGGTGGCCCCTGGGTCACAGGCAGGGTGCTGCCAACACCCTTGCCCTGAGCAAAGCGGCGGTGTGCCTCAAGGAAACCCAGTGTAGGGTCGTTGAGGATGTGGTAGTCTGTGCGGCTGACGCCATGCTTGGAGGCCCCTAGCAGCAGGTCACGGTCATGCCGGCCACACTCCCACCACTCTGGCAGCTCGGGGCTGGGCTGGCAGAGCCGAAGGCGTGCCTCAAGCTCAGGGTGTGGCAGTACTTGCTCACGTATGCGGCGCAGCAGCTCGATGCGGTACAGTGTCCGGGACGCACGCTCTTCTGTGATGGGCTCCATCAAGATGGTGGGATCCGGGGGCTCTGCAGGTCAGGGAAGCACAGGTTCACACCTCGACTGGTACAGACCAAAATTAAATAACTGATCAACTTTAATTCCACGCCTAACATGAAGACACAGCTGTTATTTACTGTTTAAAGTACCCATCTATTCTGAACACTATAGGAAAAGCTACCAATAAGAGCAAAAAAATTAATTCGACAAATTGAGCATGAAAAAACCATGAAAAACCACAGAAGAGCACATTTCTCACACCACCCGGAGAACAAAAGGTGGAGCCACCCACCTTCATTGGGCTTGACAGGCATGCGACACACCCGTTTGCACATCGCCACAAATGAGTAGAAGTATTTCTCCAGGCTCTCGTCCGTCTTCTTATCCAATCGGGCAAAAGCACGGAACTGGTTCCAGTCAAAACGCTGCTTGCGGGTATCGTACACAACGCCAAAGGTGGATACCACACGGTAGAAGTCTGCTTCCTCCCTCCGGGTCCATCTGAGGATCAATTTTGGACAAAATGTGGTATTAGGGTATCAGTGACAGTCAGGAACTTGCTGTCTCAGCTGTAAGAGTGTGTGTATATTTACACATTTGTGCATCTCCACTCACTTCTGCCTACGTTCAGTGATGATTGCCTCCCTCTCAGCCACCATGGCGCGAACCTCTTCCCGTGGTCGGCGCCTCCTGCGGTCTGTCTTGGTCAAAGCCTCCTGACGCATTTGCTCACGTTTGTAGCTACGTTGGTAGGCTGTGATGAGGCGCCGTAGCCGTGTGGTCAGCACTGAGCTGCTGGGCCAGTACAGTGTACCAAACTCTTGACTCTCACCAGGCTTGCCTGCTGCTTTGTGAAGACACAAGCACAGACACATTAGGTGAACCTGCAGGCAGCTTCTCAGATGCCCCCCCCCCACTAATGGAGCATATTCCTGTAACACAGTTAGATGAAGAAAACGGAAAAAATGTTCTCTAATACACCCTCTTAAATGACATGAGGAAATTTCTCCTTTTAACTTTAAGTGTTCAAATGGATCACCCTTTGGCCTTTTGTGATAAAACCAAACAAAAAAAGTACCTAGGCTCTCAGCATCCAGACCCTCTTCTTTATCATCCAGAGGTGAATCTGCAAACTCCTAAGAGTACCAAAAACAACAAAAAAGGATGTTGTCATCTGACAGGACACCAATCCTCAAAACACCAAAGAGCATCCTGGACATCTACTCACATCCATTTCATCCTTGAAGGCCATCCTGGCTGGCTTGTACTCGGGATCGTCCTCTTCTCGGTCAAAATCACCCCTGAGGGGGGAGAAGGAAACATTGTGAAGGCAGAGATTAGGAAGTGAACAGGAACTAAGGGGAAACAAGAAGTGAACAGGTGGGGGGGAGGCAGACAGCCTCTCTGCAAGCCTGTCTCACCCGTCACCACCATCTGCCATCATGTCGGCTCCCCTCTGCTCCGCGGCAATGGCCTTGGCGTCAGGCATGCCCACCCGCTCCAGGAAGCATAGGGCTGGATCTGCACGCATTGAGTTGTACTTCTCATAGCCTGGAAAGGGAGCCCAAATGAGTAGCATTAGTGGTAAAAAAGCATAACCCCATGTACGCACAGTGTATTTATGAGTCAACACATTACATCCTGGAGAGACTTGTTTCCCAAACAGGCCCCTGTGCTTGTGGGGACACCTGTCCACCTGGCTGCTGGATGTACACAGGGAGGGTGACAAAGGTTAGCGTGTCCTTTCACTCTTCACTCGACCAAACAGTACAAAACAGTCTGTCACCTTTCAACACACAACCTGAAAATGCTGTAAAGCATGAAAGGTTGCTCTGTGCTTTGTGACACACTTCCTGCTCAGTATGTACATCTGGAACAAGGGTACAAATGTGACGCCATCAACCTCGTTTGCCTCCTGTACAAGTTCCCAAGGTACCCAGTATCACTGACGATGCAAGCTTTTTGTTCCTTGTGGCGAGACGCTCAGCAAACTCTCATCACCCTGCTGAACACTAGGTGCTTGCTAGAATGGTGCAGTGTAAACAGGCCTAAAAATAAATCAAGTCAGGGAGTGGAAAGATTGGAAAGGTCACTCACAGCTATGAAAAAGTCCAGCCTGCCCTTTCCACAAAGCTAATTCATGACTAATTTAAATGGAACTCGCAAATATCGATGCATACAACTGACTAATACAAGGGTCTAATTCTGACAGTTAAAATAAGCCAAATGACAAACATATCTTTCAAGTGTTGCTAGCTGCTGTTCTCAGAGAATCAAAATAAATGAATATAGGTCAACAAAGACCAAATCTAGGAATTAAAACAATGTAAAGCCAAAAAAAAAGGACACCGGGCATACAAAAAAGTGCACCAGATTTAAAAAAAAAAAAAAAACACCCACACTGAAAGGGGAATACGCACTGGAGCTGTCCATGTAGAACAGATTTGAAGCGGCAGATCCCAACAGCGCACTGCAGGGAGATGATTGCCAGACTGGACCCACTTCAGCTGAGCCTATGATCAGACAACTCCAAGTACCCCCACCACTGCAGGCCCTCCCTCCCAGCAGCCACCCAGCAGCCCTCCCCTTGCTCCCACCAGAACATCACATTTCAATTAGGATTTATACTGTGACACATTGTCTCTAACTGTTGTAGAGCCTGGAGCCAAACTGTAATCATGAAAGGGTTTATAAGCTATCAGTCTTTTCCTGCAGTTGGCCCGCACCGCTGGGAACTCCTGCACGACCTCCGCTCAACTGGGATTATGATTAGGAGTGGCTTGCTGTATACATCACGGCCGTCACCCGCTGCCTACCCACCCGGCCGCCACGCAGCTCCTTCAGAGTTAACAAGGCCGCTTCCTACTCCAGGGAACGGGGGAGGTCTCGGCGTGCTGACATTTTGTGAAATACAGCTTGGACGGAAGCCCGCGAGGCACTCGTATAGATTAATAACAGAGGTTAAAGCTGCCAGTGACTTGGATGCTGGGGCTGGCGAGGCAGCACAACTAACATGCCTGAGAACTGAGGGATCTGCTTGAGATCAAGTTACACACGCCACGTGCCCCCATTTCAAATCCAATTTTAAAAAAAAAAACTCAAAAAACTGCAGTTTATAGTCAAATACTGAATGGTGGCAGGTAGGCACACTGGTTAAGGACATAGCCTTGCAACCTGAAAGCTGCTGGCTGCCATCCCAGAGGGGCATTGCCATATTACCCTTGGGCAAAGCACTTGACCTGAATTGCTCCAGCAACATGCCCAGCTGTACGAATGGGTCAAATTTATAAGACACTTTGAATAAAAGCGACCTCTATGAAACAATAAAATAAATTTCACATCTGTGCTGCAAATGCCCACTGAAAGCCCCAACCCCCTCCCACAGAGCACCTTGCCTCACCACTGGCTACATACCATGTTTGAAGACACCAATGAGAAGGGATTTGTCAGCCTCTCTGTTCCACCAATCAGTAGGCACCTCTGCATGGAATGGCTGTGGGATCCAAATGTCTATTTCACTGTGACCACACAAGGGAAAGGTACAAAAAAAGGATCAATAAACTCATCTGGTTTGTGGTTCTCTGACTGCTAAATACTAAAGGGGCCAAATGCCTCCATGTCTACAGACATCTGTCAGGATCTCGTGACTGTAAAGACCAGGCTGATGGAAGCATGCTAACTTGGCGCCACATCAATCAACTGATGCATTTGAGCATGACGCATTCAGCACCAAAGACAAGAATGACATTCGCTCCTGTCAATATAAATAAACTAAAAGAGACAATGGTACAAATCAAAATCCATTTAGTCTAGATACTATAATTTATGAAAACACATGCATGCCCAAGATGTGTGTTGGCACGGACATTTAGATGAGGGTGATAAGACGGAGGGAGAAGCGTGAGTAAAGAGAGAGAGAGGGAGGGAGGGGCAAAAATAGAACGCATGAGAGGGAGGGAGGAGCAGAGAAATGGAAATTTGAGAACAGGAAGGGGAGGGAGGAAAAGCAGGAAGAGGGAGGGAGGGAGAACAGACATAAAAACCAACCTTGAATCGGCGCCCTCTAAGATCCTGTCCGCCTGGTCGCCGATGACTTCTTGCTTGAGATAGTAGAGCATGCGGACCCGCAGCAGGACTCTGAGGAGGCAGGGAGGGAAGGGAGGCAGAGAAGTTCTTAACTTTGGGACTGTTTGCCAACAGTAGCTCTTGGCATCTGCTACAGTTCATCCATCATCCTGCCAAGGCTGATTAGCCATGCTGTATGGTAGGCTTGAAGCATGACAGATGGTGGCACATAATCACCTCTGTGTGGTGCCTCTCGCTGGCTTCCAACAGGTCTGCCTGGCAACGAGCTCCCGCACCGTGCCTCGCCACACGAGTGAGAGTGAGCGAGTGAGCGAAAGAGCCCACCAGCACGGAGCCCGGGTGCATTTCATTTATTTTCCACCTAATGCAGTTTGTGAAGTTTGGACACGTCCTGCCAGTACCTCCGAAGTACAGAGGCAAGTTTGTAAACAAGCGAGCAGATGGTTGGCAGCGAGCGTTCGGCTTCATTATCTCGTAAAATTTCCTCAGCTGTTGCCCCGCTCCCTTCTTGGAGCCACATCAGAAGTTGTAAAGAGGCAGCTATGCAAACCCAGCTTTTATTGCCTCACCACGGCAGAACAATACCTGGCTGGAAAATGGACTTCGGCAGCCCTGCTCCCCACCCCCCACCGACTGACAGCTGGACTCAGTGGAGGCATTAAGGAAATTTGTGAAACAACCTATGAGTGAACTAAAATCTGCACAAATTATTTCGCATTTGAAAAGCCTTATGATTCTTCAGTTGATGCTCATCTTTTGGTTTGAAGCAAACAGAATACACTGGCAGGGCTGCTGGGCAGATCCCCAAGTGACCAGGGCCAAAACATCAGTGGTAGAGGGGTGGGCACTGGACTGTCACACCATGCTAGAAAAAGGTCAGGTCACACACAAGAGACATCATGGGGGAGTAGTGGCCTGGCAATGACACGTTAATGAGAGTGGTGGTGATGGCTTGAAGGGCATGCAGGTGCCCAACTGCAATGGTAAGGCACACTTGGAATCAAACCCCTGATGTTTGTTACTTTATAAAGAGCAGAGGTAAAGTCTCTATTATAGGAGAGAGCTGCTCGAGAAGCTCAACGACTCAGCTCCTTCCATTATTCTCCACCACAGCCAAAACCTTTGAAAGGGTGATAAATGACCCAATGAGTAAAATAAAGGAAGTTTAACTCCAGTGTGGCCCTCTGCATGAGCTGTGTATTATTACAGGCACGACTTGCAGGTGGAAATGCTTTAATGTGAGGCCTGTCGACTCGGTGTGCAGTGAAACCGATGTGTCACTTGGATATGGCAGTTTAAAAGTGCAGCGGATTTACACACTCCCCCAGCGGTCTGAAAGTCTGCCAAGGCAGCAATGAGGCATTATCCCTGCTGACTTCCCCTGCCTTACAGAACTGTGCAGCGCAGTGTGGTCCCAACGTCCTGTGTTAAATGGGTCTGCGAGCATCTGGGGCACGGGGGAGAGGGGAGACTTACTTGTTGCAGTGGTGTTTCAGGTGTTTTTTGTAGCTGTCCTCTTGAAGCAGAGTGTCCGGGTTGCAGCTGGCCAGCCAGTCTGCTTGCCTAGTGTAAGGCTGTGCTGCCTGGCTCTTCACCTTCTTGCCCTTACGACCCCGGGGCACTGGAGCAGACAGCCCTGTGGGAATGACAGGGTGGGGGTATACTTCAGCTCAGAAAAAAAATCCATATCATCTCTAATATGGCCTAATACCCACTGGGCACTCGTGGACAGGGTGAGTGAGGACGAGTTCATTGGCAGCAACGAGCCACTGACGTGGCTTCTGCCTGACCACACAGATCTGCACAGGTTCATCCCTGCAGCTGCCTCACACTCTGTAATTACCTCTGGCAAAACGCAACATCTGTACAACATGCTGTATTAATCCGTGATTATTCAGCTTGATAAATGGGATCTGCCATTACGGCAAGCTGCTACTAGAGTATTGATTTTTCTTTTTCCCCTGCAATTCTCACATTTTGTTACAAAAGCACCGCACATGCTGTTGTTACCTTTATCTCTACTGCTTATCCTACATTAGGATGCTAAAATGCTATAAAAGCAGGACACAAATTCTCATTGAAGCAAATCTCTGACAGTTTCACATCCAAAAACAGGCAAAACTAAATGTATGATCGATGCACCTAATAAACACCTGACTTTAGAGAGACTTGAGACCATAGTTACAAGAGGAAAATTCATCTCAATTCTGTTACACATTCATGTAACAGAATAATCTTAAATTAGGTCATGGCCCTGTGCAGTCATTCCTCAGCTTCAAGCCAAATGCACATAGAGAGTCAGCATCTGTGGGCATAGTTTTGGGAGGGGCTGGGGTGCAAGCAGAGCCCTACCAGAGTGATTGAGAAGTGCGCGGATCTGCCCATCCTCTGTGGGCGTGATCAGGTCCCAAATGAAGCTCTTGATGTTTTCATCACCTTTGTAGTGTTGCAGGCAATAAACCAACAATGCCCTGCAGATGGTCTCCACATCCTGCTCCCTGAGGGGACGCTTGAAGCGCCCATGGGATAGGATGTCTCCCCAGCGGCCCCAACTACACCAAAAGAGCAGAGAAGGGAGACAAGAGTAAGATTTTGGAAAGAAAATGTGGATCCTTCTCAAACACTGCCAAGTTTTGCCAGACAGAGAATACATACATGTCAATGAGAAGAAAAACCATCAAAATGATGTGAACAAAACTTATTTTTAAGAAATAGACAATATTTAGGGAACATAAAATGAAATAAGAGGCACTTGACTGGTGTAAGGGTATGACTGGGTCATGAGTGCTGTCTTTGAGAACTGATTGATGTAATTTGTTGCATAGCCCCAGGAAACAGACTCGAGTCCAAAGAGACTAGATGTATCGCAACCAGTCAGGCATGACGAGTCGATGGCATAATTAGCTGTCTGGGTCGGGAGATCCTTGCTAGGGGGGCAACGCCATTGCCTGCACGTATACCAGACAGCACTGTCCCGTGTTCCCACGTTTTTGGATAACAGAACTTACAGTTAACATGTACGTGGAAGTTGAGTGCAGAACTGAAACAGGAGGCAAGAAGGCAATATCTCACACCTCAGCTTTCTGTTGAGAGTTTTCCCCTCCCATTATACTCTAGCTGACTTCTTCAATTTCATCATAGGCCATGGCATTTCCTCCCACCCACCTACACCTCTGCTGTCCCATTTAGAAACCCCCACTCACCCATAGACTAGCAGGTTCTTCTCCACCCGAAAGCACTCGCTGCGCAGGTAGCCCTGCGACTTGTCCAGTGGCCTGCGTGGCTTTGGCACAGGCCTGTCCTCAGAGTCGCTCTCCAACTCTGAGAACTCCATCATCTCATCCTCCTTCACTGAACTGTAGTGGCGGGTCTGTTTTCGCACCCGTGGTGTGTCAATCACCAGGTTGTTCTGAATATACAGTCACAAGGGGTGGACATAAAGGCAGCACCAAATGAGCAGATGGCTTTTAACCCTTTAAATTATTGCACCTATGTGTATGTTGTACTCAAATTTCGGGTAGGTAGCCTTTACTGAAACTAAGTCTCAATAACCTTAAAGCACAATGCAGCTCACAGGCGAATGCAAAATGTGTAACAAGAAGCTGTTTTTATGCATTTTGATTCAGGTAATACTTCTAATGTTCCCCTAAAAAATTCTAACAAATACATTGCCAGCAAATCCCATTAATGAGGACATTTATATCATTACAAAGGGAACCCTAAAGCTGATATTAAACAACATGGTTCTAGCCCCATTGCAGAAAATAGGTTCTGTGCACTGTTAGCTTGAGGAAATACCTACATTAATTATGTACACACTGCAAATTTATGAGAGTGATACCATTTGGTGTAATGTAACGACCTGGGGCTGGATTTTCCCATTTTGGGATTATGTATTGCAAGTCAAAAGCATGTAAATCCCAGACCCGTCTGCATCAAATGTCAAGGAGATAATGTATGAGGCCGGCACAACCGTAATTATGACAAATGCGCAACCTTAAATCTAAGGCCGCCATTAGGGAGCAAGCACTCCTCCCTAGAGATCTCTCAATGCTACTGCTGGCCCCTGAAGCAAGGGATGCTCACCCTTCCGTGGATCACATCCATGTCGAGCTCTGCTTTCTTTGCCCACTTCTGCCAGAAGTCAGGGTCCTCCAGTGAAATGTCGGTTCTGTTGCCGGAGGACACAAAGCTTGCCTTTGAAGGGAGGATGGGAAACCATAGTTGCATTAACAACTAACTGTAAAAACTCTAACAAGGTTGTCGCACAATAACAATAAAAAACATCCATCTTAAAGTTCTGTTAATTGGGACAGTCATAAGGCTGGGGTTTTTTAATCCTTGAGAACAAAGTCAGCAGTTAAATTTACTCAGTTTGATCCCTCAAAGGTCACATTAAGCAAAGCTAGTTTAATACAGGATTTCACAAGCCTCCTGCAACTATTGTTGAGGGTTACCTTGGCAAAGGTGGACCCTTTCCCTTCCGACTCAATAGTGATGGTTTGTGTTCTTCTCTGCAGAATCTGGTCAATGTCTTCTTCACAGAACTTGGAGCCCTCATCTTCCTCGTCCATCAGTGCCCCATAGGCTCCTTTGCGAAGGAGGTCCTCAATCTCCTTTTTGGAGAGCTGCTGGACCTGATGCAAGAGGCCTCTCAGTTAATAGCTTTTTTTACATTTCCAATAAAAGACCATCTGTATTCCCAAGGAAGCCTTTCTATCATGCATCAGCAACATGCACCATACCCCACCCTCCACCCAAAGCAGTGAAACCAATTTCCATTTAGGGGTGCCCCAAGGTAAAGCTTTGTTCAGTTTCAAATCATTTAGGGAAAAGTAATTTTAATGACCACTGAATAATGAGTGTCCACTTATACATTTTACAGAAACAGTGTCACCCAGGAAATGTACAAGCAACCAACACCATCCCCACACTCAAGAAACTTCAAATCCAGTACAGAACAGCTTGGCTTTATGCAGTGTGGGCACCAACCCCATTTGTAGCGTTTTCTCTGCCGCTCATGGATTGTAGCACAGCTTTATCCAGACCCAACTTCAGGCTCGCCTTGTCAAACATCTCTCGCTCATACGAGTTCCTAGTGATCAGGCGGTAAATCTTCACAGCCTTGCTCTGCCCGATCCGGTGGCACCTGGCCTGAGCCTGCAGAACAAGACACCAGTGCAGGTTTTAATGCACACTCTTGTGTGGTTTATTCCTTTAAACTCACTTCCAAAGGATGTTTCATTACCATTGCTCACATCTATGTTGCACATTACAAATTTGTCCATGCTACCTTTCAGACTACAGGTTAGATAATTTTGATACTACACTGCTTTTTGTTTCAGCTAGTGAAGGCAAATCTGTTCATCTGTCACCATCACCTGCAGGTCATTCTGGGGGTTCCAGTCCGAGTCAAAGATGATACATGTGTCAGCTGCTGTCAAGTTGATACCCAGGCCACCAGCTCTAGTGCACAGCAGGAAGACGAAACGGTCTGAGTCGGGGCGGGAAAACCGGTCTATTGCTGCCTGTCGGAGATTGCCCCTCACTCTGCCATCAATGCGCTCGTAAGGGTACCTGCAAATTGGAGAAAGAAAAAAGTACAATTATTCACTGTGTATGTTTATTAAAAGACATACACAATTTTCTTTACCAGCCCAAAAAGCCAAAACAAGCATTTATTTGTATTCTATTAGATGAACTGAATTTAGCTGCACCATACTGTTACCCTGCCATATTCCTCCAGGGTTGTTCAAACAAATACATTCTGGGTATCAATTAGATAAAGCAATAAATCCCTGCGACAGAGGGGGCAGAAGTGCACAAAGTCCATCTGTGCATATGAAAATTAAATATTCTAAATAGATGTGTTCGGTGGCAGAACTACAAAGTCAACCGAAAGCTGTCTGTGTTTATTCATTCATTCTTTACAGCTCAAAGTAGTTCTCGTTTTGGACTTGAGATGATCAATGTGGGTAAGAGGGTAGAAGCCAGGTGTGCTGTGCATACCTTCTCTGGATCAGATAGTCCTCCAAAATGTCCAGGCAGCGAACCATTTGGGAGAAGATGAGCACTCTGTGGCCACCAGCCTTCAGCTTCGGCAGCAGCTTGTCAATCAGCACAAGCTTTCCAGCAGCCTGAATCATTGCCTGGAGGTGAAAATCTGGAAACTCTGAATGATGAGTCTCCCTGAATTCGTCCAGGATTTTCTCTTCCGCACCTGCATCAGAATAAAAACATTTATTAAAATGTAGACTGACCGCTTTCTTAAGCAGACAGTGACCAATACTAAGCTTCAAGGGCACTGGGTGACCATGAAGAATAACATTGATTAGATAAGCAAACCAATAGTTATTTTTGTTTATTGCGCCAAAAAATTAAAGATAAATAGGGCTGAACTCAGGTATCAAGGTGCTACAAAGAATTAATGATAGGGCCTCTAAAAACCCCAATATTTTCAGAAAGCAACATAAACATGGATCCAAAAAACAAAAACAAAAAAAACCTCTAGGAATACACACAAGAACAAAAAATGCTTGAAGCAACCGTAGTACACTTATTTTTTCGATGCTATCATTTGTACATTTCCTGAGACTTTTTTTTTTATCCTGTGCCATCACGCTGCTCACCATTAATAAGGTAAGGATGGTTGCAGCACTTCCTCAACTCCATCATAGTGTTCAGCAGATTCGGCACATTGGCGTTTCCTCCACTACCAGCCCCTTTGGACAGAAAGGTGAAGTTCTTCTCCAGGATGGCCCGGTAGTACTTCTTCTGTACATTGGTGAGCTCCACCTCAATGATGGTCTCTTCTTTGGGAGCCAGGTTCTTCTCCACATCCTCCTTCAGTCTACGCAGCATCATGGGCTTAAGGATGCCTTGAAGCTTTTGCACCTGTAAGAGTGATGTGCCTTAGCGGCGTTCAAAGTCCAAGGGTCTGCACTTGTTGCACCCATGTAACAGCCAATCAATCTAGGCATCCACCAAATTCATTTTTTAGTTTTATGAAATGTAAATCTGCATTTCATCCAGATACATAAGATATCCAAATGGTTGCAAAGTTGCAAAAGCCACTGCCCCCTTAACTACCAAACTCTTGCCTCCCTGCTAATTTATACGTAGGAGGTTAAGTGCACATTAAAAAAAGTCCCTATTATTCTGCTGTAGGACAGCTTTCTGTCAACCCCGTGCAGACTACATTCCTGTCACCTTCTTAATTTTTTCTATAACCTTGCTACCTCTTTCTAGTCCTCCCACACGGCACTTTCAAGGCTGCCTAATGCTACTCAAGAAAATGAAACTACTGTTCCATATCATCTATCAACCCACTTTTAAAAAAAAATTAAAAATAAAGACTTTAAAATTCAATCCTTCAGAGCCATGTAAAGCATTTTACTCATGAAACTGCTGCAAGTGAGTCTCCAGGTACCTGTTCTTCAGTTTTCAGATCCCCAAATTCTTGCATGAAAGTAGATTCCGAAGGGAACCTCTCAGGCTCCAGGAAGTTGAGCAGGCTGAACAGCTCTTCCACAGTGTTCTGCAGAGGCGTCCCAGTGAGAAGAACCTTGTGTTCCTGCAGGTAATATAGAATGGAGGAGATAGGAGGTATTGAGAAAAGGGGGTAGAATGTTTAACAAATCAGGACCCACTGGTATTTCACAATTTCAACAGGTGGGTGGTGACATCACTAACCATATCCATCATTTTAAGCCCCTCCAGCAGCTTGCAGTTCCTGTTTTTGAGTCGGTGGGCCTCATCTATGACCACACAGCGCCACTGGATATTTCGCAGCTCAGGGCAGTCTGTCAGTATCATCTCAAATGTGGTGATGACAGCGTGGAATTTGTAGGCTCCCTTTATCACACGACCCTGAACAAAATGGCATTTTTCATGAATAAGTCAAGAATAAGTCATATGCCGTACAAAGGAAGATCATAATTACTTTATACAACAAACTTAATAAAAGAGCTGTTCCAACACCTAAGTCCCTATGTACCAGATACCCTGTAAGGGACACTACCTGTGAGTCCCGGAAATTCATCTCATAGGTCTGGATGATCCTCCGACTGGCTTGGCTGCCATGGTACACAACCACATTAAGCTCTGTCCAGGTGCGAAACTCCCTTTCCCAGTTAGGGATGGTGGACAAGGGAGCAATGACCAGGAAAGGGCCATGGATCCCCTTCAAGTAGATTTCATAAAGGAATGTGATGGACTGGATAGTTTTCCCCAGTCCCATTTCATCTGCCAGTATACAGTTTCTTCTAAAAATTAAACAGGGAAGAAGGAAAAGGGGGAAAGGAGGGAAATAGTTGGAAATCATTTAACCTGAATAAGAAAATTAACTTGCAATATAGGCTATAAAACCTGTTAAGAGGTAGCAATAAATTTGCTGGGAATCAATGGAATCACTTAAAATGCAAAACAGAAACTGATTATTGAAGATAAAGGGGCAGGGCAAAGACCCTGCTGAAGTGCACCCCTCTAATTGTATACATACGTGTTGTACCAATTGAAGAGCAGCCAATTGACTCCCTCCAGCTGGTATTCCCTGAGCGCATTGCCATTTCTGTATTCCCTGGAACTCTCGGATTTCTGCCAGCTACTGGCGGGAGGTCGCTCCTGTTTCAAATAAAAAATTCCCATTAGTGGTTTCCCAGTGACCACAAAAACACGGCCTCACCCCCACCCCCCTTACCCTCAACTTCATTCCTATTAAAGCAAAAATTAAGAGGTCTGACAGCACTTACCAGCCGTGTCAGTTCAGGCTCTCTGGCCATGAGCTTCTCAAACTCCTCAATCTTGGCCTGGTCAATATCAGCCTTTACCTCCCAGGTGCTGTCTTCATAGGGAAGGGAGCACCACTTTACCAGGTAGTGAGTGACAGCCTGTGGAAACAGGAACATGAGTCCTCAAAACATGCAGAAACATTTTCCTGCTTTCCTACTGTGCGACTCCAGAGATTGTAATGGGCAAAGATCTTTACAATAAAAGATCATCATTAAGAGCCACAGTTTTTGACATGTGCAATAGCATATGTTAAATGCACAGTATTACCTCTCCACTGTCATCAGTGCTTTCAGACACATCAAGGATCCGATCTACTTCAACATAGTCTGGGTTGAAGGGCTCGTCATCCATCTGAATGGGGAAACAACAATCAAATTCTTCCCTCTCCCCAATCTCTGAGTAACATGCATGAGTGTAAAACTGAAATCATGTTAATTTAAGTGTTACAACTGAGCAGGGTTATACCCAATGAAAAAGAAAGATTCCTCAGGCTCCACCAACTGGGCCTCTTAATTATTGTGTAAAACCCCATTTGCTGTGAGAGAATGTTTAAGAATAATTTAAATGAAGTGTGAAATTACAAGCCACTAATGAGTAATCAAAGAGGCTTTCAAACTGCAATGCGTTTCGCCTGCTCACTATTCCTCAACATGCAGAAGGCGACAAGGAAATTAGCAAGGATTTCCTCCAATTTAAGGCAATATAATCTAATGGAAAGTTAATTTGATCAGGCATCAGGTCTGCATTTCAGTACTGTTCAACGCAGTGCGAATGCAGTTTGCTCGCGCCCTCACTGACAAATGCACTTTGCTGCTCAATATTTTCTGCCTTTGACAAAAAAGGTAGCATTGCTAATTACTTTGTGGATAAGTAATTATAGCTGTGACCAAAACCAAAAACTCAGGTCTCACGAGGAGAACCTTATAGTATAACCAAAACCGATCCATCATTAATAACCTTTTATCCAATGCAGTCATAGTAACCTAGAGGGTATCCTCAAAGCACAGAGTGTAAGGCAGGGTATACCTGGGAAAGGACTCCGGTCCTTCCCACAGTAAAAACACACACATTCACTCGCAAAGGGCAATGAAGAATCACAAATTCACCTGAAACGCACAAATTTAGACTGTGGAAGAAAACCAGCACAACCAAATTGGCTGAACCAGATTTAATCCCATGTCCAAATCCACATTAAAAACCCACATGGTGGATAATGGATAAGAGTTCTGAAATGGCATTCTGAGTTTACCAAATATTTGGACAGTGTAAGGAACTGGTCAGGAATAAGCATAATGCGAATACCTACCTCTGTGAGGAAAGAATTGAGTGACTGCTTGGCCTTGAACCGCTTCACCTTCTGATGAATCCTCTTGTCCTTCTCTAGTTCCTCTATGTCAGCCCAGCGGCAATGCAGGTATGAGCTGTGGAGTGTACAGAGCTTCAGAGCACATTCTGCCACACGCAATACTGGAGGAGTGTGAGGGCAGGCGAATGGGCTGCACCCAGTGTGGGTAAGACCCACAAACCAGATGCTGCCCCCTTCACCTTGGAGCAATATTGAAGACCAGCATCCAAGACTGTTCCAAATTCATTACAAATTGTATAGCTTTTGGATAATTGAATCAGAACAAAATAAATGTATATTTGAAACAGACTTTTTAATAGTCTTTATAAGCACAAATTAGGGAAGCACTGCGCCTCAGTTTAATTTCCTAGTAGTTACAACCAATCTCATAGTCATTCAAACTATAATTACATAAATTATGCACAGAACAGGGAAAGGGAGGCTAGCTGATAGTTAACATTTTAAGACTGATGTGACATCATATTCAGTCAGCTTTTGAAGGTCCCTATATATTATTCTGTTCACCTTTCAAGAATAAGCAAAAAGATCTTTTCAGAGGCAAACTAATCAGTCATGCTTATTCAGAACAGTAGAAACTCCCCCGCAAAAAAAAAAAAAAAAAAAAAAACGTGAGGTTTCATGTTTAATTTGCCATAATTCCTTAAATACTCATTATTTAACATGCAATAACTGCACTAAACCTGAAAAATGTACACTCACAAGTTCTTGAATTTGACGTAGAATTCTTCGACTTCCACTTCTTCCCCAGACTCCATCTGTTCGAGGGCGGGAAAAAAGGAGAAAGCCATCTGTCATTGCTGTTCAGACCCACAGCTACTTCACTCTCAGCGATGTCATCTAGCAGACCCTCGACATTCTTGACACGCTTGTTGAAGAAGGCACGCACGAGAATACCGCCTTTTGGCAGGGAAATTTTCACTTTCTTGACTGTAATGCCTCAACAACAACAAAAAAAGAAAAAACGATCAATCCCAACCACTCAGCTCCGTGCACTGACTGAGTCATGAATCATTTTAACTCCTCCTCAACCACACGCAGCTCCATTCACAATAACCTGACCCAGAGTCTGGCATCTCGCCAAAACCACAGTGTTAAGCAGACGCCAAACGTACCATTTCCTCAGGCAGCAGCGCTGCTCAAAGCCACAAGTATTATTTTTGGCCGACTCATTCTGGACTTTTTTGGAAGACTTTTCAAAGGAGCAGCAGCGCGTGAGCCAGCACCCTGTGTGTCTACCAGGGTGGAAACGAAACAAGCCCGGGAGCACGCGAGGTTGTGTTCCACAGCCCTTTTCTTTCAATCGCACTGACTGGTCCAGACAGTAAGCACTGTCAATCATAAAATTAGCACTTTTCTTTCCTTAAAACTTCTACCGAGGGCAATATTATAGGTCCAATTACCTTCTTAACTTTACAAGTCCTGGGCAAGATTACAGAAATTCTCACCCAAGGCACCTGCTGGTAAATGAAACCTTTCAATAAAGAAACAGCTGATTTCTCACCCTCTTCTTGCCCATCCGCATGCCCATGATTTTTTCCACAACAGGGCCCTCAGCGTCAGGTGCTTCCTATCAGAAAGACACACAAAAATGGTGTTTGAGGCCTACTGATTCCCAGACCCGAGTTCCTAGCTGTGTATGACAGGGCAAGGCCTGACCTGCTGTTCTGACTGAGATGCGTTGGATGGGGACTTTTGTGCCCCACTGTCATCATCCTCGGCTTCCTCGTCAGAGATCCTGAACTCCAGGTCCTCCGTATAACGCTTCCTCTTTACCTGACGGCTCGAGCGCCGCTTCTGTGGAGCAGAGGCAATTAGGTCCCTCAGCACAAAGCTGCGCAAGTGAGAGGAAACAAGGGCAACCTCTGGGACAGTACTCAACTCCTGTGACACCTTGCCAAAAAGTGCTCCAGAGAAACAAGGTTAATTTTAAAATTACCTAGGTTAAAACTACAGACAAGCTCAGTATTGTGCTTTCAACAAGGGGGGGGGGGGGTAATTACTGTACATCAAAACCTTTAGGTCACGGGCCCTTTCTTGATCATAATGTAAATGTTACCATATGTGGTGTGGCCATATTGGCTGTACTGTGAACCCAGATGACAAAACAAGCACAAGTCACCAAGTTCAGTCTGACTGCAATTACAGTTTCAGAAGTGTCTAGTCTGCAGATTGTTTTTTCTTTAGATGGGCATTACATAAACAGAGAAAAAAGGAAGGAAGTACATCCTCTGAGCATAAAGACATGCTTCAACTCAGTTAAAAATAAGCTTTTATTCAGTTCTGATGTTATGAACTACTTTCACTTTCCTTCTTTTAAACTTGTTAAACTTACACTAAACAATTTTAGGAAAAAACAACAGGGAGAATTATGCTTTGTATGTTACTCCTTTGAGCACTAAAAATTTGACATAAATATAAAATATTGATATTAACCAGAGAAACAGAACAAAAATACACCCTTTACTCCAGGCTGTGATGACCTTGTTTCTCCATACTCACAGCACTGCCTGCACTTATAGTTCATTTTTTGGCACTGATGGTGTCTCCTCCATCGCACCTGTAGCACCTTTACCTGAACACCCAGATCCCCATCCTCTTCTGGAGAAGCAGGTGGGGTTCTCTCTGTGTCTGAATTGTCTGAAGATTCCCGCTTTCTTTTGGCTTCTTTCTTCCCAGAGCTTACCTCGGTGTCAGATATCTTCTTACCACTGCAGAGGAAAGGAGGCAGAAGAGCAGGTCATCTTTTATTTTAAGGGCTAAAAAAGAAATTAGGCTAACATACCATGACAGTTAAAACAGTCTTTGAAAGTGTAGAAAGTGTACAACTTGTCAGTTCATCACTAAGATACAGTGGCAAACTGAGCAATAGAGATAGATGACTGCCCAGTTGCAGCCTCACAACAGGGGCCATTTCTGTCAGTGTTTTAATAAACTAAGTTGCGTTCTGTAGAAATACAGCTACTTGCAATTTTGCCACCATTTTAAAACAGAAATCTGTAAACGAGCTAAAAAATGTGGATGAATCAAACATCACAAGTCATTGTCTAAATACAATAACTCAGTCTCATTTTTTAACTAACATTAATATTCCTTGTTAACTAAACAGAGGGAGGGGTGAGGAAAAAGGGTGGAGGAACAAGGCAGCACTACACCTCCCCCAACACCCCCTATCTACCCAAGTTTACACCACACATGGCGGCGAGCCACCCCTACCATGAGACTCCACTTCCAGCATTTATTTCCGCTCTTACTGCCACAAATTATACAATGCCGGAGCCGAGCGCTGGGCCCCTTTCCTTTCATCTGCACGCCAAGAGCAATCAGATTACCCTGGTAACCAGCGGTCACATGACCAGCACCTGCTCTTTTGGCTGGATGCCACTGACTGAAGCCATCTGCTTCCCTCAATCATCTTTCAAACACTCAACACCTGCACTACCACGTTCTGTGGGTTTCTTTTTTACCCAATCACTGCCGAACAGAGTTCTCCCTCCTCTCCAGACCACAATCAAACACACAGAGCAACCTCCCCTTGCAGAAAAGAGACGGAAATCTAGGCTTGGAGCAGAAGGGGGGGGGGAGCACAGGGCCAAGTTTATCAAAGGAGCAAAGGCCTGCTTTACGAAGATGACAGGACTTCCTTTGAACTGTGACCTCCACAAATCAAAGACTGTTATGTACTGTTTCATGTCAGGGCTCAGAGCTGCTGCCCACCACCTTTAATAATAGGTGGAAGACTTCACTCGTTCAGATTGCCTTATGACACATTAATATAGGAACACTGACCATGGAAATATTGGCCTGCTAGTGTCTCAAACATAAATGAGCCTGAATCTGTTTTATTTATACACACAAAATAGAGAAAATGAAATTAACAGCCTTTGTATCTTTCTCATCTGTACAGAGGCAGCTGGGATATGTGACTCTGACAACAGCTTACACAAAATATCTCTCTCACTATCAATACCCATTTATAGTAGGGCATATCAGGAAGTAGAAAACAACAGGATAGGTATGGGACACCAATCAGACACATCACAAAGTAGCCACACATATTCATAAGTTACCAATTCACCTGAAAAGTGTCTCTGGACTGTGGGAGGAAACCATAGTACCTGCAAGAAACCCATTCAAACTCTCAAATTCCACACAGCCGCAGCCAGATTTGAATCCATGTCGGCTGACTCATAACTCAGGAGCTGTGAGGCACCAGCACTACCCACTGTGCAATCCTTATATAAAAACTTATGGGAAAAAACTTCAATCAATCAATCAATCAATCAATCAATCAATCAATCAAAGCTCAGATGCTGCTGTCTGAGCTGGAAGAATTCTGCTGCCACAGAAGATTCTCACGGGTTTTGTTCAACCATTTTATTCTCTTTTCAAATACCTGACCCTAGGTCATTCATTTATACTGTGAACAAATTTGCATTAGAAAGGAATCTCTGTTGCACTCAAGGATAAGGTATTACCATTTTTGAACTCATGTCATTGCGTATGTCTCCAACAGCTCATCTTCAAAAGAGACAAAAATGGGGAGCTAGTGAAATCAAATGACCAATTCCCAATTTCAACAGGCAGCTGCATCTTTCCAGAAAGCCACGATCTGCCTGCAGCCAACACAAAGCCCAGGCTGGAGCAGCATGAAGCAGATACACACTGACAGCGAGGTGGTGAGAAGGTGTGTTGACGGCTGCACAGGGTGAAGGCAGATTGGGGCTCTAGCAGACGATGTGCGGCTGCCTCCTTGGACCAGAGGCCGAGGCAGTGCTGACAAGCAGGGGGCGGGCTGAGGAGGGGGGAGCCTGAGGTTAATGGGACACCTGCCGTTGCTGACAGGAGGAGTCACCTTCAGCTTGGGTTTTCCAAAGGCAGTAAAACTGCTGCTCACATCCCATGCACACACTGCCTGTATGAGTACTGCAGTCCTTTGGCTTGCCCACTCTGCTGCAAACGCAAACACACACACACACAGTGTGGTAAAGCACTGTGCCAAAGCACTGTGCCAGAAACACACAAAAACCTTGAGGTGGCACAGGGGCAAGTAAAGGATAGTAGTGCTGGCAGGAGCTGGGAGCTCACACGTGTACTGCAGACACCCAATAACTCAAGGATACAGGAAGTGTACTGCCTGAATCTAAGATGGGAGGTCAAGGCGGCTTGATAAACAGCAGCTCATGTGAAGTCTGCTTGCTGCAGTCACCCTCTGGGGAACAAACACCTATCCCTTACATAAGAATTCAACTGACATGGGGAAAGAGAGACATGCAACTGTCCTTTCAAACCTCAAATGAGGTTTAAAAAAGCAACGTGCTTTACAAATGATGGGGAGAATTTGAGAGGACCATTCACTTTCCTGTATCCAGTCCCAAGATGCAGTGCTGCAGGTGCTGAAGATGTCACTATTCAATGACATCTTTATACAAGCTTAAAAGGAATCAATTTCAAAGACATCGGAGCACAAAATGTTTGCTCGATAGCAATCTGTGTCCTCTAAACTGAGTCCTTGTAGGTTTCAGGCTGCAGGTTTGACAGGCTAACAAGTTTGAAAATAAATTTGTTCCATTTGTTTCCCTATGAAGGGGTGACTGTGCTGCACAAGGCCTCAACTCTTCAAGGCCGAGGTGGAAAGTGTCAATCAAGGATGGAGGCAGGGGAGGGGTTACCTTAACCTTCCAGAATCTCACAAGGTCTTAGCATCTGCCAATGCTGAGGCTCAATGTCACAGGAAACTGGTTCCTGCTGCTGATAAGAGGTCACCACTGACAACCATCAGTTAGAAATGGACCTTAAAAATATGCTTGAGGAAAGGAAACTTTGACTATGAAATGACAGTGATGCTCAAATAGATGGACACAGAAGCACACCTCTCTGCAAGGCATTGTGCAAGGTGGTACCATCCCATCATTTCCTACTCAACTGGGCCTCCACGTGCTTGCTCCAAACCTTTACAAAGCACACATATTTTATATTTCTATAAAGGCAGAAAAATAAACACAAAGCATCATGCTACAGAAACCAGAAGCTCTGTCACTGAGGGGAAAAACTGGTAGGGTTTTTTTTATTATTTAAATTATTTCTGAATAGAGTGGAAAGTTCTTCAGTTTCACGTTAGCCTACATGCTTATATTGCAGGCGACATGAGAACTCTCACCCACCCCACTGCTGAGAGACCGTTTTTTTTTTTTAATTGGGGGAGAGGGGAACCCCCCGTTTTGTACCGGATCTGAATTTTATACCCTTGTCACCAATTTCTTTCTGTGACATAAGTGGTGAGGAGTCAGAAAGCACAGAATTATTAACACTGCCTATGTTGGCAGGCCTCACCTACTGCGATGCTGAGGACCACTACAGCAACAGCATTAAAATATCAGATCCCCTCTCCTCAGCTCCACCTGGAGCAGGCATCATATTCATCCCTAGCTAAGATAACAGATGGGCCCAGTGAGGCTGATGTGCAGTGGAGCTACCTCTGTTTTGCTAGGAGGGCACTGTCTTACACACTGTGCATACAATGAGTGGTAGTTCAAAGAACCCCAGATGTCCGGCTGCTATGTGTACTACAAACAACTGGCAAAACACACAGGTGTACAGTACGTGGGTGTGACTGAAGGAGAGAGGCTGCAACAAAATGTGCTTTCCCAATGGAAAGGAGTTGCAGTGCAAATAAACACTGGCATGTTTGTGCACTGACACGAAAGCCATCCTATTTTCAGTGCACAATAGAGTGCGACAAGATGCAAGCAGCCTTGCACTCGACCTCCTGCTTCTCACCTGCAAACAGCCTGATCCAAAGGGGAAACACCTGCTTTAGAAACAAACCCATTTACAGGTGTAACAAAGGTGTTTGGGCTCTGTGTGAGCAGGAACCTCAAACTCTGGTTATAGAGAAGTTGGAGAAAATCCACTTGGGTTAATATACAAACACAGACAAGATCCACAGATATTCTGGATTCAACAAAATTTTACACTACATACAATGAAAACACATATTAATCTTTCATTATATTACTTCAGGTTGTCCCTTCCTCCCAAAGGCTAAAAGTGGTATTCTATCCTCTTACTGCAATTCACTGGATCAGTATGAAAAAGTTTTGGGAAACAATAAAATTGAAGTCAGATGTTTAAGTTTTTTTTTCCCTTTGTGAAAGGTCTCTTGGAAAAACGTGCTCCAACTCTGAAATTACAAACATCTGCCTGTGGTTTCCATAATTTGAGAACAACGTATGAAGCATCCACTGACTACTGCTCTTCATGCTTGGCCCGCTGCACTGAGGAAGAAAGGCATGGACAGCTCTACGTGTAGGGCCTGCAGAAGCAGAAGCATCTCTGATTAATGAGCATCACATTGCTTCCCACCTAAGCTGAAGTGGTAGTCAAAATAAGCCTGATGTGTTTTCCTGACCTGAAAATAAAATGTCAAAAATCAAAAGCATTATGAGGTTCTTCAAACCCTCTCTAACTCAGTTACTTGCTGTAAAGGTGCACAGAAGACAGTTGCTTAGTGTAACACTGTGGTCTTTCGTAGGAATAAAGGCCTCCTACCAGTGGACTGACAGCAGTTTTGATAGCTGAGGGGCTTGGGCTCTTCCCATTCATGTTACCTACCTTTGTGAAACATAGATATGACCACAGAATTCCTTGCCTAATTATGGTGGAAAAGTATTCTTAACAAAATCCAGAATAAGCTCTATTACCAGAATATCCTTCTTGTCATTGGCCAAAGTGTGATTTGACAACAGGGAGAAAACCAGGAACATGTCGACCTACCATGATTTCAAATAATATCCTATGAATAAGTTGGCTGATGAATTTCCCAAGAGACAATTGAATCTGAAGTTTTATAAATTCCATCTTTATGCACAAAAGGTACAGAATCACTTTTTATTGTATAAAGTCATCAGAATTAACAGTTTTCATGTGCTCAATGTTTTGCTGAAACTTTTTCACCCTACATACCTGGGCTTCTTTGTGCTCTTGGCCTTCGGTGTTGTGGTCTTCACCTTCTTTTCCTTGGGCTCCTTAGGGGTCTTGGGTGTTTTTGGGGTCTTGGGCTCCTTTGGGGTCTTGAGTTCCTTTTTCTCTTTGGGGTTTTTCTTCTTCTTGCCCTCATCTGCTATCTGCTTGCCAGCAGGGCTACCCATGAGACCCAGCCCATCCACTGGAAGCTCTTCTACTCCCTGGCCTCCTTCCTCCTCTTCGGCGCACCCCTTGGCTTTCTTCTTCTTTTTCTTTTTTGGCTTCTGCTCGCCCTCGGATGGCTGCCCACTGCTGCCCAGGGTCTGGGGATTGGGGCCCATGGCAGCCATCTTGTCAGAGGCCAGAGTCTCAATTGAAGGGTCTGACGGCGAAGGCTGCAGGGGAAGAGTTCAAACAATAAGACTAATACTCATGTATCAAGTGTCAATTCCATTCTCAATGTTTTGGGCACGAATTATATAATCAGTCGGTGGCTTGCCTTAGGAAACATCCAGTCATTTCTCAGATTAGGTCAGAAGGGTTAAAGTCGAGTTTTAATTTTTGAAGTGCGAATATTAGATTCACTTTCAAGCCTTTTCCCCTCACAATGTTCATTACCAAGGCCTTCTGCACACAGTAAAAGGCAAAGCGGAGGCGGTGGCAGCTTGTGGCACTGCTAAGCAGAACAGCAGGCAAAGCAGTGGGGGTCCGGGTGTGAATGCTGACAGTGTTTCCATATGGTGACATCATTGCCCTACCCAACCAATCAGGCAAAAATGAGGAGGTGACATATTTTAGCAGGATGTCCAGTAATTTGCAGTTTCCAAAAACCCAGAAAGCTGTTCCTAGAAAACCTGAGTAAATTAGCATCAACTGTTGGTCATTTTAGATATCTCTTACTTCAGTGCTTGCTAGCTGTAAAAAGATATTAGTTACTGACGTGTTCATCTAGCATATAACCTCACGTATTTAAGTATTTTCTTCAGTGGTTTCTGATAATTTAATATGAACTGACAATACTCTAAGATATTAAAAAGAATAAATGAAATTTTGGTTAGAACTGTGTACAAAACAGTCAAAATAAAAACTAGCTTGCTAACGATGGCTACTATGTCTGAGGAAGATGTTACCAAATAAAGCAGTCTCTAAAGACACATAGCCAGAAATGGGAGAAATGCTAATGTTTAGCAACCAGGTAGCTTTACATTCTCCTGCAACCTCAATTCCAGCCATTAAAACATCTGGTACAAATGAAACATGCATTGGGAAAGACCTCTCCTGCAGCATGAGTGAACCCTTCTGACCATGTTAAAATCACTTGTGCGCTAAAGTAAGAGCTTGGTCACTGCAAAACCTACCAGAGATCTGCAGAGAATCTGATGGCAAGTTCTGCAGCCCAAGATATGAAAGGAGGTAGACATGGGGGAAGGGTGTAGCAAGGAGCAACAGAAAGCATCAGAAACGTATGGGTTTCAGAGGAGCCATTATAGTTGATCCCACTGCCAAAGTAACTTTGTGTTGAAGTTACACTACAAAGATGCAGTGAAATGCTCCCTTTTTTTCTTATTTGCAATAGAATCTTCTGAAAATATCTGATTTAAAAAAATGTTAATATCCTTAATCAAAGCTATTGGTTTTGTGACCATATATGGCCAGGGAAACAATTTTTTAACCTATCATCAAGTTGCAATTTTATTAGCATCTGCACGATGGTGTGTACAGCAGAACACCTGCAGACAGCCAACACCTTCTCAGTGGCAGCACAGCCAGTAAGCTGCCTGAAGAAATTGGAGGGCACTTCGCCTAAGGTGAGGTGATGTGCTGTGGGCATCAACACAGAAGGTCCTTGACTTTTCAACAGATATCATCCATCCAACACATGGTTTAGTTTGAACATCAGCCCTCTCCTGTTTGAATGTTAAAGCAAAACTAAGACTGATCAAAAGTACGGAATGGGTCAGGAAGTACAACATCGGGGTTTATTATGAAACAAAACAGTCATACGGGCAACAAACTACTCCACCTCGCATGACTAGTATCTGTTGCGAAATCAGTCGGAAGAAAAACCACACAGCTTTCACTACAGGCAAACTCAAAACTTTCTTGTAAAACAACAGGACTCCTTGTACTCATAAGCCATCTGCTTAAACTGCGGCGCAAACACAGGCCATCATGCAGTACCCTGTACAAACAGACTGTCGTACAGCATTTCCTTAATCATAGCAGCTGCTTGGTGAAGTGATTTTGACTGAAAGGCAAACCCCTGTTTTCTAAACAAGACTAAGAGCAAAGTGTGACATTTTGGCGATGGGATTGTCAAGGAAATTAAAGTACAGTGCTTCAATTTGCTCATTGGTGACAAAAATCACTGTTCTGAAACATCTAATGCAGCAAAATTGAAAATTTGAAACTCAGAGGTCTAACAATCAAATGAATTCATCATCCCAGGTATGAATTTGGAAAAATAAGAAAAGTTTCAGCAGGAATCTTTTCACTTTTCACACAGCTACTTCCAGATAGCACTAGTTCTACAAAACTAGATACAGCAAGCTATGTATGTGGCTGATGTACCAAGCTAGTATTTTTTTCCTATTAAAAAGAAAAAAAAAGTGAAAATTGTAGGTCAGGGCTTGCAATAAATTCTTCTATTCACCTCACATGAGAAAGTGCCAGAAAAAGCAGGAAATACACACACACACACACACACACTCCATAAATAAGACATACAGAGAAATTCAACAAAGTTAAGGCACAACCTGGTCATTTTGAGAGATGGCAATAATTAACACACTGTTCCCATTTCGTTCTGTGACTGTGGAAGGTCAATTTGTGGCCCGTGCAGTGACCAGGATGAAGTGAATCCTCACACTCGTGGGTGCTGAAAAGCAGTGCATTAATCTCGTTGGCAACGGTCACATTATGTCTCCCTGTGCTGCTGCAGGGAGACAACGCTGACAAAATGCCAGGAGCCATGTTGGCAGATGTGTTGCGTGTCCAGCTGCCCCCAATCCCAGTAGCAGATGGGGACGGGGCATTATGACACTAATAAATTATATCCATACAGCAAGGGGGGAAAATACAATGCATTTATGCAGGCAGTAAATTCTGTACTAAGGGTTCAGTTTCACAATGACAGATCTCCTTTAAAAACCCTCTATTTCAATATTGAAACGTACAGGTTCTAAGGCTGACAAAAAGAAGAGAAGGAAGTAGACTCCAAAAAATAAAGTCACAAATTAGATGAGATCTTTACTTTGTACAACACCTTCCGCTCATTGGCTGGTTTTAACTTTAAACATAACCCTTTCAAAACCACATCACTGTGGTACATAATGCATATTTCCTGTAAACAGCTATTTAGACAATTGGGTGTCCTTTGAAGCAAAAGACAATGACAAGCTCTTGGAAAGTGAAACTGCACATTAAAATGGAAGTACTCTGCATTTATGAGCACTGCTGTACCCGATTCATGTGCTTGTTGAAACTGAACCTGAGTGTGGCGTCAATACGAAGTGTTGCCTGTGAGCACTTCCTCAGAAACTTGAACACAAACCTTCGTTCAAACTGATTGAGAGTCTTGAAGGGAGTGCAGGCACCTACATATTGGCATGGTACTCTTAAAAAAAAAATAAAAATAAAAATAAAAAAATTAAAAAAAGGCAACTGGGAACCAATCCCTCATGCAAATTGCTCAACACAGAATTGCCTTGTTTCCATCCTACCGTCTGTGTAATCAATGACATCAATGGCAGCAGGCTCACTGCCAGACACCTACCGCATCTCTAATTTGACGGCACCCTTACAGCATTTGAGGAGCTAGTTAAGGATTTGCCTCTCCAGGGGATTTGTTGGGGGGGATTTGACGTGCTACTTAAGAGGCAAAATATTCATCCTGTAATCTCCTAAATATTCCAATTAGTGAGGCGCCACTCTCCTTACGAGTCCCCAGGAAGTGGGAACGCTCCATGCGGGCAGCAGATGGGGAGGCTGCCCATACAGGGCCAGGCACCAGCACCTTGTGGCCCCATTTCTAACACACACATGCTTGCATCAAGTACTGAACAGACAGCATAAATGTGCTAAGACATAAAACTGACCTTTGTCAAGTCAAAATGTTTCCTTTGTACAAAGAAATGAAATACAAAAGAACATGCTTTTCTATAAGCACTGACAAGGCAGTCCCAGACCTAACCCATTGCCATCATTACAATGAGCAGAATAAACCAAGACCAATCCATGTTTTCCACAACCATATCACTTGCAGTTGGTCCAGTTATTATTCATTCATTTTGTCAATGCTTTTCTCTCAAACAGCTTACTAGTTAAGTATATATATTAAGCTACTTACAATATTTACCCATTTCTACAGTAGGGCAAATTTTTATCAGAGCAATTGAGGTTCAAGATGGAGTGTGGTGAGCAGTGGTGTTTCCCCTGGTTTGCATAGCAATCCCTCGTGCATGGATGAGTGGCAAACAGCAGGGCAGCTCTGGTCCTCATCCTTTGCATCTAAATACAGGACTGCGGGAGGTTGGGGGGAGGTGACGGGGATAGAATTGCAGCTATTCAATCCCAACCTAGGCTCACAGCAGACGGAACATGGTTTTGGATGACAAAACAGTTTGTTCATTTCTTAAAACGCACCTTAGTACACTGTGCCTCACACCTGTGTCCCTGTGCCACACCCAAAGCAGGACACTTCGGTCTAAAGCTGAACAATGTCTTCATCATAATGACAGATGGGAAATGGTATGGCTATAATGGCTCATGCCATCAGGTGAACAGGAGCAGCAGGGTCTCCCACCAGTCTGTGCTTTTTCTAAACAGCAACTGGAGCCTCTGCAAAGTGTGTCAGCCACAGACACTTTTCTTGGTGTGTGTGCTCCCTCGTTCTCTCTCACACACACACACAGGCTGTGAAGCTGTTGCATCCCGGCGGCGATAACATTCATAGAACGCGGATGACCTCGCTCTGAGCGTCATGCAAATGACAGCTGCACATGGAAATGTCATCGGCAGCTCAGGCGCCTACGAGGTGGCCCACGCCAGACGCCAATAAGTTGATGGAACTGGGGGGGGGGGGGGAAAATAGTAAATTGGGCAACGGTCGGTTACCC